>JAUTXW010003770.1:662500-1160435 GCA_030620095.1 Kuschelorhynchus macadamiae | reverse complement strand
TAGCAATAGACTCTGCGAAATGATGTTGGGACAAACAAAAGCTGTACTGAAATTGAGTATCGTCGGCATATGCGTTACACGAGCATCATTTAGTGCAGCCAAAAATATCCGCACTGTATACTATTAACGAAAGGGGGATCTGATCTCTTTCTTACCACAACCCTCTAACACCTACACGTAAATATATGCATGGAATATCCGGAAATCCATAATACTTTAGCTTGGTACATATAAAAAGAAGTTGATTGATAGTGTCAAAAGCTTTAGAATAATCAAAAAACACTTTAAGCGAAACTAGCCCAGAATCAAAATCTCTAACAATGTCATTCACAATACTAGATAGTGTAGTTGCAGTAATTATAGAAACCCTGATTATTTTTCGGGAATGAAATTAATATTGCAAATAAATTAATTTGCTTGATTACACATAATTCTCTCAAGTACTTTGAATAACACTGGTGAAGACTTTGGTCGGAACATAATTTAAGCGTCGAAATCTTCGAGATAGTTGTATATAGGATTTCTTCCAAGACCTTGGAAAGTGTCCATTCTCCAAACCAGATGCATTCGATCTAATACTGAAAAAGAGCGTTATGAATTTCCACAATCGATGCGAATTTAAAATCAGATTTGTTTTGCGAGAGAGGCAATAAATTCTTATAATAAGACACAAGTTCAACAGAAGAATTTTTATTAAAAACAGATACAAAATATTTATTAATATCATCGACATTCATTAAATAATCAGGAATATTTCTAATAGTATTATTTTTAATATTTAAGTTTGTCAAAAGTTTTCTTAGAGTTATTTTTGTTAGCAACTAGGTTGACAAAATTTCATTTACCTGTACGAATAAGTGATAATGTGTGATTTCTCAAATATTTATATCTGTCATAGTCTGCCATGCCCTGTACACTTCCATAGCCCAATCCCCCCTCCTTCCTGTCCCTCCAAATACCCTCGGTGGAGCCAAGGTCTCTTAGGCTCGGTTACAGCTACGGCCTTCATGGTGCAAGTTCACTGTATAATGATGTTAACATTGTTGTAAATAGAGTTACCTTTTTTATGTCCTGCTCAAAAATAATGTTGATCCATGGAAATGACTGCGGTTCTTGATTAAAAATGTTTGGATTAAAATTTAGTAATCAATTAAATCTACAACGTCATAATTCGTACGAAAAATGTCACTATCAATTTATTTCAGTTTAAGGTTTTATTGAAATGCTTAATGTACATTGAAATGTTTATACATATAAATTATGCCTTAAACAATTAAAATTACAATTACAATTATTTAAAAATGACAAAATAACCCAAAATCGATTTTCCGCCAAATTGTCGTAGACCCTTATTATACATAAATTTAACAAAATAAGTTTTGCTGTATTGCCAAGTTTTGAGTTTTGATAATTTTCTTTTTTTTTAACATGACCCCTATATATTATTTTAAATGTAGATAGAGCATTGAAAGATAAATTTAACGATAAATAATATCATGAGTTAACGAGTCAACGTTTTGAACTTATTGACGATTGTCTTTAAAATATTCTATGTATTTTTTTTGTGTGAACACTGACGAGGAGGTTACCAACACCGGTTATATTTTTTCAATTTATAGGTAAAAGGTAACATTTTTTTACTTCTCTCGTAAAAGTTCTTTAGTCCCTAGATGTTGAGAAACATATTTACTCAATTTCGTCGGTCTAGTCTGTATGTCGGTTTGCTGCCTACTCGAGGTATAGCTTAAAGGCTACTTATCTGATTGACTTCAAATTTTCGTCAAAAATTGAAAGTTATAGGCGAATGACCTAGTAATATTTTGGTAACAATCCAAAATGGCGGCCTAGTGAAATGTGAAAAACTATTACAAATTAATAAGTTTTCTTTAAAAACAGTGTAAAACCTACTTATACTATTTATTTTAAATTACTTATGACCAAAAATCAAGTGTGGAATAAATAAATATATAAATAAATAAATAAATAAGTAAATAAATAAATAAATACATAAATAAATAAATAAATAAATAAATATGCGTTTATCTCCAACAGCCATCCATTTACAGGACATAAAAAAATACTTTTGAAACAAAATTATACGCAGATAAATAGAAACAAATATACTATGGGAGCTACAGAAAAGCACCTACCCCCTAATCGAAATTAAACAAAAAAATCAATGATTTTAAAACTATCAGAGAACGGTTAAAAAGAAAAGCAAAAAACCATACAAAAAAATCAGCCTCATGAGAACAGTCAAAGAGTCAAAAATATATATCTACATTATCCCCACACATTTCATTAAATGTATAACACATATAATGTATTGGGGCTCTATTCAGCATGTTTGTATGGGGGCGATTACAGTAAAACGTGCGGCATAGGTATAAAGTAGTGAAATATTGGTACGAAACCAATATGGTGGAAAAAAATGGCACGCAATAAAAATGTTTGGAAACATTTAGCAATATATATATATATATATATATATATATATATATATATATATATATATATATGTTATATATATATATATATATATATATATATATATATATATATGTTACTAAAAAACAAGAATTATCTAAAATGATATAAATTTAGTAAGAGCTTTTGTTTCTACTATAGTAAGCAACACAAAGACATTTGTTAGCTTTGTGTTCAAGACCAAATGCGGAGATTTAAGTGAATTTCTCTAGAAATTAAATTAAAAATGAAATATTTTTAATCACACTACTTTTTAAATAAAATTTTACGTAAAATTTAAATTTTAGTTTGTTGCCCTTGATAGAAACAATAGCGCTTGCTGTTTAATTTATTATTCATTACGTAATTTTTATTATTTTGGATAATTACGCTATTACTAAAATTTTCTAGTTAACTGATGTTACTAAATAAAAGAAGAGACTATCAATAACAATGATACATTTTATATATTGAGTTAATATAGGCTGGCATTGGTTATTTACGTAAAACAATAAAACTGTCTGAAGGCAATCGTCAACATGTCAGAAACGCTGACTCCTGAGCCCATGTCATTATACAGGATCTGTATAATTTTATTTAACAAATCGAAGACCTTTTTGTTATTGACTTTAGCAAAAAAAGTAATTGTTCAGAAAAGTTTTACTGATTTGAAAAATAAGAATAAAAAATATATGTGATAGATAGAGTACGTAACTATTATAAAAATAAAAGTTTGCAAACCAAAGAAACCTGACATTCAAATTTTAGAAACAGCAAAATTAAAAAACCCTCAAATAAATAAATAAATATATATATAATATAATTTTTTCTTATTTCAGTACACTTGAGGTAAACGAATTTAAGAAGCGAAAACTTTGGAAATGATTCAAGCAATTTACTCCACAATTAAAAAAATGTAATGTTTTACAAAAAATAACATATCTCAAAAAGTTTACCAGCTAGAAAGCAAGATTGAAAACCAAAATGCAAGTAAAGGAACGTTCTACGTCATCATGAAGGTTTGGTTGCATGTGACTTCATCAAACATGTCTTAATAAAAAGGGCTAAAATTTCCTCCATTCGTTTCAAGTGTTCCTCAGTGTCTTATATATTGTTGGACTCGCCTTTAGAAGATCTACTAAATTATTTGTAAATATGCAAGGTGTTCGATTTAAAATAAGAAAGTAGATACCTGGTCAAAAATTAATATAATTTAAAAATTCCAAATTAAACCAAGAAACTTTTGTATTCAACTGTTTTTTTGTACGTCAGACAACTTCTGAAATAAGATAGTATGTTATATTTTGGATATCCTGTAGAAACTAGAATGTTGAAATTAGTTTTAAACAGTTTGGTTTAATATCTAGTAATTTATCTGATCTAACGAATATTTAAACTATTCGGGTCACGAATAAGAAATTTGTGCTTACACCAATCCGCTTAATGTACTGTAACAGTTGGGACTCGATATTGTGTTTTGTGCTTAATGCGGCTGATTTACCGTTGTAGTTAAGCTAAAACTGCCATTTGGATAAAGTTGTGGCTTCTCGTGTTTGTATTTATTTTTCCCTGTTAAATGTTTACCTGCTGCTTTTATCATAGTAAATCCATCACTATTTTTAAATGTGTTCAGATTATTTGTTGCGTTTAGATTGACAAACAAAAATCTTTTTTTGGCTTTTTCGCAACTGAAAAAGAATATTTAACTTTAAATTAATTGAATCAGATATTTAATATAATTACAAACCTCAACATGTAGACTAGTCTGTCTACGGAATGTTTCGATACATAATATAAATAATATTATTTAAGCAAGCATAAGAAATTATATCATTTACCTTAAGTTTTTATAGACACATAGTAGTTGTACAAATACTTTCATCCTATCGGGACTCATCAGTGCGCCGATCGTAAGAGAAAAACATTAAATAATAGAAAAGAATTGATTTCAAAATTTTAAAATGTGTCAGTTTGTTTGACATGTAACCTAGATATGAAAAAAATGATAGTTTGCAGCCATCTATAACGTTATTTTTAAATGTGTTCAGATTATTTGTTGCGTTTAGATTGACAAACAAAAATCTAAACAATCTAAACGCAACCAATACAAGACAACTTGGGTGGTGCTAAATTGTAAAACCGGGCCTCCTCCCCTCTCTATAACAAGTACATTCCATAAATCGCAACATATATTGAAATCTTGTTTTAACATTCAGATTAGCTCCAGCAAATCGGATAGGTATCACAGAAGAATGAAATAAGGTTATATATCAACCGTAATATATTCCATAGAAACTATTCTAAATAAACTTAACAAAAAAAGGAACAAATAAAACAACATTCTAAACTATAATAATTTTAATTACACCCACTTACGATTAGACAACTGACTGGTGTTACTTCAGTCGATAACTTGAAAAATATTGTCTATTTTAGCATGCTTCTTCAATTTTGCTTCGTTTTCCGCAGCTTCTTTCTTCTAGCTGCACCCGATTGGTAGTGTAATCCATTTTATCGCAACTACAATGCTGAATACTCTTAGAAGAAATATAAAATCAGTATCACTGCAATTATACGCCTGTTTTAGTCTAGCACCCAACACACACCACAAAAAAATTAGCATTCAAAGCCATTACCGCATCTAAAATTTTAGGGCCTTAGGCCCGTTTAAGATTACGGGCTCCTAAAGGCCTTATCCCCCAAAAGCATTGCAGCCAGTGCCGGATTAAAAAATCAAAAAAAAAGTCCTCTCTTTCATATAGCAGACACTTGACCCTTCCTTTAATATAATAATATATAAAAATTACCTACTTACTGATAAAGTGAAACAAGGAAAATTATATAAACGATTTTTGTAGCGGCGAGGCGGCGGCTGGCCCTCTTTTCGATGGGCCCTAGGCCCGGGCCTAATGGGTAATGCGACCATTAGCAAATAGCAAATAATTTCAAATAAACTATCAGTTCAGTAATTATTTTGCATCTTCGCTCTCTATTCCCCGTAGAAATTTTGTGCGATTGAACTTTACCGACGTAAGGCGCTCCGCTGCGACTGAATTGAATCTGCTGGTGAAAGCAAAGTAAAAATAAAAGGCTGTTTGCCTGTTTGGTGGTCGCTAAAGTCTATACGCACAATGTAATTTCCTTACTTAAATGTGCACTTTTATAAATCGATAGTTTTTTCTGTAGACTTTAACCGAGCCGCCGGGATCCCAAAGGCTCGGGCCCTGGCGCAACCTTACCACTCACACTATTGCAGTTACGCCACTGAGCACTGTGCGCTGGACCTCCGTCGTGTCGGAAATAAAGTTTTTCACGTTCTAGCAGGGATATAGTCTCTATGTATGTTGTGATATTTCTTTCTTCTGCTGATGAGGGTTTGAGTATTGAATATTATTGCCGAAAAAGATTGTCCTTATGGAGTTTATCTAGGTGCCAATCGCAGAATTGCGTCCTCCTTTCTGCATCTCCCGGCTATAGTAGTTGAGTTTTTCTTGCCCTGTAGCACTTAAACTTATTTTTCTTTAGAGTTCTGGAAGATGTTGCACGAGAAACGACAGTGTCAGCTTTGATTTTTCTGCATGATGTGCTCAGATTTGCAGTGACACATTCAATTACATTTATTCTGTTTTTTCATTATTCTCTTTATTATATTTTTTGCCCTGCTTCTTTCAAGATTCAGATTGTCCTCAAGGTGGTGAAAAATCTTCAGGCTTAGCTAAGGCCAGGAACGTAGACAGGGGAAGCCCGGGGGGGCCGCGGCCCCCCTTTTTATTCTGTGGCCCCCCCATGAGCCTGTGTAAATAAATTATAAGGGACGCTCATACAAGGGCAATATTTTTAACGAAATAAAATACTCAAACCACAACAACACAAAAATATCTCTACTAGTAAGAATCCCAAATATAAGCTGACTTTTACCTAATTAAAACAAAGAAAATATGAACAGTAATAATCGCTGTAACAATTCCGGTCTCTAGTGCTTAATGTGAGCGAACTTTCTCTTGTTTAAAAATAATTAACTCATTTTTGAGAAATAGAATTGGAAATGACAGACTAGCAAACTTGGGTATTTTATCAATTGAGAAGTCATTGGTAAAAAACATAGATCTTCAAAAAGTAATAGATATTTTCGCGCAAAATAAGAGAAGAATACATTTAATTTTATGAATTGATTTTTTTTGTATTTTTAGTTAACGGTTTATATTATCCATGTTTATTTTTTATTAGTTTTAGTAATAGTTCCACAACTGTACGTTAAATTAAAGTGAAAAAAACACGTTTGTTCAGGTGTGTTTAATTAAGTTACTTTTGTATAAAATTTGTTATTTAACTGAAAAATCTAAAATAAATGTAGAAAATTCGTTTTAATTTTTTTACTAGCACATATTATTTGTTATAGGATCCATCTTTAGTGTAAAAAAAATATTTAGTAGGTAAGTATGCTACTTTGACACACTAATGACAGACCCTGTATATAGGCCTCTCTAGAACTATTTGTGGCCCCAATTGACCCCCCCAAAGTAAATTTTATGTTTACGTCCCTGGCTGAGGCCGTTCTGGATATCTGTTAAAATATAAATTTGACGCAGCACGACGATCTTTATGACATTCTTTTTCAAAATAATATTTTATTTATTTATTAATTTAAATTAAATTAACAAATCCATGGCCTCCTAATAAATGTTTTTAAACTAAAAGAGTTTTTCTATTTTTTGGTATTAAAAAAATAAATAATATAAAGTGTGTTACACTGTTTACAAAAATACAGGGTGTTCCAGTTAAAAAAAAATACATGTTAGTGCCATATGTCAAAACAGTAATTCAATAAAAATGTTGCGCCACTCCACTCACTGGATTTTACATCAAAAAGTGCCTTCAAAACGTCTTTTTAGATTTTCTCTATCTCCGATAGTAAATAAACTAAAGGACTATTTTAAAAGTAGCAAAATTTGAAAACCATCCCGTAGCTCTGTGACGGGTCGCGATAAACATGATCTGTTTGTGCCATTATAACCTTCTAAAAAAAAGAACTCTAGGATGAGGTATCAGAATTTTGATATCTCTTATGGTTTCCAATTTTTCCGTTAGGGGCAACCAATTTGAGACACCCGTACAAAGGTAAATGTAAGAACTGTGAAGCCAATTGTCTATATTAGGCAAACGGGTAGAAATATCGAAACAAACAAGAGTAAAACAACAAAGTAAAGCCTTTTAAATAATGTTAAAAATACAGATTTATCTACTCATTTTATAGAAAACAACCATTTAACTGAAACTGATAATTTAAAATTATTACACGAAGAAAACAAAGGCAAATGTTTGGATCTTTTAGAAGAACTTAAAATAAACAAGTCTTTATTAACAAATGACCAACAAAATTTCCAAGTAACACCAAGAACAGACAGCCTTCTAAGAACCAATAATGTAAATGTAAAAAACCCATTTTAAATAGATAAGCAATAAAATTAATTTGTATTATACAAACCCTTAGATAGAGCACATGTTTAGTTTATTATTCACTGAATTGAAATTCTCTTGAAAAAGGCTCAAAAACCTGAAACATATGTAAAATAACTCTCTAATAAAAATTTGAAACCTTAAAAAGCTAAACTTTTTTTTTCTTAAAATCTATTATTTGAAAAATGGTTCACAAGGAACCAACCGCAACGTCAGTAGATTGTACTACTTTAATTTTTTTGAAAAAACAGTAAAAAATGATTAATTATTAAATCCCATTAAGGAATTTCCGTTAATGTATTTGGATATGAACTTAGAAGTATCTGTTTCCAATAACTAGTTCAACATATTGATTTTCACTACTCTTTTTTTCATTGTTTCACTTAATGATTTTTTCAGTGGCTAGTCGGTTATTTAATGTTACCACTTCATCAAAAAGTTAATCTTCATTCAATACCTCTTCCAAATACGCTTCAAAAGTCTAAGAGGGAAACGTCATTCCAGTTAATTTTATCACCTCCTAATCCTATCCATTTAAAAAGTTCCATTTCATTTAAATTGTATTTTACTCCTGAAATTTTTCACATTACTCTATCCATGAATATTCAGTCGAGAGAGAAAATCCTTCGTTTTTAGTTGCGAATATAACTGATTTTGATGATGTTTCAATTAATGTTTATAGTTGAAATATTCTAAAGCAGCTTCTGCCGCACTTATTTTGTCGCCTTCGATTTTGATGATTGTTTAATGAAACTGGAATCCAAACTTCTGACATAGGATTATAGAAAAACTGCTTAATAATTACTGGATAGTTATCAATTGAATGAAAGCAATATTTTAGTGGTTCGGTCATCTGCAATATTCGTTCAAATGAAGGAAGGAAATATTTAAAAATACAAACACATACAATCACTTAAGTCTATTCACTCTTACGTTTTAGATATAAAAGTGTTTAAATATTTTTATTGTAATAACTTCGGTGGCTGCTGGGAAAAAGTCAGTAGGCATTTTGAATCAAATTGTTCAAAAAGGCTTATATACGATCTGTTAGTGAATAAATTATTTGTCCCTTTTGCTTTCACCCGACCAAAATTAATGTCTGTGTTATCTGTTGCTAATCCAATTATTTTTTAAAGATTTTGAATTTTTGTAACACCTCAAAAACATAATTATGTTGTTGGTCAGATGTTTCACCAAGTAGTTCACGTAAATATATTAATTTAATTTGTTGTTTTTTTTCGTTAACATCAACAAATTTTATTTTTAGGGGTAGTTTTGTGTTGCCATGATTTGATGGATCAATAATGATACTAGTATTGCTTCTGCATGTGTATATTCCAACGTAACTGTGATTCTTCTGCAAATATATTTTTTAAAATTGCCTCTGTGTTGGTTCAAACAGAATTAAACTTTGTTCCAAATAAATTGGAGATCAACTTAGATGTAAAACTATGCATATGTTTAATAGTGTGGCAGTGCCAGCATCGCGGCATCGGTTGCCATACATAAACAGTAATCGAATAAATTTTCTGGAATCTTCTCCTCTCTGTTCTTATCTAATTTACCTACTAATATGTTTCTCGAGAAACGTATTGAAGGGCTAGTACATCTACACATTTAACTTAAGTTTTGAGAAAATCGTTAAAATATATTAATCAGGAAAACTGGTAGATCTAAAAGTTTTTATTTTTAAAATAATACCAGGCATACTACATGTTCATCAACTGGTTCTGATCCTGCTAAGTATAAATATACTAGGTTTGATAACTTTATATATACCTTGTAATAAGAAGCAATGAATTCCGATTGCAGTAAAATCTTTTCCGTCTCTCTCTAATACAGTGGCTCAAGTCTATATATATATATATATATATATATATATATATATATATATATATATATATATATATATATATATATATATATATATATATATATATATATATATATATATATATATATATATATATATATATATATATATATATATATATATATGGAGAATATAATTCTCTTTTTCTTAAACCTTAAATATTATAATATAGTGTTTAGTTTTTTTGGGTATAGGTTTATGTTTTATAATGAAACTTGCTATTTCCTTGACGTTTCGCCCGTCTTAGTAGGCTTTTTCAAAAGGTCTAAGACGGGCGAAACGTCAAGGAAATAGCAAGTTTCATTATAAAACATAAACCTATACCCAAGAAAACTAAACACTATATTATATATGTAAATATATATATATATATATATATATATATATATATATATATATATATCTATATCTAAGGTTTTTTCTTTTTCTTGGATCTTGGATATATTTTAGGGTTTGGGTTCTTGGGGATGTAAGATCCAGGGATTAAAATAAAATGTTTTTCTTCGTTGTTTTTTTTTATTTCATTTTTGACGTTTCGGTCAGGCACGACCTTCTTCAGAAAATTTTTTTTATGGTCTGTAAAAAAACCGTAACAAAGTCAATAGTAAACGCACACAGAAAGATATTTATACAGCTTACCAGAAAACAAAAGTCTCGAAGATTCATTGTTCACAGTTTAAAAATAACATAAAACGAATATTAGTTACACAGTACATTTTTCATTTTTGAGACGACAAACACCTTAAAAATACTAATTTCATTAATTGTCACATATATAGGAGAAAGGTTTGGATGTCGAGTTGTTTATGCCGACTGCATTGTAATAAAGTATACATCGGACAAACCAGCCAATACCTTGGTAATCGAATAAACGATAAAATATAATAAAAAAAACAAAACGGCTCTAACAAACCACGTTGTAGAAAATAACCATAGTTTTGATTTTGAGAACGTAAAAATTTTAAGAATAGAAAATAACACAAAAAAAAGAGAGTTAGTTTCTCGAGATGATTGAAATACAGAGAAATGCAGATTCAGTAAATTCAAAAACCGACACAAAAAAATTAAGTAATATATATTATAACTTAATTAAAAACTAGCAGTGGATGTAAATGTTCTTATACTTCAATGCCAATAGTTTCTTCCCTGCAGCATCCGTATGCAGTAGGAAAGGAATTTCATCTGATAAATAATAAATAATCTAACATATTTTGGCAGTCGGCATAAACAACTCGACATCCAAACCTTTCTCCTATATATGTGACAATTAATAAAATTAGTATTTTTAAGGTGTGAAAAAATGAAAAATGTACTGTGTAACTAATTTTCGTTTTATGTTGTTTTTAAACTGTGAACAATGAATCTTCGAGACTTTTGTTTTCTGGTAAGCTGTATAAATATCTTTCTGTGTGCGTTTACTATTGACTTTGTTACGGTTTTTTTACAGACCATAAAAAAAAATTTCTGAAGAAGGTCGTGCCTGACCGAAACGTCAAAAATGAAATAAAAAAAAAACAACGAAGAAAAACATTTTATTTTAATCCCTGGATCTTACATCCCCAAGAACCCAAACCCCCTAATATATATATATATATATATATATATATATATATATATATATATATATATACATATATATGTGTACATATATAATATAGTGTTTATACACAAAATCTTAGATGTTCGCGATTACTAATGTTCTAATAAAAAAAAAGTAAGTTATTAATAGAGGTCCGCATATTTTTGCCAGATGGAATAAAACTGAGCTCAACTTTTATAAGCAAAACTTTCTTTAAATTTGTACAAAGTCTGCAACAAAAAGACTGACGTCTATAGCGTTCGTTATTGAAAACCTAATTTTTTTAGAAATCAACTAGTTCTGCTTATTTTATAGCTCCCTCCAAAAGTCGTAATTTTTTTATTCAAGTTGTGTCATTTAAGGTTTTCATATCTGTAAAAATTCCAAGTTTTAAGACACAGCACCCAAATGTTTTTCACTTTGATGTGACAATAATTATTAATGTAACAACATTAAAGCTTAAACAGTAAACAATATTTTAATTTCCCAAATAGTCACTTGACCTTTTTATCGATATTTGAACATACGACAACTTTTATTGTTTGTCACAGATCTATATGTTTGTTCTACATTGTACCGCCAATTAAATTTGTAAATGTTGACTAAATATTCATAATGTGCATTATGAAGTACCCAAGACCGATTTACATTGGAATCTGCAGAAAAGACAAAATTAATACTTTACTAAGAATTTTTGATTTAAACTCTCAGTCAAACCTGCGCAATGTACAAAATTTGTCCGCATCGTTTGCTATTTTAAATTTCTGACGAAGTTTCATGACTTTTAAGACTATCAGTACTCTCTTAAGAGTTCTGTCCTGTTGACAATGCCGGCATCATTTGTGTGAGAGACTGTCCCACTAACAATATCTCGTTTATTTAAGGCTAAATGCACATCCTCAGGTAAGTATGTATTTAATGCGCTATTCTTCTTGCTTTTCAGGGCACCAACTACATTTCTAACGGGTGTTTGCCGTGGCTACTTAAAGAACGACGTTTCCTCCACCTTGTCACCTCTGTTCTCCCGGGGTCACTTCGGGAACCTTTTTGGATGTTGCCATCATATTCTCGGGAGCGTCTCCCATCCAAGGAGCTTCTACGTCCCTGTCGATGGTCTCCTATAATTGTTGGTAGGTGGCAACCCTCTTCCGCAGGGTGGAACCGGTTGCATCTCTCTGGGACTCCTTTATTATCCCTGTCTCTTTTGGTTAAGTATCGTTCAATTTGAATGCGTTTATCGGAAGCGACCACACATAAAAAGGACGCTACCTCCGAGGAATGTCCTCACAGAACCTCTCCTAGTCCTTTCCTCTGTCCTATCCTGGGTGGCACGTGACATGTAAGCACCTTTAGGAAGCGTAACTAGTTTTACCAGGTGACTCTATTGCTACACGTGTCGAAAACTGCACATTCCTGTTCCTGTTCTCTATCTTCCTGCATAACTTGAGCAGCCACCCTATTCCGGAATTCTGCTCAGTTTCTTTGGGACTTTCTTGGGGATTCACTCTCACTATCTAATAGGGTGACTCCTATTGTCTTAACAGGGTGGAAAACTATGTTGTTTCCAATGATCTCCTTCGGGATCTTCGTTCTTTGTCCTATAAATTTACAAGCCACCAACCTTCGAGTGTCGTCTACCCTTGGGATGTCTAAGCCCTTTACGGATGCTTTCGCTTTCCTCTTAGGGATGGCAAGCTACGTTTAAAGGGTGGAAACTACCTGATCCCTCTTTATCCCTTTTATCTCTATATATCTGTAGTACCGTACCGATAGCCTGAGTTCCCAAGTGCAATAAACTAACTTTGTACACTGACTGCTTATTTTCCAGGTGTCCCATTTTCTCTTGAATCCTACTCCTTCTTACATGGCGCCGTAAATCGGCCTCCAAGTAAATTCCGCAGAGAAATTAAAATACTTTTTTTTAATTTTAATCATTCTGGCCTAGCCCAAAGGGACCTCAATAATTACTATAAATACTAATAAAACTGTATTGTCTATATAGTGTTGCCTATATAGTGTTGCCCCTACTTGTCGTCTACTACAACGAGAAAAGGAACCTTCCCATCTGAATGAAAAGTGGCCCAGTTACTGCTGCTAAGAAAGAGAAACAATCTCGTATAGGGCAATATGTTTACTTGATGTGGAAGGCAAGTTATACGAGCAGCTAATACAAATTAGACTTAAACATGAACAAATTAGACTCAAACATGGAGCGAACAGGAGGTCTTTCAAGAAGTTTGCGTTCAAAGAAGGCAGACAAACTGTAGATGTAATAAAGGCCATAACTGAAATTGCCAGGAAGGCTGCGGATTTCTCAGCCAGTCATCGACGACTATGTGCTCTCATAGCATTAGAGTTAAAAAACGCCTTTAACAGTGCATCGCGGCAGATCATTCTCAACGATCTAAATAAGAGGGGTATAGATAAAAGCCTTACCAATATAATATAATCGTACCTTTCCCAGAGACAAATTATCATGGAAGCTAAGGGAATCGTAAAGGACAATTATGTACAACGACCTCCTAGAGATGAAACTGCCCGGTGGGGCCACCTTGATTGGATTTGCCGACGATGAGGCACTAGTTAGAGTTGTAAAAAGCGAACACCTATTAATGGATATAGCAGATATAGCCCTCCAGAAAATATCCAACTGGATGGTAAACAGAAAGCTTGAACTATTAACTGATATTACTGACGGCGAAAAGAAAAGTGGACCCAATTTCGTTTACGATCGAGCAAACAAGAGAATACCTCAGTAAATCACTGAAATATCTAGGAGTAGGGCTGAATACAAAACTAACATTTGCAGTGCACGTAAACCAGACAATCTTGAATATAGAAAGAACGGTTAAAGCTCTATCTTTAATCATGCTAAATTTAAATGGCCCAAAGGCCAGCATGATGCACTCGCAGATGTTGTACGCCGCACCTGTTTGGCATACCGCCATGAAGAACAAGAAACTCCTGGACCGGTTGACGCAAAGAAAAATGTGCATCAGAATATGCAGTGCATATACGACAATATCATCCGAGGCGGCGGGAGTGATTGCAGAGACTCCACCTGTGGAATTGAAAACTCCGGAAAGGACAGCAGTGTATAGTGGAGTCGACAAAAATATTGCACATGAAAACTTAATGTACAGACCAAATTGAAAAACAGTAGCAAGGGACACTGGAAATATCATCTGATGCCCGACATACGGCAATGGATTGCTAGAACGTTTGGGGAAGTGGATTATTTCTTGAGGCAGGCCCTGCCGGGCCTTGGATGCTTCAGAAAATACTTATATGACCGAAGGAGGTTACGATCACCCGATGGTTTATACTGCCATGAGAAGGATGATGCAGAGCACACACTCTTTATGTGTCCAAGGTGGGTAGTAAGAGAATTATATTGCCAAGATACGAACGCACCCTTCAATGCTGGAAATATGATAAATAGCCTGGTAGAGGCAGAATGGAATGTGACTAGAGAGCAATAAGCAACATCATAGAGACAAAAGAGAGAGAAAGCGGAGACTTAGTATGGATAGATAGACAGATATATAGATAAGAACGTTTTAATGCAACATATACGAGCGTCCGTCATATGATAGAAAGAAAAGAAGATAGATAGATAGGCGAACACAGAGGAAAAACGGAGATTGGCACTAAAAGGGAAATAAAGACAACCTTTACACTGAAGGAATGTGCAAGCGAATGCCATTGTAAAAAGTGAGAGAGGGGTTTTGGTGGGTAGAAGACCCACACTACACACGACATCTAGTGGGTGCCTTTTGAAGGTTTCTCCTCCTCCCCAATAAAAAAAATATCTAGAGTTTTCGCTGATCCCCCCTTGGAGCTCTTCATCACTGACTTATGCCCAGGGCTCGTCACGCAGGCCTTGACTAGTGAGCTGTTCAAGTTTTGACCATAAATTGATTTCAAAAAAACTATATTATAGCCTATTATTATCTTCTTAAGACAGATCCGGGGAAAATATATATATATATATATATATATATATATATATATATATATATATATATATATATATGTATTGCATAACGGAATAAGAACAATAAAACTAATAAAACCTTGTCTAAGTTGTTTTATTTTATGGTAACGCTTTTCAGCATCCATACTGCAATTTTAAACCCATAAGTTAACAAACCAAAACGCAAACATAAGCTCGGGATTCCTGCATTTCTTTTGAGTAATTATCTACAACGTTTCGCAGAGAGAGCAGGCACCAGGAATATTATTTCAAGAGATGCGATTTCAGTGTAAATGCCTAATTAAAAATTGCCACGTTTTTCTAGCAGCGAATCTGAGGATCGCGTTTGAACTAAGAAAGAAACAAATATTCCATATATTTGAAACTCAAAGCGATTTTTTCCTCCGCTTTCGCCAGCAGCTTCCCTTTGACCAATTTAGATATTTTTTTTATTTATAGCTATCTACCCCCAGACATTTATCACTACTTAATATTCCATTTTCGCATGGAATATTAAATTATTTAAAGCGTTAGCGAGCTCAAGCTGCTGGCGAAAAGCCGAAGTGAGGTTAACGCCTATGTAAAAGGTGTGTGTGTACGTGAGGTGAAAATTTTTCATATTTGTTAAAAGTGGAATTTTAATTGTTATTTCATTTGTTAAACACGGGTTATTTTATATCTTTGAAAGACTACGTTTACAAAGTATCATCATCCTTACTTAAAAAAAGTATTCATCATAAAATTTTGTAAAATCTCTCCTTAGTGCATCCCTAGGGTACTCAAGGAATAACTCATCCCAATTTTTCCATATACACTTTGCCAGCCCGTTCCACCCCTAGCAGATGAATTTTCAAAAATATTGAAACCCCTGTTACTTACTATATTTACAAATCATCACTTAAATTTGTACCACCCCTTTACGGGCGAAATTTTGTAAAATTTCTCATTAGTGAATCCCTAGAGTACTCAAGGAATATTTCCTCCAAAAGTCCTCCACTTTAAACTGTTCGTTGTCTGTCAATCTGTCGGTCAGTCACGGCACTGCTTTATAGATATAGAAGAATAATACTTAGACCTAAAGGAAAATTTCATGTATTATGAAAAATACTGGCATTTCTTAAAAAAAAAATTGAGAATTTTGAAAATTTACCCGGAACTTCCTTCTTTATGAATCTTTCTTTTTATTAGGGATAATGAAATGTGACCCAATTTAGTTCAGTACATTGTCCTTTATTAACACACATTGAATTCCTAGCAATATTTTACTACTTTCTACCAATGCTAAACTTTTTTTTGGCATAATTTAAAATAAATTCAGTTTACCTGTATATCACATTTGCAAAATTTAAAGTCAATTGAATTAGATTTTTTTACGTTGATTAGAAAAAAATATTTGGCCGCTATTTTGAATTCGTACCACAACTTTACCAGTTCTCTACATCACACTCAATGCTTGCACAAAATTTGAAATTATTCTGATGAGTAGTTTTTTCAGGCTTATTTTTTTAATACTTTATTATGGCTGAATTTTGTTTCGCTAACTTATATTCATAGCAAATGTCACCAGTTCATCCTTATGTAACATTTAATTTTTGTGAAAAAATTTGAGGAAATTGGGTAATTAGTTTTTTTAGTAATAATTTTTTTAACGTTTCACTAGGCCGCCATCTTCTTCGGTCCTACTGGATTTTTACCAAAATAAAACTAGGTCATCCCCATTTGACCCTTACTTTTTGAATAAAATTTGAACTCACTTTGATGAGAGGCTATGCCACTTCTGACAGACAATCGAACCGACGGAAGTGATAAATATTTTTTGGCATCTAGGGATGCTAAAACATGAATATACAATGAGGGCATAAAGTCTGGAAACCTTGAGATATGTCAAAAACTATACAAGTTGGGTGAAAAAGTTTCATATAAAAGTTGTATAGTTCCTTACGGTTAATGATTCAAAAATGTCTTGAAATATAAGGTAATGGTCCTATTTATCGACCGCGTCCTATTTACCGACCAACCTTTTATTGTTTTTGAAAAAATAAGGAAACTAAAAGTAAAACGTAAAATTGTATATTTCTGTTTTATTTATTCATTATTTGGGCATCATATACATAATTTCTGCACGCCACTGGCCTTCTCAAGAACATCAAATCACTGATTGAACAGTCACGTGTCAACCGTCGTGCAAGAACGAGTGCATTATTAAGTCTGGTAAGTAAGCTTCCAAGCTTTCATTAAAGGGGTTTTTTTTTCAGATGTTTTGTTAACTATAATTGATATGCATGCCTAAAACAATGTTGAAAATAGTCTTCTTACGTTATTAAATTTGCAAAAGGAGCAAATTCGGTTTTAATTTAAAAAAACAAGCCGGTCGATAACTGGGACAAGAAAATTAATAATATTTCCATTTATCGACCGGGTGGTCGATAATTGGGGCAAAATCAATATCGACTTAAAGGTATATAATTGAAAGAAAATTCAATATATTCTATAAATAGTTGTGGATATTAGCTGGAAAAACAACACATTTTGCTGAGACCAGTTATCGACCTACCATTTTTCTCCAAATAAACTCGATAGATGCCAACTAAAACAGTGGTCGATATTTAGGACACCGATAGGTCATTAATTAGGCCAATCAATAGAGATTTTTTCGTGACAAAAATACTAACCAGAAACCGAGTATGCCATCACACTCAAGATGGTCCGTGACAATATTCCATTATGTTTTCCATTCGCGACTCTCATTTTTATATTTTTTATAAACAATTTAATGCAAAAAATCGCGTTTTTATTTGGTTTTTGGCTTATAAAATCGAAACTGATAAAGCAATCTTAAAACCCTTAAAAGCCCTGCGTTACATATATGTAACGCCTACAGCTGGTGCAATGAAATGAATAGTAGAGAATAAAATTACGAACGAAACGATTATTAGAACAGGAGAAAAAAACGAAAAACCGGAAAAATTTTACTTTTTTTCGAAAATTCATGTCGCTGTTATTTTACAAGTTGTAGCGATGATCACTTGCTAAATAATAGGTAATCGGGTAACCATATCATATTGTTCGTAATTTTGTTCTCTACAATTCATGTCATTGCATCATCAAGATTACTTTAAGTATTAGTTTCGATTTTATAGAGAGTTGCGAGTGGAAAACATAATACAATATCACTATGGACTATCTTAAGTGTGATGGCACACTCGGTTTCTGGTTAGTATTTTTGGCAGAAAATCACTATTTTTTTGCTAGATTGATTGGCGTAAATAGGGACCTCTAATTGTTGCAGGATAGATCCATCTTTAAAAATGGCCAAACGACTTCTATATACAGAAGAAGATATGGAAAAGGCAATTAGAGCATGTAGAGCAAAAACTATGTCTATTAGAAAAGCAAGTGTGGCTTTTGGTGTGCCAAAAACGACTCTACTAGATAAATTAGCCGGAAGAGTACCAATGGGTAAGAAGAATGGGCCTACTTCTATTTTGACAGCTGAAGAGGAAAAGCTGCTGGTATCTTGGATCCTCAGGTCAGCACAAGCTGGTTTTCCAATTTCAAGAGATCAACTGGCAGACAGCGTTCAATTATTAATGAGGGAACTCAGGAGGGAAAATCCATTTCCAGAAGACCGACCCCAGCGCCACTGGCATGACGCCTTCTTAAGAAGACATCCCGAAATTGTTAGAAGAGTGCCTCAAAATTTGTCTGGACAAAGAGCAAACGTGACAGAAAATAAAATTCGTGAATGGTTCAAAGAGGTTTCCTTATACCTGAGTGAAAAAAAACATATTGGTGCTAAATCCACGGCAAGTTTATAACTGCGATGAAACGGCATTATCTCTTTGCCCTAAAGGAGAAAAAGTTCTCACAGAAAAGGGTCAGAAGACCGTATACTCAGTCTCTAAAAATGATGAAAAGGAATCGTTTACTACGTTGTTAATGTGCAATGCAGCGGGGGAATTGCCTCCTCCGATGGTTATGTATGCCTACAAAAGAACTCCGAAATCGATAGCAGATAAATTTACACATGGCTGGGCATTGGGCAAATCGGAGAGTGGGTGGATGACGGGAGAGTCATTTTTCGAATATGTTGCTAATATATTTCATCCATGGCTAAAACAAAATAATATTCAAAAACCTGTTATCTTATTTGTTGATGGACACAAGTCACATTTAACAATGCAGCTGAGCAATTTCTGCTCCGAAAACGAAATTGTACTTATCAGTCTTTATCCTAATTCTACACATATTTTGCAGCCGTTAGATGTGGCAGTGTTTCACCCACTTAAAGTAGAATGAAGAAAAAATGTTACAAAATGGCGCCTAGAGAATAATGGCTGCAAACTCAGCAAAGAAATATTTGCCCCTCTGCTGGAGACAGTTTTGGATGGTATGAAGGAACGTCTGCCCAACATTATAAAAAATGGATTTTTAACATGTGGTCTTTTTCCATTCACACCAACAAACATAAAATTTGAAAAGTTTTTTAAAACATCAGTAGCATCGTCTACTACTTCCACTCATCTCATAGCAGAAGAAAATGAGAAAATAAAACAATTTCTTACATTCTTTGAGGAATGCAATCAGGCAAAAGTCAATCAATTCAAATCTTCTGGGCCAATATGGCAAGGTCCAATTGAAGATACAAGTTTATTTAACTTCTGGTGGTCTTTGAAGCAGCAAATTGGGTCTAGCGAATTATCTCAAGCAGCTGAAAGAAATACTTCCTCTCCCCAACTTTCCAGCGACAGTGACGATTACAGTTCCCAAGAACAATTGCCAAAGGTCTTAAATGAAGTTGTAAATCCAATAGCGGCACCTTGTAATGGGCAACTTTCAAACGCAGACGATGATGCTTATTCAAACCTCTTGCAAGAAATTGCGAAAACTCAGGAAATCTTGGGGCTAGAATCAGTAAATGATGATCTACCTGCTATAAATAACATAAATGATATTCCCAATATAAATGTAACAACAAACAGCAGTTTATTTGATAATGATGAAAATGTATTTTCACATCAAAAAAATAATTTCGAGGCAGATACTGAACACCAAAATAAGACATCTGAAAATCTTCATTCTAGTAGATCTACTGAACAAAACCCACTATCAACGAAACTTTTGAATAGCCAAAATATCTCACCAGAATTAATTAATTTGGATCCACAAACAGCCACCAAACTTGCTTTGTTAGAAGCCCAATTTGAAAAGACTCCAATGAAAGTATCTAAATCATTTACAGATTACGAAGAGCCCGAAAATTCTTTATGCGTGGTTGATAATAATACCAACAGTAGAAACCAGAATGAGTTAGATTCTAAAGAAAATATTCCAACGCCGTTCAAAAAAGTTCTCTTTTGGAAAACTCAAAAAGAAGACAAAAAATCTGGTGGTGTTCGTAAACCAAAAGAAAAAATTCCAGCCGTTGTTTCTTCAGACCAATGGCAAGAATACCAAAGTAGAAAAGAAGTTAAAAAAGCATTGGAATTAGAAGAAAGAGAAGAAAAAAGAAAATTGAGAGAGGAGAAACAAAAGCTTAAAAAGCAGGAAGAACAAAAAAAGAAGAATGCCAAGCGTAAGCGAGAATTTTCTAAAATTGATCCTAAGAAAACGGAAACTGAGGTGGAAATATTGGCTGATGAAAAGCCCAAAGCAACAAATGAAACGAACTTTGATGTTACTTCGACAAGAATTCGTGATATTGATATAGAAATAGGAGATTACGTGGTAGTTACATACGAAGAAAATTTTTTTCCTGGTCTAGTTATAAAGTGTAATGAAGAAGATTTTTCAGTAAAAGCTATGGCCCCGAGCGGCCTAAATTGGAAATGGCCACCCCGAGAGGACATACTTAATTATGAAAAAAGTGATATCATCTTAAAGATTGCAAAGCCAAAGTTAGTTAATAAGAGAGGTGTTTATGAAGTTGAGGAAATGCGACAGTTCATGAAATAATTTTTCTGGTCTAATTTGCCAAAGAGAATAGACTTATATAATCTGTTTTGGTATTATTATTATTTTAACCGTTCTTTTGTTCTGTTTGTACCTGTACCTGTCTTAATATAATAAACATTTTATGTAATCACTAAAAGTGTTAAAAGAGTTTTATTTCATAAGATGTTCGACAAATGGGACGCAGCTTGGTCGATAACATGGACATGGCGGATATGCGGTGGTCGATAATTGGAACAATCATATATTCTCACATAAAAAAAATATATATATTAATTTACGTAATTTATATACACCTTTTGAATGTGCTTGCTTAATATTTAATTAATAGCTAATAAGTCGTTGCCACTTTTGATTGGAAATTAATCATAGGAAATTTATTATTCGTCTTTAAAAATTCAGTAACTGCTTATGTGGTCGATAATAGGGACAATTACCTTACACGGTGTTTTAAAATCAAGTTACACGCCAAAACTTCAGAATCTCTAATAGAACACCCTGTATATTATTTCATTTTAAGAATCTACATGAAATTCTGATCATATTTTATTAAGCATACCCTATCCCTAAAGTCAACTGTTTTTGAGATAAAAAAATGAGAAAATGGAACTTTGGCTTTAAACAAAATTAACTCATTTCCCTATGCATAGTGAAACATGGTGGATTATTTTAGAACTCCCATAGAAACTGTCATGTACTGACAATAAACTGTGTCAATTTTTAACATATTGTTGGAGAGTTACTTTTTTCCTGATAAAAATGCTTCCAGAAAGAGAAAGAATAGAAATTCTTATGATGTTTGGATGGGGAGATCGCCAAAGAAATCCTGACGAAGTATGTGAACTTTTTAATAATACGCATCCCGAGCGAGGACAAGCAATTGCAAAATCCACAGTTAGCAAAATTATCAAAAAAGATATTCCCAGGACAGGTAGGCCAAAACTAGATGATGATATGAAATTGAATGTTTTACTCAGTTAAAACGAAAATCCACATTTACCTACAAGTCAAGTAGCATTAGATTTAAACCTTAGTCAATCATCGGTAAAAAATATTCCGCACACGGCAAAGTATCATCCCTACAAAATAAGATTAATCCATGAATTAAATGAAGACGACTTTGACCGCCGACTTGAGTTTGCAAGTTGCAAGAGCGGTGCAACCTGGATCCATTCTTTTGTAGAAATATTGTATTTTCCGATGAAGCCACCTTTTTTCTTAATGGTACTGTCAACCGACAAAACTGTAGATATTGGTCTACAGAGAATCCCCCTTGGGCTCAAGTGACTCATACCCAATATCCCGAGAAAATCAATGTTTGGGCTGGAATATTTCAAGATAGAATTATAGGTCCCTACTTTTTCGACGTAAATTTAACCGGCGAAATTTATCTTGATTTTTTACAACTCGAGTTGATTCCTGCCTTAGCTCAATTGTATCCAGGTAATGAGCCCGATATGCGGCAATGTGGTTCCAACAAGATGGAGCACCACCTCACTACGCGCTACCTGTTCGGCAGTATCTCAGTGAAATATTTCCTAACAGGTGGATAGGACGGCCAGGTCCCCGGACTTAACTCCCCTAGATTATTTTCTGTGGGGATATTTAAAGAGCAAAGTTCATTTGAACAGACCTCCTAATATCGATGCGCTAAAAAATCGTATAAGAGATGAAATCCGACAAATCCCATCTACTTTCATTCGAAATCTACAACAAGAGTTCATCAATCGATTAGGATATTGTCAGGAAGTGAACGGACAACAGTTCCAGCATTTATTACGTTAAAACGCATCATTTAGAATTTTAGACTATCGTTGTTAATCGTTATTAAAAAAATTTTGTAAAACAGTTTTCTCATTTTTTTTATCTCAAAAACAGTTGACTTTAGGGATAGGGTATGTTTAATAAAATATGATCAGAATTTCATGTAGATTCTTAAAATGAAATAATATACAGGGTGTTTCATTAGAGATTCTGAAGTTTTGGCGTGTAACTTGATTTTAAAACATCCTGTATATTTCAAGACATTTTTGAATCATAAATCGTAAGGAACTATACAACTTTTATATGAAACTTTTTTACCCAACTTGTATAGTTTTTGACATATCTCAAGGTTTCCAGACTTTATGCCCTCATTGTATGTAAAACCTATAAGGGTGATTTTTTCGTGATTACAAGATATTTTATTCCACCACCATTTTGTTCCGCCATCTTAAATTAGTACAACAGATTTACTAGTTAATCTCTATATCACAATTAGTTATAGCACACAATGTGAAATCAAGCATTAAGTAGTTTTGCTAGCTGAATTTTTTAAATTTTATTAAGCTGTCATCTTGGATGCGTACCAATATTTTACCAGTTGATTCCTACATAATACTTAATTTTTGCGCAAAATTTTAGTTAAATTGGATAAGTAGCTTTTAGTAGTTATTTTGTATAAACATTTTGTTTTGCCATATTATTTACCAAAATGTTACCAGGTCATCCCCATATGCCCCTTAATTTTTGACCAAAATTTGAAGCCAATCGGGTAAGTAGCTTTTAGCTATACCGCGAACAGACAGACCGACGGAAATGAAAAAACATGTTTTTTGGAATCTAGGGATCATGAAACGTAATGATCTGAAAAAATCTCGAAGGATGATTTTTTTCACGATAACAATACTTCCCTTTTACGAGGGACGTAAAAATTATAAAGCCACTGTTCTGTTCCGCCATTTTGAATTCGTACCATAACTTTAGCAGTTTCAACACACTTAATGCGACCACCTAATTTAAAATTATTCTAATAAGTAGTTTTTTTCGGGCCTATTTTTTAAATATTTATTAGGCCGCCATTTCGTTTTGCTATTTTATATTCATACCAAAATGTTACTAGTTCATTTCTATGTAATCCTTGATTTTTGTGCAAAAATTTGAGGAAATAGGATAATTAATTTTTTTAGTAATAATTTTTGAAAAATCCATATTGGACTTTTATCAAAATGTTACTAGGTCATCACCATATGAACCTTCATTCTTGGTCAAAATTTGAAGTCAATCTGGTAAGTAGATTTTAAGCTACGCCGCGAAAAGACAGACGGAGAGACCGACGGAATTGAGACAACATGTTTTTCGGCATCTGGGGCCCCAGAAATGTAAAGATGTGAAAAAATCTCGGAGAGTGATTTTTTCACGATTACAATACTTCTCTTTTACGTGGGAAGAAAAGATATTTGTGGATTCTCAGCCTTAAGAAAGTTTAAGTTAAAAATCATATTTTTGTTACATACCCTGTACATACATTTTAAAATATTGTATGAATACAACAACGCACCCTTTTTTGATACAATGAAAAAACCGCATTCTGGTAGTTATAATAACTTGAACAATTCCAAAAAATTCGGTTGCGTTTCAGTTGTTCAGATATTTGAAACATTTGTATTAAAGCAGACGGACGGAATTTCATTCAATTAAGTAGGCACATAATTTATTTGCTTTTCTAGTATAGGGACACACAACAGAATTAATTCTACATTTTTGTTGCAGTCTCTTAAAAATATAAGGCGATATTACTTTTATACAGCTTTTCTGGACTGACGGTATAATTAAAACTCATCTACGTCGCACATATTGTTTAGAACTTTAATAAGGTAAAAGAATGCGAGGAAACGTGAAAAATTTAAAATTTAATATTCTCATCGCCTTGGATATTTGACATTTTTATACTAATTATGTGAGCAAAAATGCCACAATTTTTAATTTTAAAATTCTCTCTATATTTTTATCCCTAAACGAGATACTCAGCATATATCTAATTGCCTAACCGTTGCTATTTTATTCATCGTAATTGTTATTTACCGATTTACAGACTTTTTAAACATTTATGGAATATTTTCGCATAACATACCTTAAATCCTTTTTTTTAATGTGTTCAGATTATTTGTTGCGTTTAGATTGACAACCAAAAATCTTTTTTTGGCTTTTTCGCAACTGAATAAGAATATTTAACTTTAAATTAATTGAAGCAGATATTTAATATAATTACATACCTCAACATGTAGACTAGTCTGTCTACGGAATGTTTCGATAAATAATATAAATAATATTATTTAAGCAAGCATAAGAAATATCATTTACCTTAAGTTTTTATAGACACATAGTAGTTGTACAAATACTTTCATCCTTTCGGGACTCATCGGCGCACTGATGAGATTTTTTCAGATCTTCACGTTTCAGGGTCGATGACGAAAAACATGTTCCCTCAATTCCGTCGGTCTGTCTGTCTGTCCGTCTGTCCGTCTGTCTGTCTGTCTCTCTGTTCGCTGCGTAGCTAAAAAAACTACTTATCCGATTGACTTCAAATTTTGGTCAAAAATGAAGGGTCATGTGGAGATGACCTGGTAACATTTTGAAAAAAATCCAATATGGCGAAACAAAATGGCGACCTAGTGAAATGTTAAAAAAATTATTATTTAAAAACTACTCATCCAATTTAACTCAAATTTTGCAAAAACATCAACTATTATGTTGAAATTAGGTGGTATGAATTCAAGATAGCGGAACAAAATGGCGGCCAAATAAAACGCTTGTAATACGTGAAAAATCACTCTATCAGGTTTTACACATCTTTAGGTTTTAGCGTCGGTAGATGCCAAAAAATATGTTTTATCAATTCCGCCGTTCCGTCTGTGGATCTGTCTATCTGTCTGTCTGTCAGTTCGCGGCATAGCTTAAAGGCTACTTGCCCGATTTACTTCAAATTTTGGTCAACAACTAAGGGCCATATGGGGATAACCTGGTAACATTTTGGTAAAAATACAATATGACGAAACAAAATGGCGGCCTAGTGAAAAAAATATTATTAAAAACTACTCATCCAATTTATCTCAAATTTTACAAAAGACATCAAGTATTATATTGGAATCAACTTGTAATATTTTGGTACGAACATGGCGGAACAAAATGTCGGCTTAATAAAATATTTAAAAATTCAGCCTGAAGAACTGCTTAATGGTTTAATTTCAAATTGTGTGTTATAACTAATTGTGGTATGACGATCAACTAGTAATATTCTGGTACTAATTCAAGGTAGCCGAACAAAATAGTGGCCAAATAAAAGTAAGCAATCGTGAAAAAATCACCCTCTCAGATTTCACACCTCTTTACATTTTAGCGTCCCTAGATGCGAAAAAATATGGTTTATCACTTCCGTCGATCTGTCTGTCAGTATGTCTGTCTGACAGTTCGCGGCATAGCTTAAAGACTACTTACCCGATTGGCTTCAAAGTTTTATCAAAAATTAAGGGACATATGGGTATGACCTGGTAATATTTTGGCAAAAATCCAAAATGGCGCCGTTGTGAAATGTTAAAAAAATTATTATGAAAAAAACTGCTAATCTAATTTATTTTAAATTTTGCATAAACATCAAGTACTATGTTGGAATCAACTGGTAAAATTTGGGTACGAAACCAAGATGGCGGAACAAAATGGCGGTAAATAAATTAATTAAAAATTCAGCCTGGAAAACTACTTAATGGATTAATTTATAATTTTGTGCCATAACTAATTATGGTATAGAGCTTAACTAGTAAAACTGTGTTACTAATTTAAGATGGTTGAACACTCTCAGGAGTTACATATCTTCATGTTTTAGGGTCTCTAGATGACAAAAAACATGTCTGTCGGTCTGTATGTCAGTTCGCGACATAGCTTAAACAATACTTACGCGATTGACTTGAATTAAGGGTCGTATGGGGATAGCCTGATAATATTTTGGTAAAAATCCAATATGGCGGAACAATGTTAAAAAACGTTGGTTAGAGTGGTGTATTATTTGGGTTAAGATCCAGTAAAAAGAAACAAGTATTTTTTAATTTGTCGACGTTTCGCAACTTAATTGTTTCATCCTCAGGATACATATATAAATCTTATATCCTGCTTGAAACCCATATTATCAGTACTTTTACTCCGTTGCTCCGCATATGTTACCCAGATATTATGTTTCTAAATGATTTTCGTTAACAATCCTTTTGTTATTCTAAAGTGGTTTATTATTTGGGGTTAAAATCCAGTAAAAAAACGAAAGACTATTTTTAAATAGTCGACATTTTGCAACTTTATTGTTGCATCTTGAGGACATATATATAGACTTTATATCCAGCATGAAACCCATATTATCAGTCTTTACATATTCCGTTTGTCAACAGATATTTCCCAGATATTAAGTTTCTAAATAGTTTTCGTGAGCGCTCCTCTTGTTCTTATGTTAGAGTGGTGTATTATTTGAGGTTAGGATCCAGTAAAAAAATAAAAAACTTTAACATAACAACAAGAGGATAATGAAAATCATTCAGAAACTAAATATCTGCGGACGAACGGAGTAGGTAACGACTGATAATATGGGATTCAATTTAAGATGGCGACAAAAATGCCGGCCAAATAAATTTTTTTTAAAATCAACGCGAAAAAATCTTGTTCAATAGATTTTAAATTTTGCAGAGAAATTAAATGTGAATATGGGATACTTATTGAATTTATTTTAAATTATGCCCAAAAGTCAAGTGTGGTATAGGTAGAAAGGAAATGGTAAACATATTGGTACGAATCCAATTTGATGGAACAAAATGGTGCCTAATAAAAATGAAGAGACAGTACATGTAACACATATATACTGTGACTATGTACTGAACTAACTTGGATCACACTTCACTCTTTTCAATAAAAGTAATAATTCATAACGACGGAAGTTCCGGGTAATTTTTTCTAATAACTATTTTTCTGAGATAGATATTTGATTCCTTTAATTACAAAACTTTCAACCTAAACCTTAATTTTTCTATGCATAGTCTTCAAACTACAGTTTCTAGGTAAAAATGGAGTAAAGTTTTTTAGTTGAAAAAAATACAGAAACCCAGAGGGTAGAAGGTAGTTTATTACAAAATATAACTTTAATCAGTACTTTAAATTCAATACATTATTCCATAATAGATATATTTATTAATTACATTGTTTTAATTAATCTGCTAAGAACTGCTAAAATTATACCTGTGATTGTCTTCAGAAAATGTAGACAGACAATGTCATTAAAAATGTATTCAAAGTGTTTAAAAGTGGATGTGTAAATAAGTGTTTGTAGTTAATATTATAAAGTTCAACAAAAAACGCAAGACCGTTTTGCAAACAAATGTTTATCGAATTTTTAAAAGTTAAACAAATAATAAAATATTCCTTAAAAAGCTAAAAGGGAAAAAGTTGTTCTTTAAATTAAATTTGAAGATGCCCCCGTTTCTTTCTATATTAAATAGGAGATTTTATAATTATTTGCTTACAATTAATACAAAAATATAAATCAGTTAACTCTGTGTTAAGTTTATTGAGGTTAATATTTTTTCTAATAACAAACTGAAAAATGTATATGTCGTTCTTTTTGTTAAAAACTATAAACGTGCCAAGGTATTAGCGTAAACTTTATATTTTTTTGGTACAATTGCCGAACTCTTAAACAAACAAACAATCAAAAGTATGCTGTATTGTCACAGGAGAATTGTTAGAATTTTATGGACAAAGCGAAATTTATCTTAAAACAAAAAAAAACAAAAACAATGAAAAAAACGAAATATTTATAGAAAAAAAATCATATTTTTTGATAGGTCAATACAAATACATAAATTGTAAATATAACATTAGTTATATTCGTAACATTGTCGTAAAGCGCTTAATAAATACACGTGACCTAACAAAAGGAAATAAACAATACATATGCGAAGTGAATAATGTCAATGACATTGAAATTAAAATTACGCGACCTTAACCTCTATTTTGTTATCGTTATGCAAGCAGAATAAGTGAAGTTAAATATAAAGTGTACTAAACTAATATAGTAATTAAGGTGTATTAAAAAAAAAAGAAAATGTATAACTTTAATCTAATATGTAACAAAAATAATTAATGTTAACGGACTATCAGGCAGTTTATGCCTTATAAAATATTTTCAAATGCCTTGCAGCAACATGATTGAAGTAAACAAGCAAATAAAAAACATTTTAATGATATTATTTATTATAAAAATCAATAACGCAGTAAAAAGGTCTTTCAATGAGGTAAGCTTTGGTTTTTTTTCGGAAAAGTGCAAACATATGGATTGTTTTTAAATGTTCTTTAAGATCATTGTAAAGTTTTATGGCATTGTCAATATTTGGTTTTTTTATTAATTCAGTGGAAGGAATGGGAAGGTATATGTTATGCCTAGAGTTTCTGGTAGGATATACGTATTGTGGCCTTTCCGGGAATGTGCTTATATGTTTTCTTATCAAACAGACGGTTTCTAAAATAAATATTGCAGGAAGTGTTAATATTTCATGTTTTTTGAAATAATATTGGCAGGTGCGTTCTATTATTTAGACCAAACAAATAGCGGATTGCTCTCTGAAGCCTAAAAATATTAAGTAAGAAATTGCCCAGTGGTGCAGCAGCCCCAAAAGGGAAGGCCATAGCGGAGATGGGATTCGAATAGAGAGAAATAAATGAGACTGGCAGAAGACACGTCCAGTTTTTCTGAAACTGATCGAATGGCAAAGCAGGCGGTAGAAAGTTTTTTAGTTAAGTAGTCAATATGCTTAGACCATTTTAGGTTGTTATTTATATTCAAACCCAGGAATTTAACCGACTCAACGTATTTAATATTTCTGTTAAGTAGCTGAAGTGCTTGTAACGTCCCCTTATAAGATAAGGCCACCGTTTTATCGACATTGAAGCAAAGCAGACTGGAATCGGACCAGGCCTTAATCATAACAAGGTCGTTGGAAGTATTTGAATGTAAAGACGTTGTATCAAAATCACTCCATGTGTTTGTGTTGTCAGCAAAGAGAGAGATTTTTCCATTAATTTTTAGGTGGTGATATCATTAACGTATAACAAAAAAATAATAGGTCCCAAGACCGAACCTTGAGGGACTCCACTTGTAATCCATTTACAATCAAAATAAGAACCGTTTGCTCTTACAAATTGTTGTCTATTTCCGAGATAAGATTTAAACTAATTTAGAGAAATAGCCCGGATTCCATAAAAATTTAGCTTGCTTATCTAGTCAGCAGCACAGTCAAAGGCTTTTGTATAGTCACAAAAAACTGAGGCGGTGGGGTGGTGGTTATTGAGGGATAAATAGACGTCGCTAAGCAACGAGAACATGGCGTCACTGGTGCACTTGTTGGTTAAAAATCCAAACTGATCCGGGGATATTATCTGATGTTTAAGGAGAAATGGTATAAGACGATTCTTTAGTAACCTTTCAATTTAAGAAAAGAGCTATCAGCAACATTTTTCGATAAAGGAAAATACGAAAGAAGGACCAAACTTGGCGAGATACCAGAGGTAACATTTTTGCTTACATTAATGAAATAATCATATAGCTCATTTGGCCTGGCAAGATCTGAGTCACAGGGTTTGATTTGTTTCTGACATCATTGATTGAACCAGGTTTACTTTGAAACGTTTTTAGACTTTGTTAGACGTTTTTGATAGTATATTTTTTTGCTGACTTGATTAGTTTAATATAGATCCTATAATAAGAGATATAGTCGAGAATAAGAATGGAGTCGGTGAATTTTTTTATATATAAGAGGGAACCCATATTTTTAGCAGAAATGCGTAGTCCTTTCGTGGTCCACGGTTTATGACGCTTAGGCTTGAAAGTCTTAAGCGGGAAAACCCTATTACTTAAAATTTTATTTAAGAAAGCTCTAAAATTTGAGTTGACATTTTCAAATACAAAATTCCAGTCAGTGTTTAAGCAAATATTATGAAATTCTAGAAAATTGGCGGCCGAGAAAATTCTGCCCCTATGGCGAGGTCTCTGTGAGGGCCTAAGAGGTAAGTATTTCTTGTTCTTAAATTCGGAATTTGAATTCCTTGTCTTATGCAAATATCTTTGTTCTTATTAGTTCTTGAACTAAACAATCTAAGTCCCTACGATCAGAAAAACATTGTAAAAGTGCTTGTTTTAATTTCTCCCATGTATCTACCTCAAAAAAGATTGCCAACCATGACTTCGGTAGGAACAGTTAATATCTGTTAACTAAATCGTCACATCTTTTGGCAAATTTTTTAAAAATATTACTATCGCCTTTCAAGGTCTATTTTACACTTGAAAATTTCCCAGTTAATTTTAGGCTGACCTGCAACACTGCCTTCCATATTTTGGGTTGTTTTTGAGTGTCAGAGCTTAACGTAATATGACTTAAACTATTTATTATTTTCTCTAATTCATTCATAAACAGATTTAAAACAAATAATTTTTATTTATTTTTTTACATTAATAAATCTACAAAAATAAATTTTGTTTTTGGTGTATCATACACTCTTTTTAGTACAGGTGTTATCTTTTATATTTTATTCTTAAAAATATAAGGTAAAATTGAAAAAAACATTATTAAAATATTCAATTCAGGTCTTTAACAGATCCTAACCTACTGTGCTCGATGCACTGCCCCTAAAAATATTCCTAACCAAAAATCCTTATAGAGTTTAAAAGGGGGGGGGGGGAAAGGAAAGCACTTACAATATTGCATTTCTTCTCTTTCCGATTCTTATTTCTTTGCGTAGGTTCACTGGATAGGAGCTAAAGGGTTGAAATCATACGCAGCAACTTCTTCCGGTCGATTCGAAATAATTACAACTACCCTATCCTACCGACTGGGCCACTTAATACAATTTACGTTTTTATAGGAAGAAGTCAAGATAGATAATACTTTATACAGAATGAAACTTTCAGGCCTGGGAATCTGCATCAGCAAACACATCAGTTCTCGAAACTGCCAGTGTGAGAATCCTCTGCGTCAGCAGTTTTCTTGGGAACGGTACATGTAACTACCAGATAATCTCTAATATCAATATTAATTGGATAAATAGTTTCTCTTAAATATAAATTATTATGTCACTCATTATTTTTTTGTACAAAAGAAAGTTCTATTCCAGGAAATTATAGAACTTTATTCCTGTTTTACACACTTGATTTTATGTATAATTTCAAATAATTTATACGAGTAGCCTTTCTTCCCTGATTTTTATTTAACAAATCATTAGACCGCCATTTTGCTCTGCCATAATAACAAAATTTTATAAAACAATCTCTAATATCACTATTAATTTTTGTTTAAAATTTTAGATTCATTAAATAAATAGTTTTCTAACAGTGATTTTAATATTTTAATGCGGCCGCGATATTGTTTTTTACCAAAATGTTACCATTCTATTTCTATATGGCAACTGACTTTTCAGCCAAACTAAAAGTCAATTTAATAAGAAGTTATTGAGCTATGTCGTACATAGATCGACCAAAATTTTTTCGGTATCTAGGGACCCTAAACCTTAATTGTAAAGATCTGCGAAAATCTAGAAGGGTGATTTTTCCACAATACTTCCTTCTAACGTACGAGGGAAGTAATGAGGCTTAATATGAGTTAATTTTTTTTGTTTGATGTATACATTAAGATTGTAGCACGCAATGTTGAAGTAGTTCCTGAGCGTATTCAAGTTTAAACTAGATTTTCCACAACAGCGTCGAGGGAGGTTTCTAAAAAAATTCACTACAATTTAAATAAAAAAGTATTATTAACATTTGTTATATTATGTGCCTGAAATTAATGTGATATTTGCCCGCATTTTAAGTATTTCGCAAATAAAACAAACATACACGAAAGAAAATAATTACATGCTAATGTGAGAAAGAAGCTGAAAGTTATATATTTGATTTTTTCAATTTTGCAATCATAGCCACCAAAAAAATAAGGTCTTTAATTATAACAAAAAAATCACTTAAAATGCACTGAAAACCAATTCAGCTGGTAGAAACGACTAGAGATTGATACTTTGGAATCTGTCATCGATTTTACGTTTCTTTACTACGCCATCTTGGCGGCGTTACCGCATATTTAATTTCTAAGGATTCTTGGTTGTAAACTTCGATTAGTTTTCTTAGTAGGTTATCCCGATAAAACGTATGTTTATCAACTTTAGGAACAAAGCGTTTTTTATGTGGGGTAATATTGTCTTCAAAATTATTTAAATTGCTCACTCTTTTAATACTCTAAACTATACTCTGTGTCAGCAGCTATATGCTAGCTTACCGCCAACAGCGGGGAACCACCTTAGATAATTTACTAATCCTTGTTTTCCATGTGAAAATTGTAATAAAAACAATAACGCATTTGTGGGTAGAGAGAGAGCTGTAATAAAAAAAATAATCAATTTTAGCCAACTAAGAGCTTAAGTATGAAGACACCTATTTGTAGGTTTCACGAAATAAAATATTCTAGCACACCGTTCTCTTTTTTTTGTACCAATATGTACTAGGAATGTATGTAGAGAGATAGCACTTCCTGATTCAATTTTAATAGCAAGTTTTATATTATACTGTGCTATTGACTAATAGGATGTAAAAACCAAATAACATTTTCCTCCGTACGTAGTCGTAGCTGTGTACTCTAAATCATAACTTAGATTTTAATAAGATCAATATCACAGCACTCTCCACGAAGAATTTCATAAAGACTGATAGTTAAGAGGATAGAATCGAAAGCGAGACGCCGGAAAATAATTCCAATTTAACAAGGTTTAAATCAAACAATAGCCTAGTCCACAAGTTTACTTAATGAATAGGAAATTTACAGCATAAAGAAACAATTACGAAACTAACTAATTTAAGGTGGAGTTCGTACAATTACATTGTTTGTGTTAAATAGTATATACACAAAAGCGCTTCTTCAATTATTTGCGTATATTTTAGCAGGTGTGCCTTGTTTTCGTAAACTTGTTCTAAATTAAACTCTCAATCCGGTTGTGGAGGAGCCTTATATAAAAGGCTTTTGGTTAAAAATATCTAATATTTGTCACTGTCACAGCTTATTACTTCAGAAAGAAAAAAAAATCTTGTTAGGCCGAATTTCAGGAAAATTAAGTAACAGGTAATTTTTAATGTTAGTTCTTTAAGAGTCCTTTTCAACTAGTCAAAATTTACTTGCTAGATCCTCCGTAGGTTTAAAAAATATATTAGAGAGGAAAAGTTGTCGAAATTTATTTTTACTTCTCTCTTAAGAGGATCCCTAGATGCCAAAAAAAAAACAGGTTGCCTCACTACATAGCTACCTATTTTGGTAAACAATTAAGGGTTTTATAGGGATGACATGGTAACATTTGGTGGCAGCCTAACAAAATATAAAAAAAAAATATTACTGATAACTGCTTATTTACTTAAACTCAAATTTTACACAAAAATCAAATGAACAGGTAACATTTTGGTACAAATCCAGGATGTCAAGAAAAAAATTGCAGCCTATAAAATGTTTAAAAAATCAATCCGAAAAACTACTTATTTGATGTATTTATTTATTTTGAAAACATAGGGGTACAAACATATACAATACCCAATACAATATACAAATATTATTCATGGTTTAAGTAGTAAAAAAAAACAGTGGGATAAATATGTAAATGTTTATAACAAAGTTCCAAAAGCAGCTAAGTTTAATAAAAATGAATAAACATAACAAACAACAAATTTTTAGCTTATTGTTTAAAATTAGACATGACATTTCGAAAACGTTGTTATCACAATATATGTTGTTAAAGTTCTTATCATTTTACATGCTTTTTGCCGGAGGTGATGTTATAAAATGGTGTTATGTAAGTCTCATTATGCCTGAAATTTCTTACAGGTTCATTTAAAGCAGTTTTTGTTAATATGTTATCACAATCCAATTTAAGCGTTAATATTTTAAAACATAATTAAATCCAATAAGTTTAAAACTGGAATGTAGTTTTTACCAATTATGAAGATATGCGCTCTCTGCATCAGATGCTTTATAACTTATTTTAAATAATCTCTAATGTTCTTTTATAATTAACATACGCAACATTCCAAACTAGTCAAACTACATACGCGAAATTAATGCAGCTGTGAACTAGTACAGTGTTAGAAAAGTTGTTGGATTATTAAAGTTTCAACGTTTCAAGTTCGAGTCCATGATCACACCTAAGCCTTGAACTTCTCTAACTTTTTTAAAACTCAAGGACATTTCGGTTTCTTGCGAAAGTCATTGTGATGCATTTTTCTGGAAACTACAGACCCCACGGTATTCTACAAGTCTTTTTCAGTCTCCTTGTAACCTCTGACAGTCCATCGATCAACAACGAAATCAGTGAAGCTATCCAAGCTGGTGTCAATAGATCTACATGGAAAAAAACAAAGTTGATAACTTATAATAAATAAAATTCTTGGTACTATCAAGTATTTTTTTATTCATAATAAGAGGATCTATACAATGCTTAATTCTATCAATACAATTTTTATTCTAAAAAAACTAAATCTATTATTCAACTGTTAATATTCGAAATGTTCTTAAATTGCATTAATTCTGAGACAGAGCATAAATCTATAATTTATTTTCCACATTGATCTCAAGATATTGCTTGTTCTCATGTAGAACCCACTCTATCTTTGGAAAATTATCGATAGGAATTATATTGCGTTTGTTATAACGTTTTAATTTATTCGCAAGTTGGAAACTTGAATCAAAAACTTCATTAGATGAGATATTACAGTTTAGTCACATGTCCGTGAGGCAATAGTTATTTACCTAACTAGTGCAGAATGTGATACTTTTCCGCACGCAGTCGAGTGCGGAAAACTCACTCCGCACGATACAAAATTTTTTCCTACGAGCCTGCATAAATTACGTATTTATGTATTAGCAAATGCAATTTAGTGAGGAGGGTGAAATCAAGAATGTTAAATTATTATTTATTAGAACTGATTACGTCAGATTGGATTGGGTCACATTTACCTTTAGCGACTTTCAAACATAGCTACAAAACCAACACAGATGTTACATTTATTCACAAATAAAAATAACGATATATGTTTAAAATATTTTTTTATCAAACAATTATTTATTCTTGGTTATATAACGTTTATATTGAATGTACAGTTTGTCGGATCATTACGTTTAGATGGGATAGACACTGCTTATCATAAGTTGTACTACTTGTTAATGGAATTGAAACAGCTTCTCCTTCAACTATCTTCTCGATAAAAATTTTATTTGCAATTTATTTCTGGTTCTCTATTGAGCCTTCCAAATAGCCTTCTGCCATGGCACTAGATTTCCATCCGCCATGCCTCTTAATATTAGTTATATTTTCTCCTGAATCAGTGAACATTGTGGCAGAAGATCGGGGAAAACTGTGACCCGTGTACACTTCTGGATCTAGTAATCCCAGGTATCTGGTAATATTGCATGGCCTCTTCCCAAATGTATTAATCCCCATATAATGTATTTCCCTGTTTGTGGTTTACAAAGAAACGACAACGAAGTGTATTCGAAGGACATAGAGCTAAATATTTCCTATTAAGTTGAAGGTGCACTGCATCTCCACCAATTACAAATGATCTGGAAATATAAGTTTTTCAGGAATTCAGGAATTTTGATGATTAACAGAGTCTCTTTGTCTTTAATGTTACCAATGGTTAATTTAGTAAGATCTTCGCAACATCTTTGTTTGTTTTGATGATCATTCTGAACATTGAAAAAATTGCCATAACGTAGAATATTTGTAGGTTTCAGATTTTTCATCGTTTCTTCTCGCACTATTGTGTAAAAATTTTGTATTCTTTTTCATACCTCTGGCGGGAGACTTTTCGTGCAATCCTAATGTAGCTTCTTCTAAAAAAATTTCAGGAATTACATCTTCGTCTATGTCTTGCGTGTTGAATGGCAAAATCGGCTTTTAAAAGCACAAAATTACAAATAACTACGCAAATTAAATGACGCACAGACGCATAAATTGTTGTTATTGCTTTTTGGTGTTACCGCAACCGAGACTGGTCTATTAACACTACTGTCTAATGTTTCAGTAACTAAGGATACTTAGCATTAAGCGAACTGGAATGTAATGAGATTATAATACGATGTAAGTAAAAATTATAACATAAATAATGGGATGAAATTTTTATTTTTTTAGAATATTGAAGATTTACAAATCTAGATAACAAATTGCTTCTTTCTGTTAAGCAGGTTATTTAATAATTAAAAAATAATAATTTCAAAAAAAAAATAATATCTAATCACTTTGGATCGAATTCCTTTTCAGTTCTGCCTTTCCGATAAAAATGTTACCATTTGTCATCGAAATAAATGTAACATAGGAGGAAGCTGGTATAATATTTGCACGAATCCAATATGGTGAACACAATAGCAGCCTGTTAAAATATCTAAAAAAATGATAAAAAAAATCTGTATATTTGCTATAACTTGGCTTGTTATTAATCCTTTATTACTTTCCTCGTAAGGAAAGTTTAGTAATCGTGAAAAAATTATCCTTTGAGATTTATTCAGATTTTCCCGTTTCAGGGTCTCTGGATGCCGAAAAATTTAAAGCGAAACGTCGGAAAATAATTCCAGTTTAACTAGGTTTAAATCAAGCAATAGCCCAATCCACAGTTTTACTTAATGAATAGGAAATGTATGAAGAACCAATTAGTTTTCGAAGGCAACTAATATAAGGTGGATTTCATACAGTTAAGAAATTAGCAGGAAATTTCGAACCTCAATTATTTGCATATGTTTTAGCAGGTGTTCAATTTGCTGCCTTGTTTCCGTAAGCTTGTTCTAAATTAAACTGACACTCAGAATTTGGAGGAGGCTTATATAAAAAGATTTTGGTAAAAACAAGTAATATTTATCACTGTCAGACCGAAATTCAAGCAAAAGTACAAACACAGCTGATTAGTTCAGGAAAAAAGCCATTTTTGTATTTATGCCTGTTTTCCTATAATTTCACGAGTCCAAAGAACCAGTGAAAGTGTAAAGAAAACAAGCGTGAATAAAAAATTATCGGGTTAATTTTTTACGAATCATAAACATATACTTTATTAATTTAAATAATTACATATCAACTTAACAAATTAACATTTACGGCTGCAATTCACGTAAAAAACTTACATTATAAATATATAAATATAGTCCAAAGAACCAGTGAAAGTGTAAAGAAAACAAGCGTGAGTAAAAAATTATCGGGTTAATTTTTTATGGATCATAAACATAAACTTTATTAATTTAAATAATTATATATCAACTTAACAAATTAACATTTATGGCTGCAATTCATGTAAAAAACTTACATTATAAATATATAAATATAATATAATGCAATAATAATATTACAATATTTATATAAAAATTAGAACTGTCACATATTATGACTCAAAATATTATTATAAAAATATTAATTATTATTATTGATTAAATAATTAAAATTGGAATTTCGGTAATTGTTAACCATATTTTTGTTTTACGACGACGTTGAAGTTGCGATAGGACCTCCCTCTGTTGATGTTGTTTTCATAGGAGCTGGAGGCAACTGCTGTTGAGGCCGTTCTTTTCCGTACGTGTTTCCTCATTTGTTCGATATTTTTTTTCTGGTGGTCTTGAACTATTTGTAAATAGCTATCGAGGCCTGATTTCTTTGCTTGCTTTTTCGTCTAAATTGAGATCTCGTTTACTCTCACGTGACGTTACCGGAAGTTTCCCAATGAGGGTTCGGAGTCAAAAATAATCGGGTGTTGGTGACTTTTTACTTTTATCTTGAATTTTCAGGTACATTCTTACAGGGCAAAAGCTGGCATTTATTTCTTTTTTACCAACCATTTTGAATCAGCGAGTTCTCTGCCACCCCCTTGTGTTGTTTTTGAAAAGATAAATTCTACCTGTTTTTCCTCTGAGGTTGTCGGTTTCTTCTTTGAACAAAGTTGTTTCTGGAGTCAATTCGACGCAAACTTAGATGAGTTTTTTTCAATTCTTTATAGGTCAAAAAAACTGCCGATTCTTTACGTTTGCCGTCGATACCTTGAATTCTTCTTTTGTCAATTCTTGCGTCTCGGGCAGATTTAAAATCAATTTGTTTAAAGGGATTTATTTTAGTATCGTAATCGTAAATTACTTCTCTATTAGCAGTTTTGCCGTAACAATCCAAATAACTTTGACCGTGCACTCTTTATAGTCTTGGCTGTTTCTCTTACGCATATTGTAGACCTAGCATTTTAGAATTGATGCAAGTTCGGATATTCGAATATCTTGATCAAACGTGGGCATTTTTTAGTCGCAAAATGACATAAACTGCCTCCAAATGCTATTCATGGATTTTACCGTGTTTCTTGGTTAGCCTTTTATTGTGTTTTCATCGATTTCGGCTTCTTGAATTTCACCAAAGCGATTTATATTGACAATTTTTGACAAATACTTTAAATAACGTAGATCGGTATGAACTTCGGTGTCTCTTATTTACAATACAAAAAAAAACAGGTTTTGTGTTGTCAGATGATATTATTGTTTAGAAAACTGGAAATACCACGCTGTTTAGGCAACGCTGTAATTTTTCGTTAATACCATTTCTATTATGGGAAAATTTGTACTTGAGTGAAATATTCGTGAAAACTCACCTTCCGAAGTTTATTCAGGATCCCTAGATGCCAAAAACCATATTCTCTCAATTCCATCGGTCTGTTGGTTCGTGACATAGCTAGAAACTACTTACCGATTTTGATAAAAAATGAACGGTCATATAGGGATAACATGGTAACATTTTGGTAAAAATCCAATTTGGTGGAAAAAAATTGGTGGCCTAGAAAAATATTTAAAAAATATTATTACAATCTGCTTTTTCAATTTGACTTAAATTACATTCGTATCAATCGTGACTTTTAACACGAATCCGAGACGGCAAAAGAAAATGGCAGCATGTCGCAAAAAAATGCATGTTGAAAAAAATATTGTAAAAAGCTACTTATGGGGATAAAAACATCGAGAATATCCAAAATAGTATCCACGGTTTGAGTAGTCAAAAAAAAAGCAGTGGGATAAAAATGTAATAAATATGTATATATATTATATGTAAATATTATAAATATGTATATAATATAAATATGTAAAAAATTATTGTTTATAACAAAGTTTTAAAAGCTGATAAGTTTAATAAAAATTAATAAACACAACATAAATGTTTGGCATATGTTATAAAAACTGGCAGTGACATTGCGAAAACATTCTTGTTATCACAATACATGTTAAGGTTCTTAAAGTTCTATGTGCTTTTTTTACCAGAGTTAGAGTTTGTAAGTCTCATGTCTTCTGCTTTTTTCTTTCTCGATCTGAAAGGATCGAAAATATATATGTAGAATAGCAAAAATTAATAATTTCTGTGGTTTATTTATAATTATGCCACTGGTAATTGACCTGCAGAAAACATTCTATAGATATATTTGTCAGTTCCTTTACGAAAGAGAAACAACAAATTGTGATTTAATAATAAAAATAATTTATATCAGTAAAATTTATTTTATTTAAAAATTAGTATTTTTGTGGTTTCAAAATATTCCTGTTGAATCAAAACCATATACGCAAGAGGTATTGCATACAAAAGAGTTTTTAGTTTATTCAGTATAATGTAATTAAATACATCATCAAGGCCTATTTCAAAAATTTGCTTTTATAAGTTATTGAATATCTACCCAAATTGCTGTCTCGAAATATATGAATTGCAAATTCATTTTAATTTTGAATTCGTTACCACGAACACAATATTTATGGTATGGTATGGTAATTTCAGTTTTGTTATTATTTACTTATCGGACAGAGCATAAAATAAAATTAATGTCTCTAGCAAGTCGATTTAAATCCTAAGTTGTTATTGGTTAACACGAAATAGGAAAATATTTTAAAAAATTGCCTTTTAAAATGTTGGAAAACTCCTCTCTCATCTTTCTATTTATTACTGCAAATTCTTAATAATTTACATAAAATTGTTATCTAAGACATCGCAGTTCTTGCAATTAGATTATGTCAAACTATAGTTACTTTTCGACGTTTCGCGTCTGATTGCATAGGGCATCTTCACGGATCCTTACCCCATGATGTGTTCTGATAAGTGGAGTAATGATACCTAAAGATGCCTCGTGTAATCGAAGGCGAAACGTCGAAAAGGTTCCATTTTGACACGGTTTAACTCCAAGAACAACTATTTCTTTATTGAACAAAGCTGGGAAATTCTCCGTTCTGTCTAAAACGGTTTTATATAAATAACTGTTAGTATTACTTTACTCCTACAGGGTTTATTTTGTAATTTTTTATTAAGTATAAATTAAAAAAAAACGCTGTGCTGCTAAAGCCTCAATGGAGAAGAATTGTGCTATGTAATAATATATGTTGACCCATGCGTCATCATTCATACTCATATGAATGAAATAAAAATTTCGAGGATAAAATAGTAAAAACATCCACATTTATTATGGGTGTAGATATAAATATAAATAATGATTATAAATTAAATTACTATTAATAGTACTTAACAGCAACAAAAAAATAAGTAAAGTAGCTTTCTAAAAGGACACATTTAAAGACTATTCGGCACAAGACTTTATAAAGCATGAATAGGAAAAACATAAAATAACGATAATAATATCCTCCAAACAAATACTTGACATATGAGGCTTTGACTTCTAAACCTTACCTATGTTGATATCTTTGTCTAGCCAGTTCGTTTCCGTAATTGAATATTTTAACATATTTCTTGAATGTATTTATATTCGCAAAAGACAATATTTCATGTCTCATCCTTTTCTTTTATTATTGATTTATGGAATACTAATCGATAAGAGAAATACGATGTTTAAAAAGCTCGTCTTTGGTGTTTTCATCGGTTTAGGATCCATGGCCCAACTATATTTTGATTTGAAAAATACCAATTTATAAATAAAACATTATACTTACATATTTTTTTTGTTATAAATCTGAAAATATTTTATATTTTCGGTGCTTCTCCATCTATACTTTCAACATGGGTTTTCGTGAGTCTACAATGGTTTATGTAAATGAGAAGAAACGAGAATGAAATCTAATGAAATCCTTCAATTTTAAAGATTGTAAAAAATGGATAAATAGGCTCGCAAGACAAAAGATGATTGGATTAGAACATGTACTTACTCGTCAGTAAACAGCAAAGGGATACATGGTTGCAGATCAGTGTAATTTAAAATTCTATAAAGACAAAACGGCATGGGATTAAAAATAAACAGAACTACTCAAAGATTATAACACTGAAACTTTTATGAGTAATTATAAGGTGTGACGCCCTAGTGATTGAAACCAGATTTGGCAATCATGCATTGGTTAAGGGGGTCTGTTAACTAGTAATAAGTAAATACACTGGAAATAAATTATTGAAAAAAATTGTCAATAAATTACACTAACTGTGAGAAGCAACATAAATAGCTTAAATGTAGAACTAAGACTATTAAATATCTTTTACAAAAGCAAAAACGACAACATTGGGAAGGAGCTGTTTTCAAGCAAATAAAACATTGTGGGTAAGTGGAGAGAACCGAAGAAAAAAATCAATACATTGTATACTTACAAACAATTGGTGAGTAGTGAGAAATGTGTTGTTACAAAACTTAATATACATATTACAGAGAGAAATCCAAGGCAAATCCTTATGGGAAGGGAGACAAAAGGAGATCACAGACCAAAAAAAAACGTATTCGATTTAATGTGTATATCAAATTAATAAAGGTCAATGCAATAAGTTAAAAGGATGCTCGTTAGTTAAGTCAGTAGCAATGATGTATAGTAATGTGTAGAATTTACCGACCTTCCATACAAGAACAATCTGTGGTCCATAACTGTAATTAAATATAAGTATGAAAATTAAAAAAGTTAAGTATACTTGTTAAGTCTGACAAAATTAAGAAATATTTTTTGAGTACAATTTAAGGTTAAAAATATGTAAAAGAATATAATGCATACAAGCGCAAGCCGAAATAGGCAATGCGGAGTTCAGGAATGTGACTTTTGCTACGAGGTATACGTATTATTATTCCGAAAATCGAAAATTGTTAAAAGGATAAAAATGATTACAATCAACTTGTTAAGAATTTGAAATTAACAATATTAATTTTACTCACAAATAAAGGATGCCATAAAATATTTGTTTTGTAACTATGGAAACAAGACATATTGAATTGTCAAACTTGACTTTTTCTAGTTTTTATTTTCTAAGAGTTAGTTTCCGTTGCCTGGCAATGACTAGTGGCAAGGAAATATTGGTGTTTCTTTCTAAAATGTTATAAAAAATGTCGACATTTCTGAACGATTTTCGGAAAAATAATTTAATTGGCTATTAGGCATAAAATTGTGATCTATTGCAAGCAATAAGTTTTCTAAAATAAGGAGGATTATCACAAAGTATAATGTGGTATTTATTTTTGTTTAAGGTGATTGAAAAACTGATAAATACTTTTTAAGAATTAGGGGGGAGGGGGAGTTTGCGGAGGAAAAGGAACAAGAAAGATGGGTAACAAATTTTGCCTGAGAACGATCCCATTTGTTGCCAGAGAAAGGCGACATGTTTCACCCGTCTACTTTGTTCATTTTCGTACTCAAACTTCTCCCTCTTTATTCTTAAAAACTATTTATCAGTTTTTCTACCTTAAACAAAAACAAATGCAACATCATACTTTGTGATGTATTCCTTAATTTTGAAAACTTATTGGTTTCAATAATTCCAATTTTATGTTTAATAGCTAATTATAGTATTTTTTCTTTTACATATTTCTAAACTTATTACTGCTTTCAAAAATTATTTCTTAATTTTGTCAAACTTTACAAAGAATACTTAACCTTTTTTCTTTAAATAATGTCATATTTATATTTAATTAAATTTGTGAACCCCAGACTGTTTTTCTGTGGAAGGAAATTCTACACGTGACTGCGCATCTTTGTTTTTAACATTTTCGGTAACTTTCCTGACCTTTAATAACTCTATATACACATTAAATAGAAAACATAGGTTTGTGACCCGTCAGCTCCTTTTGTCTAACCTGGTACTATCTACTGTCCCATAAGAACTTGCTTTGGGTTTCTTATAATTGTAGTTTGGTTTGCATGTCACTTTAATATTTGTATTAAGTTTTGTAACTGCACATTTGTCACTACTCATCAGTTTGTAAGTATTCAGTGTATTGAATTTTTTCTTGATTTTCTCCACCTACCTACAAAGTTTTTATTTGGTCTAAACCAGCCCTTTATCAATGCTGTCATTTTTTGCTTAAATTATAAAAGACATTTAATAGTCTTATTTCTTTTTTTGCTTTTCAAAGTTGATATTGTTTACTGAAGTTTATCACCTTAATTTCCACTATATTACTTAATGCTGGTTAACAGGGACCCTTAACCAATGTTGCAAAATCTGGTTTCAATCACTTGTTTTGGAACAACGTCTTTGGGGTTTTGTTTTGTTATTAATTTCTCATAAGTTAACAATGTCTGTTCTGTTTAAATTCCTGTTTTTCTTAAATGGATATTTACACACAAAAATTTCAATATTATAAACTCTAAGTAATTTAATTTTTAATCCCATGTGAATTTGGCAATCTCATTTTTTAATTATATTGATTTACGATGATATGCTATTTTGTCGGCTTTTTTAGCCTTTTTCCACCATCTTTAAAATTGAAGGATTCCATTACTCGATGTACTTATTTTCAGGTAGCACTGATCTATTTGCATATTATGCACGTTATACAGAGAGACATCCTTGTTTCATTACTTCCGAACGTGTACCCAACCCATTAACTTTCCAAATTTTTATCAGCTTTTACATATATTTTTGCTCCGTTGGCTATTCGCTCTAATATAATTTATGAAACGTCAGAGAGACATGCAAATTTATTTCCAATGTGACCTTAAACTCAGCCATGCATTTCATTCAATCAATCGTCTCTTGATTTTTTTTAATAAAAAAAAATTGCATTTTATGAGGCAGAAGACAAACAACTTAGAAAACACTAATATTTACATATATGTAAGATAACTAAGTTTTTAGAAAGGTTCTTGCTTTCAGAATGCTTACATTTTAAAAACAGTATCTCGGAAAAATTTAGAAATAAGTAGTTTTTGGCGGAGCTTGTAAATATTTAAATGGCGAATTTTTGTATCGTCTTGGTCGGTCATTATACATCGTTGCTCCTCTGTTTAAAGGCAAATTCTCTGTTAGTGTAAGAACGAGCCTTTGGAGAATAATTAATCAAAATTTAAGAGAATTTTCTCGATAATTTTTTTATAAGGCACCCGAGGAACGACACTCAAAAATATCTACTTCTTTGGATGTTTTGGGGGAAAGTCTTCAGCAAACTAAAAATAAGAAACTAAGAGGAGTATATCATTTATATGTTATATCATATATTTATATATATATATATATATATATATATACATATATATATGTGTGTGTGTGTGTGTGTGTGTGTATTTATATATCTACGTCAGATGTGAGGTAGCTTTCGAAAAAAATATAATAGGCCCTGGAAATAAACGTCAATAAAAATTCGAGGTTAGGTTACTAGTTTGACAACAATTTTTATTTTTTTCGTGCAAAAGAAATTTTACTTTGAAAGAAAAAGATTTGCTAGATTCATTTAAGTTTTAAGAATCAAGAACAATGTCTTGTGCGGTTGGGCAACCCCCAACCGCACAATAAAACGAAGGATAAATGTAATATAAGATCCCATAAATTTCCTAAATACCCTGATTTCTACAGTACAGAGGTTTCATGCTTGCCACAGATATGGCAAAATTAACTTAAATAGCGGTAAATATTTGGTTAAACTTTTCTGAATCAAATGATGATTTTTAGAGGTTATATGCTAAGCTAAACATTTTGAAAACAAAAAGAAAAATTAAAGATGCTACAGGGAGCAACCTGCTCCAGACTTGTTTATAAACCAACAATTGAAAAAATAAAAGAAATATTAGAGATGAGACTGAAATTGGATTTTAGTAGGCTTACCTGATAACAGAAAATTTGAGTAGACTAAATCAGATAAAGATTCAGCTAAAATATGTATAAATAGTAACATCCATTTTCGTAAGGTGTTCAAATACTTGATATTCTCACATACCTAGGGTAATCAGATATCCTCTTTTTAAGCATTTGTATAGGCATCTAGTATATATTTTGCAATTTATCCGAATTTTTCCCTTTTTGTTCATGGAAATTGAATTTAAAAAAAAAACATCTAATTATTTTTTTACATCTGAAATAAAATATTACTATTAACCGTACTCTGAACAAAAGTTAAGACCTTTTCTTTTAGTCATTGGTTTAGATCATAGTTATTAGTACTCAGGCACAAAAAGGGTGATCTTTTTGTAGTCATTAGTTTATTGTCAGATACACAACTAAAAACATAAACATTTTCTTAATCTTAATTAATTAAATGCATAACTCACACTGATTATTTAAATTGCATAATACAGTTTTAGCTAATACCACTTAACACACAATTGGCAAAGATATAATATTGATATGAATTTTCCAATGCCAGTAATCTAATTTAGTTTTAATATGTAGGTATATCTTTTTTAAACACAACTAGGTTTGTGCAATCAGTGCTAAAATTCTTCTATATACTAGCTGAATACTTCCTAGTTTAAAGAATAGAAATTCACACAGAAGACTTAAAGTAGAACTCTTAAATATACTTATTATGATAATAGGTTTTTGTTTTATTATTTTCTGCCTAGAAGTTCCTTCTGAATGAGAGGTAGGCTTGGAGGTAGGTAAATGTTAAACATTTTCAGTTTTATTATCTTTCTTTTGGTAATTGCAATCATGACATGTATGTTGTTGATAAGTACATATAAAAACCACTGAAACATACGTATGTATGATTAAGTAAGATTATAGTCTACATAATAGCAAAAAATGGTTTATTTACTATCAATTGTGTTATGTAAGGCTTCAGGGGTCTCGATTCAGTATTTGTCAAAGTAATTACTCAAGTACTTATGAATTTTAAGTAACATATTCAGCTACACTATCTCATTATATATGTATGACTAAACTAAATAATACATACCTGCACTTCAAACGATATATAAGTTTATTCCAATATACAACTTAACGATCTGCAACTATAATACGTATGAAAAAAATCGCAGAAATATATTTAACCTCTACCTGTCAAATTAACGTTCGCTCATAACCACAAAAAACAAAACTGATAAACATGGTCTTGGATGCTTTTATAGCAAATAGCTCTTTAAGGGCGGAATTATTAATGTGCCGGTATATTAGCTGTTTGTCTGGCAGATAAATTTTATCCTGCTGGTAAATGCAGAGTTAATCTTTGTGGTATTTTCATCCTAAATTTACCATCCGGTTTACTGTTTTTCGGGGACGTATGTCTTCACTAGATAAAGTCTATAATTACAACCTGGCAACTTAGCATTTTTGTTTTTGTTTGATATTTTAAAATTTTAAGTTTAGATTTTGTGATTGATTTGTTTTCGCGGTTCGTGCTGATTTCATTATTTCCATTATACTACCTAAATACAATTATAGGTTAACTTCCTAGAATTAGACCCAAACCCCCGAAAAAAACACCTGTTAGTTTATCCTATTGATAGCTTCTATTTATACCCCTTTAATAATTCCAGCCTAAGGGATAGACGTATTTCCGTCTCTGTTTTCACCGTAATTATAAAAGAAGATAGAACTATGACCGATACATGAATAACCAATTTTAGCAAAGGTGTACTGTAATCTTTTGAGGCCCTTACGTAATAAAAACATGGCTAACCTGTCATTTTAATCGGCCCTGGGTTCGCCTCACAATATTATGTCATCAAAACTTGGGTGTAGGCACTTCTTGTTTTCTTCCCACTATATATATATATATATATATATATATATATATATATATATATATATATATATATATATATATATATATTACAACATAAAATGAACATTCTCTAGGTACACATATTTGTCACCTTATCTTAATAACAAATAACACCTTTAAATTGATATTCACTGACATTTTGTCAGGGATTAGCTACTTCGGATATATATCTGATATAAAACGTAAGTGATATACTGCTCTTAGTTTTTATTTTCAGTTTGCTGAAGACGAGGGTAGACTTTCCCACGAAAAAAAGTAAATATTTTCTTTCCTCGGGTACCTTCACAGTGGAACCAGAACTAAAGACTACAGGTTAATATGTCAAAATAAATGGATAACATTATTTTTAGTATTTCAATTTTGTATTATAATTGTGGCCTTAAATCAAAAAATAGTTTTCTTTCTAGAAGTATTTTAGTCGTGAAAAAAAACACCATTCAAAAGTTGTCATTTTCACTGTGCGCAGCGGAGCAAAAACTATCAGGATTGATTTTAAATTTTTAACAAACATCAAGGTTCATATGCGGATGGAGTAGTAAGATTTAACAATAATTATCAAGAAACTTCTAGTCGAATGTAACTCAAATTTTGCACAAAAGTTAAGTGTATTATTGGGACGAACTGATAAAATTTTGATGTCATTATATCGGGAAATCACTTGTTAAATTTTAGTGTGAATTCTATATGGCAAAATAATAGCCCCATAATAAAATGTTTTTTACTCAGAAAAATTCCATTTCCTGGAATAAAACCTTTTTTAATCGAATAAAATAACGACATACATATATTATTTTCTGTAGATTAATGCAAATTGTAAAAGTTGGGAAAAATCAATAACAATATTCATATTAAAATAAATTAACAACAAACAACGAGATCAGTAAATTCGTCGTTATCCATAACTTCATTCGTGCAGAATTCCACTTCAAAGGGATTACAAATTGTATGAATCCAATTACAATTGTTTTTGAAAATATTAACTCTTAGTTTCAGTTTGCAGCTTTACTTTAAAAGTATTAAGCTTAAAGGGTAACTGGTTTTATCAAATTTCAATTTATCGAGAGCCAATTGAATCATAAGAAATAACTGAAAATGCCAAGATTTCAAAAACAAACGCAAGCATTTTATTTTTCGTTCATAGTCCTAACTAAACAAACCGTTTTTGGTAAAATTCAATTGTGCTTCTAAATGTGTGTGTAAATATTTATTTAGCTCATATATTGAATTAGATGACTTAAGGGAATAGAGTTTTAAACACGCTAATTATTATATAACTTTTATTTCTTATTTCAACGTTTACATTTATTTTAAATGAACGTTTCCTACAACTGCAGTAAAAACGTTTCAAAAACTCAGAAGTATAGATATAGAAAAAAAAATACGTCTTTCACGGTTTGTTAAGAAAGCAAAACGCTTTTGAAATATTTTTTTCTTTTTTAGGGGGCTGTTAGAAGAATTTCGCCGTTTTTAAAAATATATTTTTTAAATATACAAGTGTGTCAAAAATATGGGTCATTGCTTAACGGGAATAAATAAATTAAGAACAACATGTTATATATAAAGCTCATTTTCAAGATTTAGGGTGTTAATGGAATTTTTTTAATTTGGTTTTTCCCTGTTTTTTGAAGCCAGATTATTAGATAATAATAATAAAAATTGGTATAGTACGAACATGTCAAAGAAGACTCTTTCTATGACATGCTTGTCAGTATTACCCACCAGTGGCGTACAGACGAGTAAGATTATACATTTTCTCACCATTATTCGACCATATTTTATTGTGTAGGTATTTTTAACATTTTGATATTTGGTACTTATTTTAAGTCTTACATAAGTTCATAAATGCAATAATTATATAGTATTTGGGTGTAAAATTAATCGTAGAATCAGTAGCATGATTTAAATTTTCCAAAATTCCACTATATACCGAGTTTCATTCCCATCTAATAAAAAAGTAAAAAATTTTTTTTTTATCCACCGTATTTATATGTATTTTTTTATTACAGGAAATATCCCAATAAAATATGTTTTTTCGTATTCTACAGCTTCTAAAGCTTCTAAAGCGCCGAAAAACCCTAACTTTTATTTTTCGAAAATATTTACGATTCCAAAAGTTGCTCTATATATCTCATATAGTATTTTATTAATACATTATATGTGCTGCAATATAAAAATCAAAAATATAATACAATTAATCAGCGGAAATTACGTTTCTTGTTTCTCAAACGCGTTGATACCGACACAAATGTTTTATCGATCTTCTGTCTACAAATCTTTAGTTAGTTAGTTTAGTTTGTTGCAGTTAAATGAGGCATTTTATCACACTTTACCGCAAAGAAGCATAATCAACAGTTGTGTGCATTTTCAAGCACACAAGCACATATGACTGAATAAATCTTTTTTTCTAAAATATTCGTGAGCATAAGAAATTACATTATTATAAGTAGGCATTTGCATTACCATAAGTAGGAGAAAATAAAATAGTTTTTTGCTTAATAATGTAGTTTTACTTAATTACAATTACATTAAATAACTGCAGCGGCCAGTGGAATTTTATTTCTTTCTAAACAAAAACTTGTAGTGATACACTCTCTATTCTTCATATATGACAGTTTGTATTTATATGTCGTTTTTGAAGGGGTTTGTATTATTGCAATTTAACCGACGAAAATGGGCAAGCTCTTAGGGTCACTGTTTTTAATACTGATCTCAGCTCGACAAATGCAGCCAAAGAATGGAGTCCTTGGAAGACCACGTACAAGAACTTAATGTCGTCAGTAAAAGATGTAGAAGAGACTCAAAAGCTGTAACTACTTACGAACTATGTAAATCACAATGTTTTCAAATATATTTCTGAAGTCAAAACCTACGCTGATGTTGTAATTACCTCAGATAATATCTATATAAAACCACAAAACCAAGCTTTTGCCAGGCATATACTTTCTACCCGAAAACAGCGATCTATTGGAAAAGTTCAGATCTTGAATCAGCTCAGTAAAGACTGATTCAGACAAAGACGTAACTGCAAATGAACATCACGAACTTTCTATAAGAGATGCATTTAGTAGCGGCTTATTATTATCAAATGGAATTCGTCAAGGTCTTTTGGAAAAAAAGTAATATAACCTTTAATGATGCAACGTCGCAAGCTTTGACTCTTAAACCAGCTTAAAAATATTCTGAGGTAAATAAAAGGGCTTCCCCTAGTTTCATCAACTTTAGGAATGCGAAAAACCTTCAACTGTAGTCATGCAAAAGCTCCATTTTGAGTGTTACCAAGAATTTTTTACATGCTACTATTGTGGAAACAAAAGACATGATTGTTGTGTTTGTTCTGTACTACATACAACATGAAAACTATGCAGTAAAAAAGGATATTTCTCCACTGTTTGCCGAACTTCTAGTCATAATACAACTGCTTCTATTTGGTCACACACGCTGGCTTCTGTTTCTGGAAATGTAATAAAAACTGCAGTGCCAGTACAGATAAACCAGTTATCTACCGGTGCTTTAATAAATACAGGTAGCTCTGAAAATGTTTTGTTTTATCGAATTATCTCCTAGTTCATCCAAGTAAACGCTACGTATCCATGGTTCAAACTTCTCTACGTACCCAAAGCAGAGGGTTCTGTGTTGTCAATCTCAGTATTCTTGATAATCAATATTTAAACATAAAAATATCAGTTCTACCAGACCTCTGTGCTCATATCATCGCTGGAAACGATATTTTTAAGCAACAACAATTATTGGGAGTAGATTTTGGAGGCCAAAAGTCTCTTATGACCACATCTAATGTAAAACACTGCTCTTCTATTCGCTAATCTATCACCGCAATATAAACCAACCAATTGCCACAAAATCGAAAAAATGTCCACACGATGATGCGAAATTTATTTCAAGTGAAGTACAAAAACTTCTTTCAGAAGGTATCATCGAAAAAAGTGCGCCTCCCTGGCGAAGAGTTCTTGTTACGAAGAATAAAAACCATAAAAAGAAAATGGTTTTTGACTATTCTCAAACAACCAATAAATTCACATATCTCGACGTTTACCGATTATCAAATATCGAAGGGTTGGTAAAAGCAGTTTCAAGGTTCGACGTTTAGCACTATTGACTTATACTATTGCTTATCATCAGTTCCTTAACAGACATGGTGAAAAACAGTACACTGCTATTGAAGAGGAAGGAAACTTGCATAATTTCAATTGTATCCCTTTTAGTGTGACTAATGGCGTAGCTAGTTTCCAAAACGTCTTAAATACAATCATCAGACAATGGAATCTAGAAGGCTTCTACACATATCTCGACGATATTACAATTTGTTGAAAAATCAAGAACACGACAAAAATGTATCAGCATTTCTAACAGCTGTTAAAAAATACAACCTAACTATCAACGAAAGTAGAAGTTCGTTAAGTAAAAAGTCGGTAAAACTGCGGTGATATCTTATAGGGAGCAGAACACTAAAAACCTGTTCTTGCATGATTAGAATCCTTAATGAATTTGCCAGTGCCAGCTGACACAGCTTCACTCCAAAGAGCTGTGGGAATGTTCGCTCGTCTCTCAAGAGTGACACCCAGATTCTCAGAAAAATTCCAGAAACTTTCCTATGCGAGAACCTACTGTTGCCAATTTTTACAAATTGAAAACTAAATCAGCTGTCACTATCATTGACGAGAACTTTCCATTTGTAATGGAAACGGACACCTCTCTAGCAGCAATTCTGAGCCTGTCCGGATGACCAGTAGCGTTATTACCAAAAACTCTCTCACATGGTGAGCCAAACCACTCGGCAGTAAAAAGGAAGCGTTCGCAATCATAGAAGCTCTAACGAAATGGCATCATTTTTTTATCGACAAACAATTTAAGTTGATTACAAATCAGAGATCGGTCTCGTTCATGTTTGACACGAAACATAGCAGTAAAATTAAAAACCAAATAATTCAACGCTGAGGACTCGAACTTTCATGCTATTCATATGATATACTTTACCGTCTAGGAAATCAACAAATTTTAGCTAATACTTTTTCTCGGGTAGATGAGCTACAATTGAGAATAAATTGTACAATTTGCATGAAGCATTTCGCCATCCTATTATAACAAGAATTTTTCAGTGGATTCGATCTCTCAACTTACCTTACAACAAACCCATTTGAAAAGTTGAAAACGTTGATTTTAAAGGTCATTTTCCAAAAATTTTCAGTTTCACAAAGTTATTTTCAATATTGAAAACGCCCTCGTATCTACATTCTGATCGAGGAAGTTCTTTTATGTCAAAAGAACTGGAAAACTGAAATCTCCATTTGAAAGGTATAGCCACTAATCGAACAACTGCATATAATCCGGAAGGCTATGGTCAAACAGAGAGGTTTAATGGAACCATATGGAAAACAATCTCTCTAGTAATGAAGTCTCGCAGCCTAAAAACCAAACAGTGCGAGAGTGTACTCGAAGATGCATTATATTCTATCAGATCTCTCATTTGGGTTGCGACAAATCAAACCCCGTATGAATGTATGTTTCAACTTCCTCGTAAATAGCGTAATGGACAAGCTATCCTTTCCTTTCAAAACCTGTTTGGATTAAAAAGAATGTTAGAAACAGCAAATAAGACTTGTTTGTAGAGGAGGAATATTTACTAGAAGCAAATCCAGATTATGCATTTCTTCGTTTTTCCGATGGTAGAGAAGATACCGTCAATTTAAGGTATCTTGCACCACAACAAGAAAATAAATCCGCTGTCCAAGGATCTCAATCTGATGAGAGTCGGACTAATGATCCCGAAGAAAATTCACATTTAAATACATCCGAAGATGATTTCATATTTCCGATCTAGAAGTAATCAACAGCCTCCAAGGTATTTGACAGACTATGTTTCAAAATGAACCTGGGGTGAATGTGGTGATACACTCTCTATGTTTTCATATATGACAATTCAATTTATGTCATTCAAGATTGTGTCACTAATTATTTGTGAAGTTTTTAAGCTTTATTTTGTCGACTAAAGTCTTGACCCTGGAGGTTAAAGGACAATTAATATTTTTGATGAATTAATGTTAACCCTTTTTAACATCCATGCCCCTATACGTGAATCCAGGATTACTAAGCCGAGAGCACCGTGGCTGACAACAAACTTAAGTGTTCATGAAACAAAGGAATAGCGCCTTTCAAAAATATAAAAGAACAAAGCGCAATGAAGATTGGGTTCATTAAAAATACCTAAGAAATTTTACATTAGCTGCTGTTAGAAGGGAGAAAAAATTTATTTCGACTCCTTATGTAGAGAAAATAATTTAAAATAATGTGGCCTGCACTAAGAAACTTTAATATTTGTTACCTGATGCCAATGATATCAATAATTTTTTTGCCTCGTTTGTACAAAAAAAATCATCAGTTTTCATTTCATCTAGCAACTGAGTCGGATATAAATAAAGTTTTAAATTCCATAAAGAGTAATGCGACTGGATTTGATGAAATTTCTTCTCTTATACTAAAATACTGCAGTCCGTTTATTGACAAATTCATATTACATATTATAAATTGTTCCATTGAGATCAGCTACTTTCTGGACCAGTGGAAGATATCAATTGGAAAACCTTTACCTAAAGTTACAAATCCTACTAGTTTTAATGATACGAGTATCAGTATATAATACTAGTTTAATACTTTTAAATTTCTCAAAAGCGTTTGACACTATTAATCATAATTTACTTATTTCTAAATTAAAATATTAGGCTTTTAATGAGGAGTCTGTCCTTCTCGTTAAATCATACTTAACGAACCGGTCTCAAACTATCTTTTCTGAAAACAAATATTCTGATCGAGCCAAAATAACTTCTGGTGTACCTCAATGGTCCGTCTTGGGACCATTGTTTTTTCTTATATACACATCCGATATTTTAAAAGCTGTAACGTGTTGCAAAGTAAAAGCATTTGCTGATGATACTCAGATTTATTCTTGTTTTGATGTAAGTGATCAGGTAGATATTGAATCGGATATTAACAGTGATTTAAAAATAATAAATGAACTTTCTGAGAAACATAATTTACATTTAAATCCCTCAAAATCTAATCTGTTGGTGTTCGGCAAAAAAAATAAAGTAAATTTTATAAAAGATAACTTCAGTATAGCAATTAATGGTTCCAAAATGAAGTTTGTTGATAATGCCAAGAAAGAGTTATATTAGATGCACAGCTAAGATTTAAGGAGCATTTAAAGCAATTGTTTCAAAGAGCTTATAATTCCTTAAGGATGTTGTACAGTAACAGACGTGCTTTAAATAGAAAACTTAGGAGGAATTTATGTGAGTCTCTTGTTCGATCTACATTTTCATATTGCGACTTTTTATATGGGTTTTGCCTGGATCAGGAGAGTCGGTCTCGTATACAAATAATACAAAATAACTGTTTACGATTTGTTCTTGGATTAAGAAAATATGACCACACTTCACATTTTAAGAAGTAGACTGGTTACGAATGGATGCTCGTAGAAACCTTCATTTTTGTAGTTTTTTAATTAAATGTATCAGTGATCCTTCCAGCCTTGTTTCTGTTCGCAAACGATTAATTTTTCGTGATGAAATACATGGAAGGGATGTAAGAGATAGAAATAAATTAACTCCCTCATCACCAGAGCGTCATGTTTCAGAGATCTTTTTCATACAATGCTGTTCGATGTTATAATGCGCTTTCTGTCGAATTTTTAAATGTAAAAGTGCCGGTATTCAAAGTAAAATATAGGAAATACTTTTTTGGTTTGCAGAACACAGGTAATTTTGTTTATTAAAATAATAGTTGACTGTCAGGGCACAATTTTATGATTTATAAAAGATCTGTTCTTATTGCACCCAAATTTTATTAAATATATAAAAATACCACTGCTTACCATGACTACTGTTAGATTAGATTTAGAATATTCTATGTCATTAATTGGTTCAGTAGAGTAGCTATAAAGCTAGACTGCGCCAATCATCGACATGCAAACTTTTTTGTATGTATTTAAATATTTTGTACATTTTCTGAATAAAAGGCATTTATTATTATTATTATTAATATTATTATTATTAATATTATTATTATTATTATGACTGATATATCAGTAGGCAACTTTAAATTTATTTTTATAATAACTTTAGCGATAGTTCGCGTTCAAATGTTTGCATTAGAGACGCATTAGAAACATAAAAGAATGTTCTTGGAACCCTTATAGCACAGCTAAGAAATATATATAGCATTATCTAATAAATTATGGCAAAACAACATATAACAAATATGTTTAGCAGATATGATACTTTCCCAAATACAGTATGGACGGAAATAAATATTTACATAAACATGAAGTTATCAATTATTTATTATATAAATATTTCTACGTGCATATTTTTTATTTTTAACTGTATATTCTAAATGAGCACATCCACATTCAAGACAGACTTTAAAAGGAAGTTCCGTTGTAACACTAAGTAAGAATTGTGTCAGTCCTTCGTAGAAGCTCGGAAATAATCCTTTAATCCTATGTTTTGTGGTGCATGTTTAAAATCTTCCTCTTTGGACATGACCCAAATGTGTGCGTTTAAAGAGGTTAAAACCGGTGAATAAAAAGAATAAGGGAAATCAGTGAAACGTAGGAAGATCTTGTTTGGACAATAATCCTGAATAAATTGACGAACTGATGCAGCAGAACGACGAGTCGCGTTCGACCTGTTGAAAAACTTGCTCTCGAAGTGCAAGATTACGTGCACGACAGAATCGATATAAATCAACTATAAAGCGTATTAAAATGTTTGCATTCTGAAACTGTTGGCTGAATAATCATATACGTATTGCACACTGGTATCTTTATATCGACCATATGCCTATCATCGAAAATAATACTCCAATAAAAACGTTTTTACGTTTAACGTTTACTCATATCCTCTCCCAGGTAAAAAGCTTTTACCTCTTCAGTTATTCCCAAAGATAGCTTATTCCAATAACTAACTCTCAGACCAGATATCTCCTTAATATTCTGTAATTTTAAATCAGGCTCTAATAATTCTAGTAACCTATGTATAACTGCAATTTTTTTGTTCTTTTCTTTCGGCATTAATTTCTTTGCTCGTTTTACTTCTTTTCTCAGAGAGTGGGGAGTTTTGAAACCTAAAAAATGTGCCTCTCTTTAATTTTTTGTCGAATTTTGAATTATTCGTCAATTGCCGCCAATATTTTTTATTTTTCTCTATATTTTTTTTGCGCGTGCAAAAACTCCAGTTATTAAAATCGCCGCTAGTGGCGGTCAGGTAAAAATTCAGTATTCACATTAACAGCTCTAGGTACTATAATTAACAAATTATTGTATATTTTAAGAAAGAGAACAAAACAGTGAAAATGAGTGACATTTTATAATAAATTAATTAAAAATTTAATATTCGGTTTTTGATAAAAGTATAATAGCAATCTAAAAGCCTGGAGCCAAAAATTGTTATGGAATTTACATGGGCTACTTAAGAATTTACAGGTCAGGTTTAATATTTGGGGGGGGGCTTACTTGAATGGGCTATTTCAATTTAGCATATTTTTTCATTACTGATGGGACAAAAAATTGACACTACATATACTTACTTGGAAGAGAAATAACACAACAAACTATTCACCAAATGCACACATCTGAACAGAACTAGCACTTTTGAAAGATTAGCATTTATTTTTGGCCGCGGCCAACATGATAAAATATAGCGATTTTGTTCAAGTTGCATAGGGGACGAAAATCCATTATTGCCACATTATTTTTTTTAAGCAATAGATACAAAAAGTTGATAGTTATATATTTTTTTGAATGTTGGGGTCATTATTTACAAATATAAGTACATTTATTCATCAAATTATGTAATTTTTAAAAATTTGCGGACATATCGTATTGCGCGTGGAATCAGCCTTATCCAATTTATCTCAAAGTTTGAACAAAAATCAAGTATTATGTTGGAATCAACTAGTAAAATTATAGTACGAATCCAAGATGACGGAACAAAATGGCGGCTTAATTGTTCACTAATTCAAGATGGGGTAGCAAAATGTTTGTAATCGTGAAAAAAATCACCCTCTTAGGTTTTACATAACTTCACGTTTTAGTAAAGTCGTAAAAATTAGCGAATCAAGAACGATGGATGCTTTTTAGGCAATAAATTTAAACCACATTTTTTAAAAATGTTATTTGTTGTTCGTCAACTTTTGTTTTGTCCTTGTTACATGTAAAAAGTTTTTATTACATTGATTTGATACCATGTACCTTTCTACCTGTTTACTGACGAGTAGCATTGATTTTTGTTTAGTTAATTAAATCTGTAAAAAAAACAGCCTGAATAAACTGCTTATTAGATTAATTTCAAATTTTGTAAGAGCCTTAAGTGTGATATAGAGATAAAATTGTGGTACAAATTTAAGATGACGAAACAATATTTTTTAAACATCAACTTAAAAAATCTTATTTAATTGACTTTAAATTTTGTAGAAAAAAATAAATGTGATAATGGGATAAACTGGTTCGAATTGAACATAATGTAACAAAATGACGGTGTTTATCAATGTAAAAACTACTAAATAAAGTGCAACAAAGGTAGAAATAATATTGCTAGGAATTCCATATGATGGAACAAAATGGCGCCCAATAAAAATTTTTGAAAAGACAGTATATATGTGTTACTAAATGACTATGTACTGAACAAAATTGGGGCACATTTTACTATTCCTAATAAAAGGAAAGAATTATAATGAGGGAAATTTCATTTTAAATACTTTCATTTTAATTCGTTATTTACACATTTTTAATACATAATAATATGGCAGTGAATGATCATTTTACCAATGACCAAAGTATGATATGTTGAGGTGTTTATGTGACGAAAATAATTGACCGGCGTCAGACATGTATTTGCAAAGGCAAATATTTTCTTTATTATACGTGGTATTTTATCCGCTATACCTTTTTGAATATTATATGTAGATATCCTAAAACCCGAATAAAACCCTATTACATAGAATTAAAACAGACATTATCACTTTTGGACCTCTTTCAAAACCTCCCCAATGAATTATAGACATATCTCAACAGTCCGAGAAATTAATGTTTTGGCAAGTTTAGAACACACTCATATATCCAAGGTCCAAGAAATACTCCATAAACATAAATTTAAGCCATATATATTTTAAACTAGTGCATAATTTCCACCCTGGGGGTGCACAGAGACGTTTAAAATTTTATTATTGTTAACTTCAGACTTTAAATATCGACAGACATTTATACAAAAAAAAATGGTTAGATGAAGCTTTTATTAACAGTACTGACCGTAAACAGACAAAGTAATAAATATCGGTCTAAGGAAATTTAATATGTGATTTTTATTCTAAAGAGCGACAAGGCAGATTTGGAATCAACGTGGCGTGTTTCATTTTAGGAACTTATATATATATATATATGTTATATGCAATATTATACAATACATTAACGTGATTGCCGGTCACACGAGGTGACATTACGCAATAGTGACGAGACCTGATATTTCGCAGGATGCAACATCAGCAGGAAACACTTTACGTGACTTTACCGTGGGAACAATGCTGATGCTTGCAAATATAATAATATAAATACTCTTGTAAATATAATTTTAAGTTAGTAATAGAAATAGCTAGTTATGCTGTCAGTTCGATACTTGAATTTTAATTTAATAATGTTTTAATTTTGTAAAGTTTGTGTTTTATAAATAAAATCATTTTTTAAAAAGTGAATTTTGAAGTTGTTGTGATAACATATATATATATATATATATATATATATATATATATATATATATATATTTATAAATACCTCTATATACTGGAAAATACTAATATACTACAACAATTCTACGATGATGTCTGTCTGATAAAAGGCGTGGACTGTAGTTCAAAGGAATTCTAATTTAATTTCAATATAAATTATTATAATGGAAAACGGACTGTGACAATTTCTAAACAAAATGGCCTACTTTGACTGCTTCTGGATTTCTTAAATGTTCTTCCCTCGCACTTTTGGAACACTCTGTGTTTATGTGTGCAGGGGGTGTTATATAGAATAACGACGTTTATATAAGCCGGCTTAAAAGGAGTTTTAATTGCACTTTCACATGTGTTGTGAGTCGAGTTTGCATCGAGAGAGATCTCCAGATTTATCGGTCCTCGATTTTGTCCTTTGGGGGACTAATCTAAGACCTTCACAACGCAAGAAAAGTGTGCTATTTTGATTATAAAGGTTTGCAGCTTGCGCAATTTCTAGAGAAAATATTATGTTATTTCTACTTGCAAAGTAATATGGATCAAACAAGATAATATTTTATTTAAATTTTCTTTTTATTGTTATTAATACAAAACTCAATTAGTTGAAATCTCGATTGATAAAAAAGTAGCTATGTTTTGTAGTAGTTCTCCAAGTTAAACCATGGCCAAATGGGCAAAATTAAAATTAAAAATTTTATTAAAATGTTGGATTGAAAGCAGTGGCGGCTCTTCCATAGGTTCATTTGGTCAATGACCCTCCAAAAATATTTCAGAAAATAAATTATTTGTTTGACCGTCGCTCTTAATAGTTGTAATAAAACGCGAACCCTGGGAAAAATTAAATATGCTACACTATTAGCCGCGCGCGGCGGTCCGAATGGTCTCGTTGCATTCCTTAGGCATAATAAAATACGTTATACTAAGCTAGGCTGGGCAGTCCGAATTGCCCTGATTACCTTAAAACTTGACGAAAGCACCCGAAGATTTCACAGCTACCGAGCGGCAGCCGAATGTCCTAGCCAATGGAATATGAAATCGCGATTTGGGTCATCAGCCGGTCTCTTCCCATAATTCGATGGATCGGTCGCGCATCACATCGGCATGCGGAAATTCAATTGTTCAGAGGTCGCACGGTCGATATTCTAACTCGATATTGTTTCGGACGTTTTTAATCGATCAAAATTGATTTATATACTGTTTTTTGAAATATATATTTTTTTATTTTTATGATCCATGTGTGAGTTGGAAATATACAGGAAATAAAATGATGGTAGTGACTAGTGCAAAAAAATAAACAACTAAAAAGTGCTTACGAACTTAATTTTGCCAAAAAAACCAATTTCAAGGTGGTCTAGGTTTGAGTTGTGAATGTAGATGAAATAAAATGTCGGTAGTGCAAAAATTAAACAACTAAAGAGTGCTAACGAACTTAATTTTGAAAAAATAACCGAATTCAAGGTAAGTGGTCGCAATTTGCTTAGTATACGACACACTAGTAAAGACAAAAATAAAGAGGTTCATCGAAACTTTCGCAAAAGTATGTACGATTTATCTAACTGGATATGTTGTTGTGAAGTTTCTTATGTTTGTTTGTTGTTCTCTGAGGAACTCATTATGGTGAAAAACCGATGTTAAAGACCTAAAACACTTAAAAGAAAAAATACAAAAACATGTGTTTTCTGCAGATCCCATGAAATGTTCGGTGACCTATGCTACGGTCGGAAGTGTTGATATTCGCACTCAGCTAGACACAGCTTATAGAAAATCCCTTAGAGATTTTAATGAAAATGTATCCAAAAATCGTTATATTTTAAACAAAATTATAGATTATGTAAAATTTGAAAGGCTGAAATTAAAATACAACTATTAAGTGTTATATATAATTTAAAAGCTTTATATAGTAATATATAAATATACAGGATGTTCCATTTAATAAACAGATTAATATCTCGAAAAGCATTAGATCTGAGAAAAATGTAACTATGCCTCAGTATTCTATGAAAAAAAACTCTATATATATTAATTTTTAGTTTTTTCATGAAATACAGCATGATTGAATTGTGAAGTGTGTATCAAAAATAAAAGAGCCATGAAAAATCTATTTGCTAGGGATCTATTCATAAAAAAAAACGCACGTATTCTAACTCTACTAATAAACGAAATACAAAGAAATGCGTTCACCCTGTACTATTCTCCTGAACTAATAACAAAGTTTACTGAATAAAAATATTTTTATTTAGTAAACTTTGCTAATAATGACATTTTAACGTGTTTGGGTGAATATATTCTTCGCCCAACAATTTATAACTAGTCTTTTATAAGCTCTTTTGTTGGCACCGACAGATAAAAATAAGAGAATCATGAGGGTTTCGGGATCTCACATTCCGCTAGAGCGCAAAGAATCGACGGAAACCGTACAGTAAAAGCAGTTTACTTTAACTGTCGGACAGTTGGGATTTTTGTATGCATTTGTAAATAATTGCAGATCCACATGACATACGCATTTTAAAAACGTTTTACTGGCGATTTAATATTATGCAGAAGTTTGAAATGACTTGAAAAATTTTATGTTTCAAATATGTCCAATTTTTCGGAAAAGCACTAGGACCGGTAAAGTTTATTTTTATGTATAAAATACTTCAGAAATATCCGGTAAATTTAAAAGAATCTAAAAAAATGTGTGATCAAATATGTATTTCGTTTTGACCAGATCCATCCATAAATATAAATATATATATATATATATATATATATATATATATATATATATATATATATATATATAGAGAGTGGGAGGATAGTCGCGACTGAACTAGTTGAATACAACATTTATTGTTTCCTTTTTCAAGCCTACAATCAATACAAAACAGAACTGTACAATATTGCACCAGCTCTCTAAATTAAGCTTTAACGTTTTTTTTATATTGAAAATTATATACAATATCTATATAAAGATATCAAGGAAGAGAGATGAAAGATTTTAACATTTCTGGTTGACTGAAAAATGTCTTTTTTTGAATTATTACTTTCATTTTCTATTTTCTGTGCCTACATTTTACTTAACTACTTAATGTAATTACTAATTATATGTTTTATTTGTGGTAAATTATGCTTGTTATAATATTAGGATTCTACATTTATGTTCAAATTAGTTTATGAAAATTAATTTAAATTTAATTAATACTCTAGGACTTACTTGCAAGGTGAGGTTACTACATCTAACTTCAATATATATATATATATATATATATATATATATATATATATATATATATATATATATATATATATATATATATATATATATATATATATAGTTAAATTGTGTGTTCTTGGGATATGGTCCTTTAGTTTAAAAAATAACTACGTTAAGGGAGTAGCACAAATCTTTATTATTGACGTTTCGGCCGTACGTTCAGGCTTTTTTCAAAATCTACAAGAGATAAGCCGGTCAGAAAGAGTTTTAAATTTTACCTTATTGCTAGGACTTACATAAATAGTAAAAAGAAACTTGAGGAAATCTTTGTGTTTCGGTCATAGTAATCCATTTAGTCACGTCACAGACATTACACACATATAGTATTAAAATTCATTTTATTAAAAATCACAGATCAAAACAATGGTAACACATTGGAAGACAAGACAAGACGTTCACCTTAACATGTCATTAGACGTACTCGATGCAGTATGCAAAATAATTGTGGTTTTTTGTTTTATAAATATTTTATGGCAATCCGCACTATTTGTAATACAGATTGATATTTTACGAGGCAGAGTTTAAAATTGATATGTTTTAGAAATTACCAGGATGGTTTTTTTATGTGATATTTATTTTTGAGAATAGATATATAATTATGTATGGATTTAATAACAGAACATAATTATGGATTTTTTAAAAGATTTTATTTTTTGGTTTATTATATACAGATTTTTTTTTTGGAAATATATATTTTTTTATTACCTATGTACATACCACTTATTGTAGGAGTAATCATTTTAACAGTGTATGATATATTTTGTGTACATTTTTCGTGTCTGTTTTTGCGTTAATCGAGTTAGAATTTTTTTGTATGGAGATCATTTCGTAAAATTCCCTTTTCTTTGTGTTAGTTTCGGTAATAAGTATTTTAACATTATCATAGTTAAATTTGATTTGTCAGTGCTGTTTTATTTATTTTATCGTATTTGTGACTGTTAATGCGATTTTTTAAATATTGGCTGGTTTGCCCGATATATACTTTATTGCAGTCATTGCACGGTATTTCGTAAACAGTTGCTCTTTTTTTCCTTTGGTATAGCTGTCTTTAATTTACTAAAATTTTTATTAAGTAGATTAAAACCTTTGTGACTTACTGTTATGTTTTCTGCTTTTACTATGTTTTTAATTTTTTCAGATAAATTAGGAACATATGGTAAAGTTAAGTATTTTACTGTATTACGATTTGAGCTATTTTTTTGTTGTGCATTTGTTAGGTTATAGAGTTTATGAATTCCTTTTTTGAAAATTAAGTCTATGAGGTATTTTGGATAACCATTTGAGAGCAGTGCCTGTTTTGCTTTATTAATTGCAGTTTTGCGGTATTCGGGGTCAGATAATTGTAAGGCTCTATCTGCCAGGCCAATTATTACAGATTTTGTTTGTGACAGGGGGTGCTCAGAACTAAAATGTAGATATATACCGGACCAGGTGCTTTTGGTGGGTTGACCTAAAATATTTATAAAACAAAAAACCACAATTATTTTGCATGCTGTATCGAATACGTCTAATAACATGTGAAGATGAACGTCTTGTCTTGTTTTCCAATGTGTTACCATTGTTTTGATCTGTGATTTTTAATAAAATGAATTTTAATACTATATGTGTGTAATGTCTGTGACGTGACTAAATGGATGACTATGACCGAAATACAGAGATTTCCTCAAGTTTCTTTTTACTATTTATGTAAGTCCTAGCAATAAGTTAAAAAAGCTCTTTCTGACCGGCTTATCTCTTGTAGATTTTGAAAAAGGCCTAAACGTGTGGCCGAAACGTCAATAATTAAGATTTGTGCTACTCCCTTAATGTAGTTATTTTTTAAACTAAAGGACCATATCCCAAGAACACACAATTTAACAATATACAAAGAGGTCCAACAAAAAAATTATTTTATATATATATATATATATATATATATATATATATATATATATATATATAATTAGTAACACATTTAGCGACTTCATAGCTCGAGAACGAAAAATGATATCGAAATGCGGTTTTCATCGAATGGCTTAGATTTGCACCGAGTTTTGTCAAAGTTGCCAAAATTTCCTATTTATCCTAAGATCCCGGAGATCGACCTATTTTTGGGACTAAATTGCTATATTATTTTATATATATTTTAATGGTCTTGGATAGCGTGACACTTCTTCTTTTCAAAAATACATAGTTTGGGCATATTTATTTTAATTATTTAATTCTTAGATTTTAAAATTAACTTTGAACCTAATTTCAAATTTCTTTATTGCTACAAACACAATTTAGTGAAAAGAAAGGGAAAAAGTTTTATTTTCGCGAAGAGAAATAAAAACTATAACAATTGTTGTATGTGAACTCCATTAACTTTCACACACTTAGTCAATGTATAGAAAAAATTTCCATATGAGTTTTGAAACATTTCCTGTGCAATTAATACTATAAGATTTCTTATGTTAATTTTAAGTTCTTCCAATTTTCGTAGGTAGAGAATTGTAGCACGCTTCCTTCACGCTAACCCCACAGAAAAAAGTCTGGGACGGTTAGATCTGGGGAATATGGAGCTCACGGTATAGGACCTCCCCTGCCTATTAACCTGTTTGGAAAAACTCGATCCAACGAATTTCTCGCAATGTTTGAATAATGCGCTAGAAGAATCTTGTTGGAAATGTATGTCATTAATTATCCCTTCTTCTTCAAGTTGCGGATAAAAGAAAAGTTCTGACATATATGTGTAGTTAGCTCCAAAGACGGTATTATATATATATATATATATATATATATATATATATATATATATATAATGTATTTTCAATCCTTTAAAATAGGTTATTATGGAGGTATGGACTAAAAAAAGAGATTTAGATAAGCGTGTAAGGGTTCTAATATTGTATGTACTATTTCTGATTAAAAGTAAAACAGGTTGATGATAAATTTTCCCCCTCTACTAATACTTTTTTGTAGTTTGCAATATTTCAGATGCGTTTTACATTTTTAAGCTATTTTATTTGAAATGCTTCCTTACAGTGATAGCACAGGGGTAATTTGCTTTCGGCCTTCCTTTAAAATTGACATTCTAAATATTTTTTAAAAAGATTTTGACGTACTACACACTATTAAGCACGCAGTTACATATTGGTAAATGGAACAGTGACTACGGAATTAGGTGTATCCTAAAGTGTCATTCACTACGGTCTCATGGAAGCCAAGCGGAGTTGACAATTGCAAGCTAAGCAGTTCCGCCGATATACCCAATAAAATATTATCATATTTTTTTTAAACTGTTTGTGTTATTTTACAATATATTTTAGTATTATTTATTGTTAGAAATAAAGAAAAATATAATTTTCTGTTGTTCTGTTGAACTGACTTGCATATGGAGATAATCATGCTTTGGAATTATTTTCATGGATTTCTTCTGGACTCCACAATTTATTCCAGGCACTAGCCCAACATTATTGTATAGTTATGCTCTATAAAACATAATGTCAAACCATAGTTGCTTATATACGAATACGGTGTGCGTATCGGCTCCGTTTGTGTTCTTTATTTCCCGGGGATAATTTTCAAAGTTTAAATCGGATTTTATATCATCGTGTTTACTGTTTATTAAAATTCGCCGTTTTGGATTTGCTAACTATTAAAGCTGTGTGATATTTGCAAATTGAACAATTGATACAGAATCGTAATAAATATCATTTATTTCTGGTGTATGGTAAGCAGCGAGCCCCGTTTTTTGTGTGACAACTACAATAAATATCGAAATTCCACAGACGCGCGTTCAGTCATCGAACGTGTAAAGAGTGGAGTGACCAGGCTGTTTCTGGGAACCTGGTAAATGCGGAAACAACATTGAACCATCGAGTATGTATTGGATGGAGTGACCTATAATATTAATTAAGTGATGGCTCCTGATGTAGACGTATGTAGTACCTGTTCGGACAATTTTATTGTCAATCAAAAATCCATAAAATGTGCTTTCTGTGCATCGAAATTTCATTTACAATGTGTAACAGTTAAAGACCAATGGCACAAAATTATTGTCGATAGTTCAAATATATTCTGGTTTTGTAATATTTGTAAAGGAAACTGGAAGTCAGTAATGGTAAATTCCATTAGATCTAACAACGACGTTGCTCTGCTACAGAGAGACTTAGATTCATTGAAACGCGAGAAAAATCTTTCGGAGAAACTAATCTCTGAATTAGAATATTCCATTGATCTACAAAAAACTGTCATACGGTCATATGAGGAATCGTCGAAGGTAAGCCAACATTTTCCTAACATAACCGAAAAAGCAACTGATAGTACCAGTTGTGCCTACAGTGAAATGCTTAAAAAGCCAAAGGGCCCCAAACCATCAGTTCTTTTAATAAAAAGTAATAATAATAAGGCAAATAATAACGACGTGTTAAAGGATGTTACAAATTCCATCAATCCAGCGGATATAAATGTTTGTATTAATTCTACCCGGAAAATACGTAGCGGCATAGCAGTCTACTGTGATGGAGAGGATTCTTTAAAACATTTGCAGTCCAACCTGAATAATAATCTAGGGTCGAAATATGTTATAAGTGAAGCCAAAAAACTTAATCCTAGGTTGATAATTAAGAACATAAATGTTGAAGGACTTGATAATCCAGAACATATCGTTGATAGTATTGCCTGCCAAAATAGTCTAGAAAACGAAAAGGACAACATAAAGTTTATAACCAAGCTAAAACATTATGACAATACTAATGTTGTTATAGAAGTCTCGCCCACGTTGCGCAAGACTCTGTTGCATAGAGGCTATCTTTTTGTGGGCTGGAAGAAGTGCGCGGTTGATGATCATTTGCGGATGGTTCGCTGTTTTAAGTGTTGTGGCTATGGTCATATGGAAAAAGATTGTAAATCGAAGTTAGTGTGTTCAAAGTGTGCTAAAGAACATAGATTTAGAGAATGTAAGTCGGCGGATTTAGTTTGTATTAACTGTACCAAATATAATGAAACTTACAAAAAAAAGCTTCCTGCTGATCATTCAGCTGTATATAATTTATGTCCTGTGTTCAAAAATTATGTTGAAAATATAAAAAATAAAATTAATTATGGTTAATAAGCGTAGTTTAGTTAAGATTGGTCATGTAAATGCTAGATCTATTTTGCCGTCTTTCGCTGATTTTTCAGCTTTAGTTCTAGACTACTTATTTGATGTAATGGCTGTTACCGAAACATGGTTGTCTGACAACATACCACTAACTGCTGTTTCAATTCCTGGATATATATTTCATCGCCTAGATAAAGTCGGTCGTGGTGGAGGCGTTTGAATATTTGTAAGTTCTCATTTTCATAGCGAACTAATACCTCTTGATGGACAGTTGTTAAGGGACAAGGAGCATCTGGAGCATATGTGGGTAAAGGTCCAAATTGGTCGCACAAGGGTGGCTGTGGGTGTAGCTTATCGCCCTCCCAAGGGTAATGTAGAGCGAGCCGTCCAGCTCTTTGACGATATTCTATCGTTTGTCGTGCCATCATTTGATCATGTGATAATTCTCGGTGATTTAAACCTGAATTTCTTTAACATCAATAACAAAATTAGCCAATGCTTTGATTCTTTTAACTTAATTCAAATTGTAAACGAGGCAACTAGAATAACAAACTACTCTGAGTGGGGCGGAAAATTGCGATAATGTTGGTACGATGAATACTGATACTTTTACTGATCACCGTCTGGTTTTTTGCGAAATCAATTTCATGTTTGTAAAACAAAGACCTACTACTATTACTTTTAGAGATCTTAAAAACCTTGATATAGATAATTTTAACCATAATCTTGCCACTATTCCATGGGATAACATATTAATGATTCGGGATATTAATGGAAAGGTTGATGCCTTGACTAAATATATATCAGGACTATTTGACATTCATGCCCCGCTCAGAACAGTTCGAGTCAGTAAGCCGCGTGCCCCGTGGCTCACTGATACGTTAAGGGCACTTATGAAATTGCGCGATGGTGCTTTGTCTAAATATAAGCGTCTTAGGACGCCTGAAAGTTGGGAGTACTATAAACGACTACGCAACTTCCTTAAGTCTTCTGTGAGAAGAGAGAAGGCTGCATATTTGCGTTTTCTAGATAAGCAAAAAAATAAATCGGCTTTCTATCGAGCTCTTAAGTCTTTTAATTTACATTGCAATAGATCCTCTGATGTTCCCAACAACTTGTCTGATGTCACCAAAATTAATGATTATTTCCTGTCTGTATTTAACGACAGTGATAATATCTGTGCCGAAAATATTGATCATTATGTTAATAACAGTTACGATGAACAGATTTCTTTTGCATTCAAACCTGTTGATATTTGTGAAATCATTAAGATAATAAATTGTATTAAAAGTAATTCCCAAGGCACTGATGGTATCAATGTTATGATGAGAAATTTATGTATGCCTTTTATAGCCAAATACATTACACATATAGTGAATAGTTGTTTAGAATTAGGTTACTTTCCGAGTTCGTGGAAAACTGCCTTGGTTATGCCTCTTCCTAAGGTAACAAGCCCAGAGTCTTATAGTGATTTGCGTCCGATTAGCTTATTGCCGGTTTTGTCAAAAGTGTTAGAAAAAGTTGCGAATAAGCAAATCAATGCACATTTATCACAAAATAACATTTTGCCGACTCACCAGTCAGGCTTTAGAAGGGACCACAGTACTACCTCAGCTTTGGCAGACTTGACTGACAGCATTGTTCGTTCATACGACTTAAATAAGGCTTCTGTTCTCGTACTCTTGGACTTTAGTAAAGCATTTGATACCATTAACCACAAACTGTTACTTGCCAAATGCTCTTACATTGGATTTGATCGCAATTCTCTCAGTTTTTTTTAGTCATTACTTACAAGGCCGCCAACAACAAGTTTTCCTCCGGAATATGCGTTCAAGTTGTAAACCAGTCTGTTCTGGAGTGCCTCAGGGGAGTGTCTTGGGGCCTCTACTATTCCTCATTTATACATTCGACATGTTTAAGGTTATCCGCCACTCCAAAGTCCAATTTTTTGCCGATGACACGCAACTTTATAAGAGCTTTAATCTGGGAGATTATGATGTATCTTCTACTCTATTAAATCAAGATCTAGAAAGTGTAAATGAGTTTGCTTACAAGCACAATCTGGTTTTAAATCCTCAAAAATCGAAAGTTCTTTTATTTTGTCCTGCTAAGCATAGGGATCTGATTAAGTCACAAATGAAAATTTTTGTAAATAACCAACTAATTCGGTTTACCCCTGAGGCCAGAAATCTTGGTTTAGTCTTTGACGAAAATTTAAGATTTGTAAGTCACGTTAGTAACATCACAAAGCAATGTTTTATGCGTCTTAAGCTGCTTTATGCTAATAAGAGCTTATTAACATTCAAGATGAAAAAAATGTTGTGTGAGAGCTTGATTTTGTCTAAGGTATGTTATGGTTTTATAGTGTATTACCCCTGTTTAGATAAACTCACTTCAAACAGACTACAGAAAATCCAAAATACATGTTGCCGACTTGTGTGTAATTTAAGGAAATATGACCATATAACCCCCGCCTATGACCTTATACAGTGGTTACGGATTAATAATCTATTTGTGTATAATCTTCTTATTTTTACTGTTAAAATATTAAATACATCTACTCCCAAATATTTATGTGATAAGCTAGTTTTTAGAGAAAATGTACATACGCTTAATTTAAGAAACCTTGTAAAACTTACCATGCCACACCACAGGACAGCCATGTTTCGGCGTACCTTCACATATAATGCCGTCAAGGAATTTAACTCTCTGAGCAGTAACATTGTTGGCTTGATTCATGGGTATACTTTTAGCTACGTTTTAAAAAATCACCTTTTTTCACGCCAGTAAGTTCATGTTCGTTTTTATTTTATTCTTTTTTTTTTTTTTGTTTTTACTATATTCTGTAAAATTTATTACTAAAATAGTTATTTTTTCAGGTTGAGTATGAATGGCCGTTAGGCTAGACTCCGCCTTTGTAATTATTAATTTAATCATTAATTAATTGCAATAAAGTCGTTATTTATTTATTTATTTATTTATTTATTTATTATGGCTCCAGTAAAACATAATTTACCTTGTCAGCGCCAGTTTCTCCTATCATCTAAGAAATCTTAAAAAACATCTAAAATTTCGACATAATATGTTATTTTGGTAAAAGAATTTTTGTTGAACTACATCATCGATAACATCTTTATCAAATGGTTAGAATTTTTTCGGCCGTTACTGACAAGCTGTCAAACGGTAATTTAAACGTTACTAAAGATAGATAGTTATTTTAAAGATTTGCGCTTTTTGAAACAGCTTAAAATAATATCTTTATATTTTGAAGCATAGCTGGAAAATAGCTTTTAGATGACACAAGGCCGAGTTTTCCATTAAAAAAAAATAGATAAACATCGCACGTATTTTTGGTAAATTTAAATATTTGACTTGTCGAATAGCCCAGTAACTAGAAAAGAGACCTCAGGAGAATTATGAAGCAGACCATTCTTTTTAAACTTTTCTCTTTGAGAGCTCTTTTAAACTAACCAAAGTATAAATAACTAAAGCTGGTATAGGTTTTAAAAAAATTTCGCAAAAATTAATTTTATGTGATTATTTGCCACAGTACTATGGGCAAACAATTATGTGAGTAAGGATCTTCCTGAATATGATGATACATTTTCTGTCAGTTATCAAATATCTATTTCTTTCTATTTTGATTTCAGTTTTTAAGATAGTGTATGCTGTATGATATTTCAGAACGCTAGTACTGCTTCAACCAGTTATAGAGGGCGTAGTAAACAAGTGTGTAAAAAATGTAAATGTTACTCGCATCTGTGGTATAGAGAAATGTTTTATGCTTTATTATTTATTTTATTATTAGCTATATCTCTATACGTTTCTACAATTTTAAAGCTTCCCAGATTTTCAAGGCTTCCATGATAAAATCTATTTTGGTTTGTCATTTAACATGTAAAGTATGGCACAAGAATCTGAGACTATGAAAAGAATGCAAGTATCTATAGAACGGTATGTTAGTCATTAGTGATTGGCTAAAACTCTACATATCCATAGAAACGATCTGCTTTTGACAATCCTCCCCCTTTCGTCGCGATTTCAGAATTGTGCGGCGTACTTTAACTAATAATTTATCTTTGCTTCCTTACGTTTAGTTGAAAAATTAATGGCATTCATTTAATTTACTTCTATCAAGTAGGAAGGGGCCTACGAGGCATAAATCATATATATTTTGTGGATACTACATACAAGCCTTTCATTTTTTTAAATTACTTACTGCTACACATCCATAGAATAAAATATTTTTAGTTCAAATTGTGGATCATAATCAAGTTTTAAAATTTTTTGAAGTTGGTGGCATTCGAATTTGTTTAAATTATTTTCATAAGCCATACTACTGAATCATCAGTCCTTTATCACTATTTCTTTTATTGTTGGATTTTCTTATATAGTCGAAAGCAGTGTTATCGTGCGGGTCATACGATTTATTAACGACAAACTTTTTAAGTTTGTTTTCCTTTTATTACGTGTAATCATATCCTCCGCATAAAATCCGGAAGATGAATTAGATAGAGCTATGATATTTTCATATGAAAAAAAAATGGATAAACATATAAATACTAGCAGTTGCAAAAATCTTTGAGCGATTCAAAGTCAGATTGACAAGTCAGCGACAAAATGAGTAATGAAAAACAATTTTCGGGTTTTTTGCATCCACAAGCGAAAAAAATGGTATTAAATCTAATAAAATATTACGAAAATGAAAATTCACCGGCCAATATCCAGGAGACAGTAGCAAAAGCTCTGGGAATCGCTATAAGGACTGTGCACAAAATTGTGCATGAAAAAAAGTATAATTTACTACCGAAGAATATTAAGAAATGTACATGAAAAAAGCTAAAAACAGAAGACTTAAATGACAATGCCAAAAAGGATGTTCGTAATGCAATTTACGATTTATACACATCAAAAACTAATATAACCCTTCAAGATTTAAAGGAAGCTTTAAAAAATCGAGGCATATTGGAATTTGAACTAAAATCTTTGTCAAAATTAATAAAAATATTGGGTTTTCGATATAAAAAGGACTGTAATCAAAGATTTTTATGCGAGTTGCCACATATAGTAAGTCAGCGTATCCAGTTTTTAAAGAAATACAAGGAAAATGTTAAGTCAAAATTTATAAAAGTGGTATTTTTAGACGAGACTTGGATATTTTCTAATGGAAGTGGTTCAAAATCTTATCAGGACGAGTCTGTAAGAAGTGTCAAGAGAAAAAAGGAATGTGGGACGGGAAAACGGTTCATCATGTTGCATGTAGGTTCTTCAACAGGATGTTTTCTTCAACATCCAAAAGTATGGACTACCATGATAATATGAACTCTGAACTGTTTGAAAAGTGGTTAAAAGAACAACTGATTCCAAATTTAGATGCTCCATCTTCAATCATTCTGGACAATGTATCTTATCATTCAAGAATCTTAAATAAACAACCTACTTTATCCTGGAAGAAAAGTGATATTTATGACTGGCTAATAAAACAAAAAAAAATCCATTACCCAATATGCTGAAACTAGAACTTCCTTTAATGGCAAAATCTATTAAAAAAACCAACAATATATGCAGAAGATGAAATATTACGGGAAAATTGACAAGAAGTTTTACGACTGCCGCCATACCATTGCCAGGTTAACGCAATGGAATTAGTATGGGCTGGGGCAAAATCATATTACGAAAAACACGTGAACGATGGTCTTACATCAGGTGAAGTGCAGATTGTTTGACAAGATTCATTAAATTATATTACGCCGGAGTACTGGAAGAAATCTGTGGAACATACGGAGAAATTAATATGGGATTAGTGGAACCGAGAACGAGTTCTAGATGTCTAAATAGCACCAATGATCATTGAGGCATTTGAGGACGACTCAGAAGATGAGGGCTTTTTAAGTGATGATGATATTTTTTAGTCTATAATATTAAAAAGTTTCTGAAGGATTATATTAGTCTTTGACGTGTATAAATCATAAATTGCATTATAAATATCCATTTTTGCATTGTAACTTGAATCTTTTGCCTTTCGATTTTTTCGTGTACATTTCTTAATCTTCTTCAAAAGTAAATTATGTTTTTTTTCATGCAGAATTTTCTGTACATTCCTTATATCGATTCTCAGAGCTTTTGCCACTGGCTCCTGGATATTCGCCAGTGAATTTTAATTTAAAAGTTTTTTTATTTGATTTGACATCATTTTTTGCTTATTTTTTTAGTACATTTGTAATTTTGTAAGAAATAAATAAATAATTATAAAATACTTGTTCCAATTTTAATCGGTAAAATCGCTTCACCAGAAACTCGGGGCTAACGAAAAGTACAGGCTATATATATATATATATATATATATATATATATATATATATATATATATATATATATGTGTGGTGTGGTGTTTAGATTGTGTGTTAGTGGTTAGATTTTTAAGTCAAGCGGGGCTCATAATTTTTGGTGATTGATAAAAAAATCTTACTTTCATTAAGTGGCTGTATAAACAGAACATATCCTGATTGTTCCACTGATCCGAACCGCCTTCCGACTTTATTAAGGCGCTTGCCATTTTGTGTATTTTTGTTTTTGCTAATCAAAAAATTTTAATCAAATACATATTTAGCGAATTTTTTTATTTAGTCACTCGGCTTTTAATATATAAAATAATATTAAGTGGCTATCTTAATAATATTGCGTAATATGATAAAAAAAACTATTTTCTTTCTCCCTGTATATTTGTAAATAGCCCATCGAGATTTAATATCTCGATAAAAGAATCACACAACATTTTGGTATTTACTGTGTTTTCTGATTTGATTCATAATGTTGGTGACCTTTGGACCCGCACGATAATACCGCATTCGACTATACCTAATAATTTCTAAAAATGTATTTACAAAGTAAAGAAAATTCTTATACCCGAATAAAAAGCATTAAGATAAGCAAGTTTATAAATGCTTACAGAATTCTGACCCATTTGTGTATTTGCTCTTTGGTCATCTTGTTAGCTCAAATGTAGCTTTAATTTGCTCCAAACGTTTTCAATCAGATTGGCTTCTGGCAATTTATTTACAATTGCTGTTCGATGCGGCATAGTATGGTCAACCATAGGCTAACCTAGTATTTAAAAGACAACATATAGATTTCTAATATTATAAACCCGCAATGGATCATCTGTTGGGTTTTGGCCTGGATATGTACAATGAATTTAACAAAAAATTACAGCAGCATTGTTAGATATGACTAAATCTTTCGATTTCATCAAAAGCTGGGTTGTATTCAATAATCTAAATTCATGGAACAACTCTGGCGAACTCAAGAACTACGTGCAAGAATGTCTTCGCTATTGACAATTTAGAGTCAAAGTACACCATTCCTATTTAGACATATTTTTTACCAAACCACTGGCATTCCTTAAGGTTTTTCAATTCGTCCAATACTATTCATAGCAGCTATAAACAAAATAAAAATTGTATTCCACTCTTCGTAGATCTCAGATTATCTGCTGATGATATCTTGTTATATTATGAAACTAACAACAATAATATCCAAATATTCCTAAATAAACATCCTACCTGGGCTCTAACGGACGGATCAAGATTTATTAGATAATAAAATAAATAACACTTTTTCTTGGGCATGATATTTGATCAAAAACTTAACTGGATATATATAGACCAATTAAAAATGAAATGCATTAAAGATCTAGCAATCTTACGTAATACGTATCCTTTTAAAGAGGAATTCAGGTTCAGACAGAATCTCCCAATTAATACTTTATGAAGCTCTTAAGCTATTTAAACGAGATTATGGTACTCATCTGGACACATTGCTTATCAAAAAAAAACTAAACACAATACAAAACAAAGGAATTAGACTCTCCATTTGCAGGGATCAAGAATTCCTTCTTTGTCATACACAAGAACCCTTTAACGTTATATTATGCCCAATTTTTTAATATCAAAAAACTGTAATGACTTCTTTAATCCAACCACACGAAACTTGTAATAATAAATATATCCCATTTACTCTTATCCAATATAAAATACTCAACAAAACAACGTGACGAATTATCCTTCAATATTTAATACTAACTTACTCCTTTTCCATTCATAAAAATTTTGTCCCATAAATTATAATATATAATTTATCTAATTAAATATAACTCTTCTGTCGTAATTGCTCACTATCAACAAATAATTGACAAGACATACAAAAATCACTGGCAAATCTTTATAGAAAACTCAGTGGAAGCTACCTATTAGTCTAAATATAACGAGCAATCATTACCTATACATAAAATCACAACAGATATAAAAATAATCTTAGAAAAGGCAAGAATAAAAAATGTAATATGTTTTCTATTGATACCAAGTCACATAGGAAAATTTGGTAATGAAAGGTCACACCTATTAGCTTTGAGTCAAAATAACTATAACCACATCATTAGAAATATATTTTACATTAAAGGTATTAAAATACATCATAAAGCACTAATAAAAAATTTGGCTCAAATAGAATGCGACCTCCTAGATACTGCAAACAATTGACAAAAAGTAAAAGATACTCTATATCAACCATTTAACTACAAATAGACAGAAGAGATGCGATTAACATCATAAAAGTAAGAATAAGCGACACTAAAATTACTCACTAATTCTTGCTCAATGGACACGATCCTTCAACCTATAATGTACCATTCACATTCTCCATACAAACATAAACATAAACAAAAAATACGCTTATCGCCCTTACATCACAAACTACAATAGAGGCATTAAAACTATAGTTTATATATATATATATATATATATATATATATATATATATATATATATATATATATATATATATATATATATATATATATATATATATATATATATATATATATATATATATATATATATACATATATATATATATATATATATATATATATATATATATATATATATATACAGTATGGAAAAAAAGTATGGACTAGCTCTAATAATTTGGTAGACTTCAGATTTTATGGAAAATGGTCATATACGACAATTTAGTTTTTTAGTTTCGCACATTCTGATAAAATGTATTTGTTTTATTGACATGTCAAAAATATGACAAATGTCAAATAATTGAGCAAACTCCATTTTTAAACGGCTCGACCAAATGGGACCAAAATCTAGGAACGTACTGAGTGAAACCAGAGCTTTCAAATGTGTCACATGCCATATGTTGCAATTAAAAAAATGTCGATTACGTAATATTTTTGACAGATGTCAATAAAAAAGACTAATAAATCTAATCAGAATGTAGGGAACTAAAAAACTAAATTACAGTGTTCGAGCATTTTCCGTGAAACCTGAAGGCTACCAAATTATTAGGGGTAGTCCATACTTCCGCACTGTATATATATTTATATATATATATATATATATATATATATATATATATACTTGAAAAATGATTTCTTTAACCAATAAAATATATTCTTAAAGTAGAGTTTCTTGGGTATTTGGTTCTTTAATGGACAGTATTTAAGACATCATATAAGTGTAGAGATTCTTATATATTACCAAACGTTTCGACTAGAATCTAGTCTTCATCAGTGCTACAACAATTTATTAAGTTTTTTTTTTGAAAATTTTAAAATATGTGTTTAGTTCGACTCACCTAATGAAGTAATTACATAAAAATCCTAGTTTTATGTACAAGGAAAAATTTTATAGACAGATTGACGGTTGTGCTATGGGTTCCCCCATTTCTAGTGTCATAGCTCAAATGGAATTGAAAGAATTGGAATCAGCAATAATCCCTAATCTTGAAATTAAACTCCCCTTCTTTCTCCGTTACGTTGATGATTGCCTAAGTGCAATTCCGAAAAATAAATGCAATTATCTCCTAAACTCATTCAATTGATTTCACCAAAAAATACAATTTACCATCGAAATAGAAGACAACCATAAGATCAATTTTTTAGGCATGACACTTCATAACCAAAATAATAAAGTACAAACAGAATGGTATAACAAAAAAACTTGGTTCGGTCGTTATTTAAATTACTTCTCCCAACACCTTATATCTCAAAAAAGTAATCGGATTAGCAGACAGAGCAATAAAATTAAAAGACTTAAATTTTAGAAACAATGCTACAAAGAAAAGCAAAAGAAACTTTAGTTAAAAACACTTATCCTATAAAATTAATTAACACTTTATTTAACTCCCGGCTAAAAATTCTTAAAAACAATCCACAACAATCAAATAAAAAAAAAAGCGAAAATACAACAATCAAATAAAAAAAAAGCGAAAATTATTTATCAATTCCATATATACAGGGACTGTCTGAAAATCTACAATCATATTTTAAACCACATGAAATTTCAGTGTGCCATAAAGGACATATTCTTCTCAAAAAATATTTTAGTTTAGTTAAAAGTAAAACACCGAAAAACCGAAAAATCCACTCCATATATGAAATACCATGCTCTGACTGCTCCTCTGTATACATTGCACAAACAACACAATACCTACAAAATCGCATAAATGGCCACAAGTATGACAAGAACAATAAAACAGCCCTAACAAATCACGGGACCCAAACCTCCCATATTCAATTTTAAATAAACAAAAATCTTAAAAACTGAGCCAAGTCAGCGAAAGAGAGAATTCCTAGAAATGTTATACATAAAAAAAAATAAAAATTCTATAAATGTCAAATCTGACATAAAAAACTTAAGTAAAATTTATTACAACGTTATTAATTAATACCCCACCTACTAAAATCAAAATAAATATATATATTATTCCACCAGTATATGTTATCGTTATCAATATTTAATAGGAAAAGGCTAAGGTAGAAATAAGAATAATATGAGATTCGACTAGTCAGTTTATATTTTAAAATACATGTGAGAACTGTGTCCGTTCTATGTTATAAATACTGTGCCCGTCTTTGTTTTGAAACTATATACATGTTGTGTTAAATGTTAGTTTATTATTTTAATAGAGCACAACGATGAAACCACTAGGATTTTTAAGTAATTACTTCATTAGGTGAGTCGAACTAAACACATATTTTAAACTTTTCAAAAAAAAACTTAACTAATAAATTGTTGTAGCACTGATGAAGCCTAGATTCTAGTCGAAACGTTTGGTAATATATAAGAATCTCTACACTTATATGATGTCTTAAATACCTTCGATTAAAGAACCAAATATCCAAGAAACTCTACTTTAAGTTTATATATATATATATATATATATATATATATATATATATATATATATATATATATGTTCGGTTTGTTTTGTTATTCTTTGAAACTTTTTTTCAAAATATAGTTTTCTTTTACTTCTTGATTTAAGGTCACTCGTTAATGCGTTAATGGAAATCAATTCAAACGTTTAATCTTTTCAATCTTTCTCAAATCTCAAACTTTTTTAAGAACACTTTATTGTTACAATAAAAATATATTTAGAGTATAAGACTTACTATAGAGCGTAAACTATGTCAATAAAAATATTCACATAAATTTACATAATTTGACAAACACTTAAATTTTAAATAATAGGACATTAACATCATTAAAATATATCAACAATTCTAATAACAATATAAATTTTTTTTGTCATTTATGGTGTTTTTGTTTTTATGGATTTTGGCCTTTCGACAAATTCTCTAGTTTATTGATAGTTAAACGTATGTTTTTTGGATATTTCGTGATTAGTTTATGCCGTGGCCTCCTTTTTGTCGTATTTGTGACCTTCTTCAAATACTGGCTGGTTTGTCCAATATAAACACCATTACAATAATTGTTGCATGGAATCTGATAAACGATACAACTTTTTTTTATTTATAAGTGTTTTTGTTTTTAAACTGCTTACATTTTTTGATAAAACGTTATATGCTTTTAAAGGAATATATTTTGTTTTCTTAGAATTTAATTTAATATTAGGACATGCAGAATTGTAATATTTATGTATTCTAGTTGATTAATTCATTTTAAAAGGTATTGGTTCAGTTCTAATGCTGCTTTAGCTTTTTTAATGGCTCTTTCCGGATCAGAGTTTAATTGGTCGACTTGCTACACCAATAGTAACAGATTTTTTTTGTAATGTTGGGTCGCAAGAAGCAAAATTTAGGTATTGCGAAGACCAAGTTTCTCTGATATACCATTCCGTTTTAATAATATTTCCCATATGGTACAACGTTAAGTCTAGAAAGTAGATTTTGTTGTTTTCCTCCATTTCTATTATAAACTGTAGACTCTTATAGTACTGATTGAAATACTTTAAAATGTTTTCTGTTTCACAAATTATCAGTTTTAATATATGATTAAACGTATGTATTGATGTTCACTTAACGAGTGACCTTAAACCAAGAAATTGAAATGTTGATATCTACTGTATTTGGATTTTTTCAATTTGCAACTAAGATATTTCTGTAGCAAATTTCTCGATACCAGTATCATACAGACAGATACAGTATAGAAAACGCACGAAAAATCGAATAAGGTTAGTTATGCATTCACCCAGCGATTTATTTCTTTAGCTTTGGACAGTTACTGCCTCCCAATAAACGTAACCAATTTTCTAGATTCATGATACGCTACGCCCCTCTACATAGTTGTGCCTCCACCTCCAAACGCAATATTTTTTTTTCTTCTTTATATTTTTCCTCAGCCATCTTCACCCTAAAATTCTGCCATCTTAATCAAATAAATTTGCTTTTGTTTTATCCGTAAACACGCAGTGCCCAGGTTAGTCGAGGAACTCGATGTTGTCCATTTAAAAATGGATAAGACTATTTTCGCCTTGCTTTTAATTACCTTGCATGCAGTCAATTTATTACGCTTTTGATTGATAATTCAACTTCTCTAGCAGTCCTTAGGCTGTTTCTTAATTAAGTTCTGAAGTAATTAATTTCTGGTCTGATTTTGTCTATTTTGCCAATACAAATATCTGGCTTAGCGCGGGATTGTAGCTTTTGATCTTGTTCCTCGTGCCCTATAGTTTGCGTAACCACTTTGGTTGAATCGTGCTATAGACCTAGACATTACACTTCTGGAGAAACAAAGATACATTATCTCCTTTCCTAAGACGCAAAATATCTCTTAATTTGTTTTTGCTTAGTAAAATAAGAGGCATCATTAGAAATTTTGACTTGCCTTCGACAAGGCTTTTGAAAACTGTTCCTGTATGTCACTTCTTTTTGGATGGTATTGAATATATTTTATGAAAAAATATTTAGTCTATGTATTAGTAGCAGGAAGGAACTATAAAAAAATCAAAAATTTGCACACAGTACCCACAATTTACATATACTGTTTTATTCCTGGCCACTGGCTATCTAGTAGAAGTAATTTTAATAAATATCATTGATCTTTGAATTAAAGTACTAACATAGAAGGCAAAGGAAAAATAGTTAAACGTGAAAAGATAAACCAAATTATATTGTATCACCAAGTAAGCCATGAAAATCCAGATCGATTTAAAATTGTAAAAACGTATAAAGATATGGCTCATAGTAATTCGATGCCATATAAAGCATAAATAATTAAACGTTTCTTTATGTCACAGATGTGAGTGAAAATTTATCTTTTAACACATTTTTTTACTGCGCCCTGCATAACTGGATAAATCAGTACTAACATTCTATAATATACAGCAGTAGATTTTCAAACACCGTTTTTTAAACCATAACATAACCAAAATTGAAGTCAAAATATAATGAAATAGGATAATTATAGTTGTTTGAAAGTTAACAAAAATTTAATTGTTCCACTTAGAAATGTGAGCACTGTAGTTAACTCTATCCCACTGACATATCCAGTCAAGAAAAAAATCTGAGAACCTGTCGGAGAACTAAATTTACTATAACTCCATAAATAGTATTACTATTTTTTGATATATAAAATAAACATTAGTTTTTACCCGTAATCTTTTCAAAAAATTCTTTTTGCGCAATTATGACTTATGGATGTAAATAGGAGTGTCCTATCTTTAAGTTGCGTAAATAACATCATTTTAATTGTTATTTTTTATATTTTAAAGTATATTTGATGGCATTAGGTCTGGTGGCGAGCATCCTCAATGATTATTTTCGAACACAGCGGACTCAATTTAGCCATTGATTCATTTAGTGTTATTCTTTAGTATATCCACTGTTTGTGGATTATTAGCATACACGCAAGATTTAACAGGAACCTAATAAGACGCCTTAAATCAAATGATATACGCGAAATGGCGAACTCTTTCTTACGTACATTATTTGTATGGCCTGAATGAACGATGAAAATTGAATAAGCGTAGCCAAGAACGTGTATTAAATAGGCTCCAAGTCGTTTGTATACCTACAACAAGTTTGGACGTTTTGCTAGGATGACTTGCTTGTGACATATATTAGGAAATAAATAAATAAAATGTAAAATATTTGTCTATTGTAATTAAGGAGCTTGCTTATATTTAGTAAAATTTATATCTGTGGGTAATAAATACATTTCTCAGGTTATTAAACTACCTACTTATAATTAATAGGTTATTATTAAAAAGGATTCTCTTATTATGAAAGAGTTATTTGGTTGCACTTAATGATTCATTTTGCCGGAGTAGCAAACTTCTTTTCAGTGACAAGTAAGTAATTTGTTTATCTCTAGTATATTACTTGCTTATTCTTATTGGTCTGTTTTTGGACAAACTGGTTGGATTTGCAGTAAAAAAGTTCTGCAAGGTTTTTCAAAAATGACGGCCGCGCTTTTGGTTACGGATTCCTTATATCAAAATAAGAAAAAAGTTCCTATAAATATGGGTCCGCAACAACACAAGACACAGGGTATCAAAGCTCTAATATTTTTTAGTTTATTGGATGCATCTTGTAGATTCTAACGTAAATCTATTCAAATTAAAAAATAGCTGTCAAAGATTTTAGATAAATCTACAGGGTGTTATTTACAAACTTGGACTGTTTACTGCGTCGTCACTGGCTGTTTTTATTTTAAAAAATCCTCTAACTTAGTACATTTGTGTATATTGTGTGCCGTTTTGAAGTTAATTTGATGGTCAAAATGCATTAAATATGTATATGTGACTCATAATTTTACTATTTTTCCTATTTGGAACATTTTGACCTTAAAATTGGCTATTCACTAATAGTCATTTTGCTAAATAACTTCTAAATATAACAGATCAAAAAGTTAGAGACCAGAATCGGTCGAATCGTTATTTTATTTAAAAATAGGCAGTGACACAGCAGTAAATAGTCCAAAGTGGTAAAAGGCGTTGCGACCCGGAAAATAAATGACCCTGTAGATTTATCTAAAACGTTTTACATCCGTTTAATAAACATTGTTTACAAATTTGAATAGGCTGTCTCTCGAATTGTGCAAGGTATAGGTATAAAGAAAAACTAAAAAATATTGAATACTTGACACCCTGTATCTTAGAAACTAAGCAGTTGCGGATCCATCTCAATAAAAACTTTTTCTTATCCTAATAAAGAATCCATAAACAAACGCATAATCATCATTTTTGAAACAACCTGTATGATGTGTCAGTAATAGGTGTTCTGTATTCGATAACACCTAAACCTGACGATTTATACAATAAGTTAAAAAAATATAATCGGACTCAATAAATAGCTGTGTGATCCAGACAGTTTTAAAGACGAGCCAAACTTAGGATCATTTGATGAAACATTCTGAAATTGGATAATTGTAATATACAGTCATGGAGCATCAATCCATTATAGCGTTATTTCAAGTTGTTCGAGTTTTATTTTAACACAATATCATTAAGGTTTACTTGTCAGTAGCTGCCATGGTCAACCTAAAAGCGTAGAAATGTATATATGTCTAACGGCTTTCTGAATATTGTAAAATTAGAGGCAATATTACACAAAGAAAATGATCTACGATAGATGCACAGGAACCAAGATGTCTCATAAATTTATAGTAAGTTTGGTTCGTCACCAGGAATCACATTTGTGTTATAGATGTTAAAATAATATAGATTTTAAAACAGCATGCGCGAATAATATTTATTGTCTTGTCAACACATTTACGATTTATGAGTTAACCAACAAGAGTAATTCTGAATCTCTTACTTTGCTTTCAAAATCTTCTACTATTGATATTGCCACGGGTACCCACGAAGTTCTATATGTACCGTTCTACTAAAAATAAAAGACAGCTTTAACAACTTGCATACAGTTAGAGCTATCCTTGATAGTGGTGCACAGTCTTCCTTTATTACACGAAAATGCTCAAATAGACTGGGTCTGGAAAAATTTAGTTTGGGCATGTGCTTACAAGGTGTGGGAGAGATGTCTACTACTGCAATATTTGCAGTTCAAGTTTCTATAAGCCCCATGACTAATTCTGATTTCACTTTTAATTTGGATGCTATTGTACTTAATAAAATTTGCGATCACTTGTCTACCTTTTCTTTTTCTACTGAAAATATAAATTATGTTGCTAATTTGCAGCTTGCTGACCCCGCTTTTAACAAAAGCGATAATACTGATTTGCTTCTAGGAAATAATGTTTTCCCTTACATTTTGTCAGATGGCCGATTATGTAAGGATTCCCAAAGTCCAGTTTTCATTAATATTGTGTTTGATTGGGCTGTTATGGGAAATCTTAGGGTTCTTAGTTCTTACTCTTGCAAAAACCAGAAGGTAAACACATTTTTCATGACCACCTTCTGCAATTTGGATCAAAGTATTCAACAGTTTTGGAAATTTGAATAAGTTCCAGAAATAAAACCTATATCTCGAGAGGATGAATATTGTGAAAAGCATTATTCACAAACTACTTTTAAATCTGAGTCAAGATATGTGGTCTCTTTGCCCTTTAAGAGTTCATCACTGTATTTTGGTGATACCCGATCCATTGCACTGCGCAGGTTTCTCGCCTTAGAAAAACGTCTTTTACAATATAACAATTTTTATAATTCATATTCAAATGTACTAAGGGATTATTTGGATAATAAACACATGGAACCAGTTTCCACTCCTTTGTTGTCCGAAATTCATAATTATTTCTATATTTCTCACCATGCATTTGATGCTTCTAGTCATGCACCAAACAAGATATCTTTAAATAATGCTCTTCACACTGGTTCCAAATTACAAAGAGATATTGTCAAATTATTACTTAATTATAGATCACATAAGTATGTCTTTACATGTGATATACGTCAAATGTATAGAATGATATTACTTAATCCTAAACATAGAAAGTATCAGCGAATTTTGTGGCGTTTTTCTAAAGAAGACTCCATAAAAGATTATGAATTAAATACCGTTACCTTCGGAGTATCGTGTTTTCCGTATCTTGCAATAAGGACTCTTTTACAATTGTCAGTCGATCATTCGGATCTACCTTTAGCCTCCAAAATTCTTAATGAGTCGGTATTTGTGGACGACATTGTATGTAGCCATGATAATTTTAATGAAATCTTAGAAATGATAAAACAAATAATCGAGTTACTGAAGCGAGGCAGCTTTGAAACTAGAAAATAGGCTAGTAACTGTGTCGATTTACTCAGTGATCTACCTGATACACATGTTCAAAATATTGCCATGTCGTTTGATAAAGATGATCATACCACTTTAAAAATATTAGGTTTAAAGTGGTGCCCAAATTCTGACAACTTTTTTTACTTCTTTCAAACCTTACATAATACTTGTACGAAACGTTCTATTTTATCCAATTTAGCCAGAATCTTTGATCCTTTAGGTTTTTTTTAACACCTATAGTTTTACTTGCTAAATTACTTATTCAAAAATGTGGGCTTTAGGATTAGGCTGGGGTGAGAGTCATCCTGAGGGAATTATCTCTATTTGGAAAAAATTTAAAATCGAATTTGATCTTTCGTGCAGTTATAAAATACCTAGACAAATAACTACTTCTAAAGCTACCAAAGTTTAGCTTTGTGGCTTTTGCGACGCTTCAGAAAAGGCTTATTGTTCTGTAATATTTTTGAGAACAGTCTCTGAGAAAAATAATTTTTTTTGTCTGCGCAAAATCGAAAGTTTCTCCCCTTGAAAGAATCAGCATTCCCCGTTTAGAACTTTGTGCGGTGGTCCTGCTGGCAAAATTAATGCATTTTGTTTTCCATACCTTTAGTGAAATCCAATTTTAGAACATTTATGCATTTAGCGATAGTACTGTTGTTCTAAATTGGATTAGAAATTCTTCTCACCTATGGAAAACTTTTGTGAGTAACCGCGTATCGTATATACAAGAGAAAATAGCGCCCCAGTTTTGGTATCATATACCTTTTAAAGAAAATCCTGCCGATTGTGGGTCGCGTGGTATGTTTCCTTCAGAACTCAAAGAGTTATCTCTTTGGTGGCAAGGACCACAATTTCTTTTAACCCCCGAGGATTCTTGGAGTATTGATGTCAAAATTCAAGAAAATTTGTCTGAGGGACTTGAAAAAAAAAGAAATATAGTTATGAAAACCTCACTCTCTTTTAATTTTGCAGAATATTTTTTTGAAAAATACTCTTCCCTGTCTAGAATAAAGTGAACAGTTGCCTATTTTTTGCCTAGCATAACAAAATTTAAAAATTCCAAAATGACTTATTTACCATATTTAACTCTTTCTGAACTTAATGATGCCTTAATGTTTTTATTGAAACACGTTTAATTATTACATTTCAAAAATGAGATAATTTTGCTTAAAAATAACAAGCCTTTATCAAAATCCTTACAAAAATTAATTCGAGTGGGTGGTCGATTATGTCACTCTGGGTTGCCATATGATAAAAAATTCCCTTTACTTCTGTCGAGTGGTTCCAAATTAACCACGTTGTTAATTTATGAAATACATACAATTTTTCTACATTGTGGTATACAAACTACCCAATTTTTACTTCTCTAAAATTTTTGGATTCTCTCTGCAAAAAAGGTAATCAGAAAAGTCTTACATAAATGCCAAATATGTTGAAAATTTAATCCTAGACCTTATCAACCACCTATGGGAAATTTGCCGAAATATCGTATTTCCCAGGTAAAAGCCTTTGAGAATGTAGGTGTTGATTTTTGCGGTCCTTTTACTATTTACATGAATAGATATCGCGGTGCAAAAGCTACTAAGTCATATGTTTGCTTGTTTGTATGTTGTGCAGTTAAAGCCGTACACTTAGAGTTAGTATCGGATATGTCTTCAGAAACCTTTCTGGCAGCGCTGCGACGCTTTATTGCTAGGCGTGATTTATGTCAAAATATATACTCCGATTGCGGGACAAACTTTGTCGGTGCCGAAAGATATTTATGTCATATTTTTAAAGAGTGCGCGGAGAAATTGACTGTACAATGGCATTTTAATCCGCCTTCGGCTCCCCATATGGGTGGTATTTGGGAATCTAATATTAGATCATTTAAAGCACATGTACAGCGAGTTGTCGGAAACCAAATACTTACATATGAAGAGTTAAATACTGTTATCATACAAATAGAATCGGTTCTTAATTCGCGACCTCTTTCGCCTGTAAGTACAGATCCTACTGATTTAGTTGCGCTTACGCTAAATCATTTTCTTACTTTGAAACCTTTATCAACATTGCCTGATCCAGATACTCCAAATTCACCTTTGAACAGACTGTCACGATGGCAGTTACTACAACGTATGCATAGAGATTTTTGGAGAAGATGGCATGGAGCACCTTCACACCCTTCAACAAAGGTCAAAGTGGAATGATCCTGCTCCTAATTTAAATATCGATACTCTAGTTGTCATAAAAGATGAAAATTCAAATCCACTAGAGTGGATGCTAGGGCGAGTAGTAAAAACTATTTATAGGACAGATAAGGTTCCCAGAGTTGCAATACTACAAACAGCCAAGGGGCCAGTTTAAACGACCTTTAGTGAAGCTTTGTCCTCTGCCTACTTACTAGTTTGATGAAAATGCCCTAGGCATTTTCATGGGGGCGGGTATGTTTTGTCCCTATGTATAATTTTTTATTTTAAATTTATTTGGTATTCTAGAAAATTAGAATTTATTTTTTTTACTTTTAATCATAAATGCATCTATTAATTAAATCTCCTTTAATAGTTTATTCGTACATTGAAATTAAATTTAATTTACTCGACAAACCTATCTTATCCATTTATTACTTTCCGTTTCTACTTTCCCGTTTACCCTTGTAACCGGCTGAGTGGAACTACTGCGACGGATGAGATCAAAAAACACTTCCGTACGAGCATCGAACGTATACGTTCAACCGAGAAGTGAATTTTTACTGCCCGAACCCACGGGCCCTCAGACTTGTACCCTTTATGGCCATACTGGCCCAGTGAAACCGGCTGAATATACTATTCCCGCTAGCCAAGGTTCCAAAAGGTAAGTCGAGTTACTTTTTTTATATAACCTTTTACGTTGCCTTTATTACAAGGCAATTTTACGCCCTTACTTTATACCGTAAAAGACAAATATAACAGAAGCATCTTGAAAAGCCTGCGGTAAGAATATAAATCGGTAAACCATCGTAAACCTAAAAGATAAACCACAGTCCACCCCCTACCCTACTGAAGGGAATATTTTGCATTCATTAGGGACACACCATTTTTTTAACATATCAAAATTATATAAACTATTTTTTAAGTAATTTTAAGTAATTTTTTAAGGACTTTTTGAATTTTTTAAGTGATGGTTAATTTTTTATATCTTTTTTCAAATTATTAAATTCTTTTAATCCTTTATAAAATATCGATTTATATACCAAATTGTTGGATGGTAGAGTTAAATGAAAACGGTCTTTTTGCCTTGTATTATATTGATGAAACTCTAAATTTTGATTTATAAATTTCTTTAAATGATTTGGAAGCAAACTATTTTCAATTTTATAAATGAATACACAAATATAAAAAAATATTAAAGTACTATAACTGGGTAACTTACCTGCCATAAATAACTAATTTAGCTAACTAAAGTTAAACGAGTCAACCATAGTCGATTTAGTAACCCTAGGTAACATTTTACTTAACGCTAGTTAAAATAACCTTTTCGTTAGCTGAACTCATTTGGGGCTAATTATCCCTAACTAACCGCTAATAAAAAGATTTCAGCAAAGGGAATTTACCCTCAACAGATCGCCAACTCATTTAAAATGTGTTGATCCCAATTCAGGTAACCTTAGTAAAAAATTCCATTAGCTTAATTTTATCAGTGAAGCCATATGCTAAAAATCAGTTATCATAGTCCAACATCCATCGCCACTGGTAGTCACAATCTCTCCGCGAGCATCTCGAAAGAGCCAAAACCCACAGCCGAGGTAATTTTTTTAAATCAAGATGACGTCCTTAAATATCCTCCTTTCGCTCCAATTCCGTCAGTTTTGTTTGTTAAAAAAAATATTCATGGGATGTACCTCGTCTCTAAAAATTATTTTTGGACCAAAAGCTGGGTCTTTCTACATATTGAACAACCAGCTAAAAACGTGCGATTATATTTTCACAAATATTGCCTCAAAATTGTGTGAAAAATAGGAGCCTTTAACCTAATAGGTCATACAGGTGAACAAATAATATTTTATTTTACCGGGGTCTACAAAATAGTGGTTTTCAAGATTATAATAATTAATTGATTGCTGAAATATTTATTTTGAATTTTTTAGCTTCAGAGCGTTCCTATATCTTGTTTGAATAATTTATTTCCGATATTAACTTTTCATTTTTACATAGGACATCGTATTTATGTTTGCTTATTTTGATTTAATATGCTATTCTAAGCTCAACTACAAATGGCTGACTAGATATTTGCTGTCAGTGTTATTGTTTTGTTCATGAACGCATATTCATTTTGCCTTATTGTCAATTTACAATATGTTAACTCGTGTAAAAGTTTAGTGAATAAAAACGTAAAAAGTGTATTATACACTTATTTTCGCAGGATAGCTGAATTTAGAGCTAAGTTTTTAGTAACTCATCTTTATTGGACAGTAAAATAAAAAGTAAAAATGTAATATAAAAAAGTCATTCTAAATGATTACATTTTTTAATATTCAGGGAGGCTCAAAGAGGGAAGGACATGTGCTCACTACTATTTTTTAAATGACACGCCTGAAAGCGATACAGTATGTTTTTTTGGCGAAACGTCCGCAAAAATTGTTCTTTTCAGACAACCGGACCAAACATTTTCACCAGTGGCGGCTCGCGGGTGAAAAAGTAAGTGAAGTGCAACTGAAGCAAGAAAATATCGCAATAATTTTTTTTCCAGAATTTTTTTTATATGTGGAAGTGGTAGAATATTTTTTAAGACTTACCTAAATTTTCTATACTAAATCAATTCTCCTATCTCTCATAGCAGCAAATCTATTTATAACATCCTCATAAAATGGATGAGTTGCCCTAAGCTCCTCCAGACTTTCCTTTTGAATTGAAATATTGCCTAGAGAAGTAAATCTTTTTTGAGATATTGTATTTCTTAAATAAGTTTTTACACGTTTGAGGCAAGAAAAACTTCTTTCCACTGAAGCACTTGGCGACAATATTGTCAAAATAAGGGAAAACACTTTATACTTTATATGCTTTAATTAAAATATCTTTATTTTCATTAATTTTTTTCACTTGCTCTTGCAGTGATATATTCCAATTCCTCTTATTGGCAAAAATAAGACCAACCTCATTTTTAAGTCGTTGACTTTTTGAAAATATTTCCCCATATAACTGTCACAAATTTTCAAACGGGCCAGTCGGAAAATTTAGACTATATTCGGAAAAAAAATATAAAAATGTAAGTTTTTCAGAGTTTTGAAAGCTTAGTGTCATTTCCATTAAAATATGGTCCAATATTTCATAAAAAAGGGTTCTATACTTAGCCCTAATTTCTTGAGGTGAAAGCTTAGCAAGCTCACCTTTGTAATGATTTATTTCTGTAATAGAATTTGCTTTATCAAACTTGGTATTAAAAAAAATGTTCATTTCTTTTTTTACAGAGCGCCTCACGACAGCGTTTTATATTGCATATACAAAAATGAATGTAATGATTTTTTTTGAAGAACGCACTTGAACAATCACATTTACTAACTTAGAGTTTGAAGACCAACGAGTTTCTGTAATTGTTGATATACGCCTCGTAGATGCAGATGTAAGAGCATACGTTCTTTTGGCTAAGTGATAAAAAAATGAGAGGATACCACTAAGGCTTGCAAAAAATGTAACATTTAGAAATATTTTTAAACTTTGCTGCATCAGGACAAATACAGCCTGCGGCGCTTTCTCTTGGCCAGACATCACACTTGCGCCATCGTAACATTGCCCTATTAATTTATGTTTATAGTCAAATTGGTCCAAAATTTGATCCAATAAAGCATATAAGTTCTCCGGCGTTCTATCGGAGCTGACATTATAAATCCTAAGAATCTCTCGACTACTGAACCTTCTGAATTAACGTATCTGAAAATTATGGAGCACTGGGAGGTTTGCGTAATATCAGTGGTGTCATCCACTTGCACAGAAAAAAATTGTGTGTTCATTATTTCACTTTTTACATGATCATTTAAATAATCAGAAATGCATTCAATTAAATTCAATAATTAATTATTTCGTTTTGAATAGTTTTCGAGTTACCAGTAAAAACATTTATAATTTTTTTGTGATTATCTTTTAGTAATTGGGAACTTCTCCATATTAATAAACCTAAAAGCTTAAATTAATTAAAATTTCCTCTATTTATTGACTCGCTGCTCTCATCATGGCCGCGAAAGACTAACTCTTGTTTTGCAAGGTACAAAACTGCGTCAATAACCACATAAATAATCTATTTAATCGGAGTTTTCGTTAAAATGTATTTTATATAGTTTAGCATTTTCTTTTAAAGTGTCAGCTATAGTGCTTTGATTTTTTACAAATGTTTTTAGCATTAATTCGCATTTTAAATGCTCCGCCGAGTCTACATGTTTAGGTAAACACCTTCATATATTTAACATACCTGCAAATCCTTTCTTATTTCACACTGAATATTTATTGGAAACTAGTAAACAAGGCCAGCAAAACAATTTTTGTAATATTTGACTACTACATAACCATTTTTACGCCGAAAACCAGGATGACGATTAAAACTCTGATCTTGTTCTTTCCATCGATTAAATGGAGTTTCCAATAAAATGCAGACCACATCCGTGATCGGATTCATTATTAATGTAAATTAATAAACCCGACGCCAAATAAAGTTGTAACAACACCATAAATAAATATAACACAAAACAGTCAAGTAAACTGCAAAGAAACTAACCGGTTGCAGCGAAATCCGCGAAAATAAAAGTAAACAACCACCCCAAACTGAACGACATGTGGGTGTAGTGTACTGCGTTAGCAATTCGCCGAGAGCGTTGTATGGCGCTGGTTCACATTAATCTTCCATGCGGTCGACGTCATCGCGAACGTGTTGTCATGACAACGTAGTAGGAAAATCGTAAACTAAACATAGCACCTACAGCAAAGTCGAAGCGGTTTGCGCCACTGTTATAGTTGTTATAATAAAGTTCGATTGAAAGTTTTAAAAAGGCATGCCGCCAACGGTCAAGTAAAATATTTATTTTTTGCCAATGAGGTGATTAAATGAATGTAAAAACTTTAATTTTAAGAGATATATAATAAATATAGTTAGATGTTTGCCTGTTTATTTGTCCTGGTGAAGTAGAACCTAACCTACTTTACCTGAATAGCCGCCACTGATATTCACATAATATGTAACATTCTATCATCTTTAGAAAATTGAGCAATTTAAGTTTTAATATTAATAAATATTAATTAAAAAATATTAAAAATTAATAAATTGCTTACTTTATTTCACAATATTTTTATTAAATTAAACCAAAATATGCACCAATTAATATGTTGCCCCATATAAATGTGGAATAAACAGATCCCTTAAAATATCAATTTAAACCTTAAGAAAACATATTTTATATTAAAGTGGGTTTAAAAGTAACTTCGATATCCGAAATGTGTCAGTATAAATTTTAAAAGTTTTGAGCCAATAATTTCTGGCTTACCCTGTAGTTTATGAGGTATGGTTCATGTCAAAAAGTCTCCTCTTTATAGCGTTGATAATAACTAAGATGCTAAAATATTAATAGAAGTTTCACAGACCCCAAAATACATTTAATTTGTGCCATGGCATTTAATGTTTTTGACACTCTCCTGTGGACTGGGGAATTTTCGAAACTCATTTATAGGATGGAATAATGACAGCTGTCAAAAAATGACATGTGAAGAAGCTCAAAAAAAAGTACCTTTTTGAGTACACTATATATAATCGAATGTAAGTCCTTGATGCCCTTTGATTGATGATTGAATGACGATGATAGTGGAATAAATATTATTGCAATTCGATAATAATATTCAGAACGTTTCTGAAGTGAAGCACATTAATTCAAATATTTAGTAAAGTTTTTATCCATATGGAAAGACTGCATGGGACATTCTATCTAGTCAGCTAAAATTCTCTAACAATACAAAGCCATCATTTTAATAATATTCCCAAACCTGCACGAGTTTCAATTCAATCCGAATTTAATATCAAACATGATAATTGGATAATGAAACAAACCAACCAGATTTTAACAAATACCATATTATTACATTGTTCAATCCGGCATAAGCAAACCTCTCCTACAGAGTTTCATAACACTAATTACCATTCACCCACTCAAATTAACTAACAATTGAAATTTTGAGCATTGGATGTTAACAAGAATTTGCTACCGGTGTACCCACCTAAATTATACTTAACTGTATGATAGACCAAGCAATTAGTCCAAAAATAATTTATGACAAGTTAAAATGACTGGGTGAGTTGAGTTCTCTAAGTGCATTTAAATAAATTTATCTTTTATAAAATCATCTAAAAAATAATTGGTAAAGTTTACAAAATATTTAAAATCTCATAATCTACAGTGTCCTATGTTTGGGATCAAAATAAACTAAAAAGTTCGCCCGGTTAGGACATCATCAGAGCTTTAAATAATAAATTACATACTAAAAATAAGGTTAACAACAATAAATGCAACATATTTTGTCAAAGACAGACAACAAAAATGAATGTAAAAAAAATATTTTTTTATAATAATTTAACAGCTTTTATTTATGAACTGTTAAACTGAAAAGTAAAAAATAAGTAAACTTGCTTAAACACAAACTTTTATAAATTTGAATACTTTCTTAAAAGCTTGAAGCTTTATTGCAAGTGTGATGAAGTCTCACAGGATTTTAAGAAAATGATCTAATTTTTTAGAGTCCTGTGTGTCTGTAAGTTTAATTTTCTTTTCTTTCGTTCGTAAAAGGGAAGGATTACAATAATCGTGAAAAAATCATCCTCCGAGATTTTTTCAAATATGTACGTTTTAGGGTATCTAGATTCCGAAAAACATATTTTTTCAATTCCGTCGGTCTGTCTGTCTGTTTCTTCGCAGCATAGCTAAAAAACTACTTAACTGATTGACTTTAAATTTTGATGAAAAGTTAAGGGTCATATGGGGATGACCTGGTAAAATTTTGGTAAAAATCCAATATGGCGAAACAAAATAGCGGCCTAGTAAAATGTTAAAAAAATTATTATTAAAAAAGTGCTTCTCCAATTTATCTCAAATTTTGGGCATACATCAAGTATTATGTTGGTATCAACTGGTAATATTTTGGTACGAATCCAATGAGGCGGAACAAAATGGTGGTTAATAAAATATTTAAAAATCCAGCTTTGAAAAAAATGCCCATTATATTGATTTCAAATTGTTTGCCATAACTAATTGTGGTATAGTGATCAACTAGTAAAATTGTGGTATTAATTCAAGATGGCCGAACAAAATGGCGACCAAATAAAATATTTGTAATCGTGAAAAAAATTATCTTCTCTGGTTCTACATATCTTTATTCTAGCGTCCCTAGATGCCGAAAAATATGTTTTATCAATCACGTCGGTCTGTCTGTAGGTTTGTCTCTCCGTCTCTCAGTTCCAAGTATAGCTTAAAAACTACTTACCCGGTCGACTTCAAATTTTGATCAAAAAATTTGGGTCATATGGGGTTGACTTGGTAATATTTTGGTAAAAATCTAAAATGGCGAAACAAAATAACCGTCTAGTGAAATGTTAAAAAAAATGTTATTAAAAAACTAATTATCAAATTTATTTAAAATATTGCACAAATATCAAACTATTGAAAAGACTTCTTAATAGATTAATTTTAAATTGTGTGCCATAACTAGTTGTGGTAAAAGAGTAAACCAGTAAAATTGTGGTACTATCAAAAGATGACCGAACAAAATGGCGGTCAAATAAAATGTTTGTAATCTTGGAAAAAATGACCTTCTCAGGTTTTACATATCTTTTCATTCTAGTGTCTCTAGATACCGAAAAATATGTTTTATCAATTCCGTCTGTCTGTCCGTCTGTTTGTCTGTCAGTTCGCGGCATATCTTAAAAACTACTTACCAGGTTGATTTCAAATTTCAGTCAAAAATTAAGGATTATATGGGGATGACCTGGTAATATTATAGTAAAAATCCAGTATGGCGGCCTAGTGAAGAGTTTTACTAAAAAAACTGATTTATCCAATTTACCTCAAATTATGCACCAAAATCAAGTATTACATAGGAATGAACTGGTAACATTTTGATATGAATCCAAGATTGTAAAACCAAATAAATAGCGGCCTAGTAAACTATTTACAAAAATTTGCCTGAAAATACCACTTATTAAGTTAATTTCGATAATTCAAAAAAATCTTGTTTAATTGAATTTGCAAAAAAATTAACTTTGAAAATGAGATAAACTGCTACGAATTTAACATGACGTAACAAAATGGCGGAATATGTCAATGCAAAAACTACTTATTGAATTTATTTTAAATTATGCTCAAAAGTGATGTGTGACACTGATAGAAAAGAACTGGTAAAATATTGGTAAGGATCCAATGTGATCGAACAAAATGGCGCCCAATAAATATATTTGAAAAGACGGTATATGTAACACATATATGTTGTGACTATGTACTGAACTAAATTCGGTTACATTTCGCTATTCCTAACAAATGAAAAAAAATCATAACCAGGGAAGTTCGGGGTAAAGGAATTATACGTATTTTTTTTAGAGTTTTTACATTTTGTTGAGTTGCAACCTGGTTTCATTACCCTTGATTTTTTGTACAGTATTTTAGATTCATTTCTGTTCTTTGTTAGTTCTTTGTATTCCAGGACCTTTTCTTTTAAAGATTTAAAATTATTTCTTTTCCATTCTTCGGGGTCTCCTTGTCTTTTTTTAGCACTTTTTTTCTTTGAATGTTTTTTTTGTTCGAAAAGTTTCCAAAAACAAATGTTTTTTGCGTCGTGTTGTTATTGGCATCTCAGAAAATGAATCTTCTATATCACTTGGATGAAATTTGACCCTGAATCGCCAAAAGGATCTTCATAATTACTGTTTGCTCGTAATAATTACAACCTATTTTCATTTGCACCATTTCATTACGAACGTCACTTGACTAGTAAGCGGTATTTCATCCTCTGTTAAGCTCGATGTTTGTTTATTTCTTTTATTATCGCCTGATTGTAAAAAGTTATAAGCAACATTTACTTTTGGCATTAACGATTCATCTTGTTCTAGACTTAAAGAAAACCGTGCTTTCCCCAGTGTAAGATCTACCATTTTTGTAGCCTTTAATTAATAACAAACACACTTTAGCCAAATTGCACGTATGAGCAAGCCAATAACGTTGTAACAGGTTATAGATATTAATCGAGCATTATAATTATGGATATGGTATTTAAATTAATTTATTGAGACAGCGGGCAACCCTTTTACATTACTTAAATTAACTAAGGCATAATAAATAAAATTAAAAGTACTCTTTAGGTTTCTACCCATATTATAATTTACAATTTTAACAGATATATTTGTTAATAATAATTAATTAAATCTTATATCACCAATTCAGCAAATACATCTCGAACAACAGCAAACTGCAACAACGTTGGTATATTCTTCTTGAATGTAGATATTCTAATAAACAGGTGGCATGGGGTTAATTTATTTAAATAAAATGATGAGAATTAATTTATTTAAATAAAAGATGAGAATTACTATACAAAAAGAAATGTGCTTAAAATTAATAACAAAATAATATGTTTAAAACTAAATTAAAATCTAGAACATGACGGGATTTACTGCAAATCTTCAGTCTTAGAACAAAAGAAAAAGAAAATATAAAAACGATAAATTTAACTCCTGAAAATACGTAAATAATTACTCCCTAATTAAACACTATAATTAAAATAAATTATCTTTGATACACCTTCAACTTTGACAACCCACTGTATATCTAAAGCCCCATAAACCACCACAAAAGAAGAATTAAAAATCAACCGTAGCAACTAGAACGTTGACACAGATTAACTTTTAGTTTTAGAAATCAAAAAAAAGGTCCACACCTAATTTGATAACAACTGCCCCCCTTAGAATTATCTTATTGGCTGAAACGCGAAGCGTCGTCATAGACGTATCCTGATTTTTTATTAATAAATATTTCATAGGTGTCGCCTAGAGTTCTACTTTATATGAAAATTGTGTTAATTAAAATATAATTATATTTCCGTCCAAATAAGATAAAAGTACCTTCTACATAAATGTCCAAAACTTAAACTAACTTATCAGCATTCTGGATCAAAAAGACCATGGAGAAAAAAAAAACCCTTTCAACCAATCTTTTCTGAAGCGAAATAATGCTTTTCCAAAAAAAACATTTTTTTTGAAAACGCTTCTATTATAAAATATTCTATTGTATTTTTAACATAGTAAAGTGACAATTTATTATAATTAAATCGAACCAAATAAAATTTTTCAACTATTATTAGTTTTAACTTAAATGAAAGAGGAGAAAGAAATATTTCCAAGGAAAAAGACTATATGATCCTCATAAATGTTTATGGGGGATGTATAGTCGAGTGCAACTTGACAGGTTGATCTTAAGTAAGTTTATATATGTCTGCACATTCTAAAAGATAGCGTTAGAGATAACGTGTTATTTATTATTTTGTTTGACTTTTAAAACTCTCATAACTAATATTACTTAGCTTTGATTTAACGACCTCTTTGAAATACCCGTGTTTAAGATTTGTCATGAGAAACCGACTATTGCTTTAGAAGAATTTCGTTTTAAAATAAATTAAGAATTTATTTTATTGCTATATTCTATTTCGTTACAACGTTACTAAATTTATAACGCTACGCTGTAACTAACTCTCCAGTTCCAGTATTAACACCAATCTCGGCTAACGTCATGGTTAGCCGGTATTTCTAAAGGCCGTTTTACATGTTGCAATTCTTCTTTGCAATATGCAATAGTCTTGAACAAAGGCATGCGCAGTTTGACAAAAGCGAGGACAAAAGGTACAAATGTCTTGCCACTGCGCATGCTATTGTTCAAGACTATTGCAACTTGCAAGAAAGAATTGCAGCATGTAAAACGGCCTTAAGAATTCCGAATTTTATGCAATATCTTTAATGTTCCACCTATATAATAAAACATGTATAATAAAATATATTAAAAACTGATTTATACTTAATTTGTATTTAAAAAACTTAATTTGTCCCATGATTCTTATGAATATCGGAAGCCTTGTCATTTAAAACAAAATATTGTATACTTTAATGAACTCGACTAATTCGGCGACAATTAATATTGTTAATCTTACTATAAATAACCTAGGGTTTGCTTTAGGCCAAGATCAACGTTAAGTTACCAAAATATGAGGTAAACAGCTTATATTTACAGTATGCGATCTCTCAGTTTTAACCTAAAACCCATATGTAAAAACATTATATATAACCTTAGTTATTCTTTATGTGGAAAAACCTCGTATCTTAAATATAAACTTACAAAGATTTAATGTTTTTCGGTTATTTATATATTTTTTTAAATTAATAAAGTTTATAATGATCGTTTTAAATACAATGTCGTAAAGCATTTTACGAAACAAAAAATCAATGTTTAAATTATGTTTCGTTATAAAAAGTCTAACCTAGAAATAAACAATAATAATTACGTTTTACTTATCATTGTGGAACACCACTCCCACTTTAACTTACATTAAAAATCGTAATAGGAAACGATAAAACATTTTACAGAGTTGTTTATGTTGAAAACGGGATATACGAGTTTTTGCATGTAATAATAGTGTGGCGCTGCCGATATGGGCGAAATATTAAGATAAGTGATTTATGCTCTTGTGCGGCATAAAAAGCAATAACAAACTTATCTAAAAATCAACAAAATTTTAGATATGAGATTTTCACTTCGCAGCGACGATATCTGTGGATAATAGTGATATTCTTGTGCGAAGAGGGCCATAAACGTAAGCAATATTTCTACGACAAGTTATCTCTCATGAAGCTCTCCTACTTAGTATACAAATTCGCAAGACTTAATTCACTTAATCTTCAACTTCAAGGAAATAATACAAATAAGTTTAAATTTAAGTGAAGGGGTAAACGTTTTTGTAAGAAAATACAATTGTGAAATAACAAATAAAGAGAAAATGTTTTTAACATGTTTCCAGTAATGTGTGAATTTACCCGCCGAAAGAGAATTACAAAGAGCTATTGCCAAAGATAGCGAAGGGTCATTTAGAAAATTTAAAAACTACTTTCAGCAATTACTTTTTCGCAGAAGAAAACATTCAGTTGAATTGAGTGACTGGAACTGGATAAAAAAGCATTTGAACTTACACTTACCGTCCTATTACTGCAAGAAGAATAATTGACAGATTAACTGTAACTCAGTTATTCCGCGCATTCGCCACATTTTGGTTCTATACCTCTTGTTAGTGGTGGGCAAATCGCCTAATTTTAGACAGCAGTTGAAGCAGTTATTGTTACTTTGAAATAGCAGCTTTCAAATAGCTGCTTCAAAACAGCAGTTTTTGCCAGAGCTCGCAATTCGCCCGTCGTTTTTTCCCGCGCACACTTGTCAACAGGTTTGGCTTGGGGTCAAACAAGCAGCTGTTTCTTGGTAAATCAAGGTCGAACTCGGTCGAAGTCTGCCATGCTGCAGATGAGCAGAAGTAGTTAGTTTTGTTTCTGTGATATTACTTATTTGTTTTTTTAAGGAGTTTACGTTTTAGTTGTTTCCAAGAAAATTATTAGTTTTCAGAGCTTCATAATGTTTTTTATTTAGTTTTTTTAAAAACCCAAATAAGTTATGTTGATAAAATTATAATTTCCAGGAAAACAATACTATAAGTTGTTTACTACACATCCAATTTAAATCTCAAAATTAAATACTATAAAAAATAAGCTAATATGTCAGAGGCCCCCGCGTATTTAAACATTCCTACCACATACCTACTCACATACTACATAATACAGACCGCAAAAACCCTGCCATTACATATTACGCAATTTTACCTTCCATCATTCACACTGTTTTTGATCTTTGCTGTTAAATTGCTATCCCGCGAACAGTGTTTTTTTTCAGCAAACTAGGTGGAAATGATTACGAAAATAAGTATCCGTTAATCCTTAAAATATTCTTTAAATTGCATCAAGGAATAACCATATGTAATTATAATACAATTCTAACTACGATAAGCATAGTAGGCGACGAGTGAGCTATAAACAAAAGCAGGCGCGTTGAAGCGCTATCGCATTACTCATATAAGTTCGGTTTTGACAGTGATTAAACAACAATCTGCTATTGATATGTTTGGTGTTTAGTATGTCCTGGTCTCAAACTTTCTGTATTTCTTTTACTAAAATAATAGGTATTTTAAAATTGATTAGACTGCTAAAGTTACGAATCACTTGAAATTATGACTAAATATTTTTTTTCGAATATATTTGCTTATCCTCTAATAATTTTATATGGATTTGGCCTGCACCCTTTTGAGCCCTACAACGTTATGAATTTTTCTAGGTGTGCTCTCGGTCTCAGGAGCAGAACTGTATGAAGTGTTGCTCACAGAACGGGACCCTGATAAGAAGAATTCGTCTGTATTGGTACATGCTTTTTCAAAATTTGACATTGATAGGGAAAATCACAACGGTATCCATAAAGAAATTTCCTGCAAAATCAAAATTTTTTTAACAAATTTACGATCCCGATGGATTCAAGTCAACCGAAGTGACAAAAAATTTAAAAAAAAATTTTCGGGGTGGCTTGCTAAATCTATTACATTCTGCTTCATAAATAAAGCCTCGACAACTCGAACTGGCAGAACTTTAAAGAACTTTGATGGCCTCAGCGATAAAGCTAAAAAATTAAGTGTGGCGTATTTACTTGAAAACTATACGTACGCTGAATTAGCCTATGCTGTGCATTTAAGTCTCCATGCTGCTGGACGTCGTGATGCTTCCAAAATCATCAAGGATGCGACAGAGTATTCTTCGACGAGGGCTAATAGGATGAAAAAAGCATTTCATTTACCAATTGTTCAGGAAAAAAAAATCTCCAGCGGAAGCTCTAATCTCTTTATGTAGATGGAAATTTCTCAAAAAATTCATACATACTGACACAAAGCGGTGCCATTAACAGAAACTCAAACATATACCCTACATATAGTGAGATATTAGAAGCAAAAAAACGGTGTTATCCTCAAAATGACTCAACGTGTGTCACTGACATATCTGCAGAAGTAAAACTTCAAGCTCTTCTCAACCACACAATAGAACGCATTGTTAAAGTTCAGGAGGAAGTATTTAAAAATAATATTGATAACATAAATCAAGGATTAACATGCATTTTTAAATGGGGATGTAATGGAAGCTAGGGCCATTCTAACTATAAACAAAAGTTCGATGGAGTGAATCAAGATGGCAAGTCAGATAGTAGCTTGTTTGCAGTATCCATTGTTCCTCTTAAGCTACAAACATAAAACGGTAAACTTCTTCTTTGGAGCAACATGGACCTTCCTCGACTCGCTTCTTCCGTCCAATCAAAATCTTATTTCAGAAAGAAACTGAAAACCTAATAAAAAATTAAATTCAAAATGTCGAAAAACAAATAGCAAAGCTCCAACCTTCAACAATAAAGATAGATGGACATGCAATTAATGTCAGTCATTCTATGAAAGTGACAATGATCGAACTTTCATATTGCTATTTTGCATTATTTTTCAAGCAAAAACTTCCAGCCAGCTCAAATTTTACTTAAGTTAATTATTTTTAAAAAATTTATAAGGTGCGGACTTTACTGGTCACACTGTATTTATACGTATTTTATTATTATTTGGAAAAATTATAGTAAATGTCTTTAACATGAAATATGTAAACATACTTTATTATTTAACATTAATTAAAAAAATATTTTGCAATTTAATAGCAACTTCCACTTAGTTTGCTAAAAAAACCACTGTGCGGCGGTCGGCGAAACAGTGGTTGTGGATGCGGCTATTGGACTAGTAGGGATAAATAGACGTGATCGCGATTTGAAATAAGCAGCTACTTCTTAGAACAGAAAGCAGCGGTGAGCTGCTTCGGCCAAATAGCTGCTTCAAAATAGCAGCTTCGCAAATAGCAATCCATCACTACCTCTCGTAAATAACTCATACGCAGTCAGTACGCGTTGGGACGTTGATCCGGATAGTAGCGCGGCTTTAATTAGTTATTGTGGAATCTCTGTCCGGTGCAACCTTTCGTGTTACGATTTTCCGGCTAATAAATACAAGGCAGATAAGGACAATATCTGTTAAATGTTGCCCAGAATCTATTTATTTATTGTATTTTTGTATAGAATGTATTGGTATGAAGATCAAAAACGCATGGAAGGATTGCATGAAATCCGAGAAAACGGCACAGACAGAACCAGAGTTTGATGACGAAGAAGATAACATTAGTACGCGCAGCCAAGACTCAGATACAGAGCAAGACATTTCGTATACCGAGTAGATTTAAATGAATCAATAGATATAGGTCCTTATTTCCTTGGTAAAGATAAGATAATGAAATGAAGAAAACACGTACCTCTTAAAAACGTTAGAACCAGATCGGAAAATCTAGTGACTAAGTTACCAGGTGCCAAAGGAGAAATAAAATATTTTCAAGCTCCACTAGACATTTGAAAATATATTATCAATGACCAAATTATGGATATTATTGTTGAGCACACCAAGATAATTATTCTCGAATTAGAGATACCGTTTTGACTAATAAGATGGAAATACCAGCCGTTATTGGGTTACTTTATTTTTCTGGTGTCTTGAAGGGTAGTCGACTAGATACAGAAGATCTTTGGCAGAGTGACGGTATCGGAGTGGAAATATTCAGACTTTGTATGTCACGAAACAGGTTTCGATTTTTGTTACGTTATAGTTTTCGTCAGTATGTGCCAAATAAACCCAGTAAGTATGGGATTAAGATTTTTGCACGCAAAGTTATTTTATACGTCTAATTTAAAGGTATATGTTGGCAAACAACCTGATGGTCCGTTTCAAATTAGTAATTCCCCATACGCGGTTATACAGAGTCTTTGCGAGCCAATCAAAGACACAGGTAGAAATGTCACAGTCGATAAGTTTAATACGGAACCTAAAAAGTAATTTTAGATTAACATTAATAGGAACAATTCGAAAAAATAAAAAGGAATTGCCTCTAGAATTTTCACAACCATCTTACCTTGGTGTCATATAAGCCTAAACAGAAAAAAAATGTTTTGGTAGTTTCCAGTATGCACCATGATGACCTGTTTGATGCCAATACCGAAGAACCCGAAATGATTATGACTTATAACTCTACAAAAGGGGGTGTCGATACAGTGGATAAACTATGCTCTGATTACGACGTTGCAAGAAACACCCATACATGGACAATGGTAGTTTTTTACTCCTTGTTAAATGTAGGAGGAATAAATTCGTTTTTCATATTTCATTTAAACAATGCAAACACGAGTAGGTTAGGAAGTTTTTGCGGCAGTTTTCCTTTAAACTTTTAGACGAACATCTAAAGTATCGTGCAACTTTATTAAATCTCCAAGGTCATTAAAAGATCGAATTAAAGAAATTTCTGGTACTGAAGAAGCTTTACAAGCAGAAGAAGCTAGAATGAATAAACGGGGACCATGCGATCCTTATTTGTGTCTGGAGCATGCTAAGTTCCTTTGTGCAAACTGCCTGGAATACATACAGGAGCTATAACTATTGTCTAGTATAAGTTTTTTGACTGTTTATCAAATGTTTTTTTTTCATTTTCCCCACTGAGTGAACGATTATATTTGTTAGATTCCAGATATGTAATTTATTTGTTATTAATTTTTTTTCAGGTACATGTTAGCCATTAGTTCTATGCCCTTAAAGATAGTATAAGTATTTCTATTTTCGTTTTAAGGGTTTTGTTATATTATTGCAAATTTAAATTTAAAATCAAAATGTAAAAAACAATCCCAATGTCTTGTTCATGTATTTCGCGCCCCCTCGGTGCATTTTGGACACCCCTCTGAGGAGGCGCACCCCACAGTTTGAGAAGAAAGTTTAGTTCTAATACAAAGCATTAGTAGCTGCGGTTCTACTCTCCGGGCTACGCCAATGTTATAGTTTCCAACTTTTAAAGCAAATATTTATGAAATATTGATTTCATAGTTTCAATAAAGATAGACTTAAATGTAGCTGAACATCATAAATACATTTTATAATAATTAATAGCCTGCCGTAACAGATATCTAATTCTGTGGTAAACAAGTATATTAAATTTCAGAGGAATTAGACAAGATATGCTGTTATAAAATATTTTTAAAATTGTTCTAAATTCCTCAGAATGATTACACAAATTCCGCAACATATACAACAAAACCAGTAGGTCAATAAACCATTAAAATTATTTATTAATTTAACTTAAAAAGTATAGAAAATGTAAATTTTTGAGTATCTACAAAGTACATATTTATAAACTTTTATTATCTTCCCTACCAGAAAAAATACCGAGTAGAGAAGAGGAGGAGGAGCCGGTCTCAGCCGTACTTGAATTTGATCCAGAAACGCAACCTAAAATTTTTCTGGGTCAGTTGGAGATGTGTTTTGGCAACTCTGTATATGTACGTACGTCAATGGTTTTTTCAAAATGAGGTTTATTTAAAAAAATATGATAAACTCGACGTGTGTTTCAACAGAACATTCTCCCTTTTACAAAGTTGTTTTACCCCCCTAGGATCAACCTGTGTAGTCTAAAAAAATTATATACGAAAAAATAATACAAATTTTGGCTTTTCATACCGGTAAACAAAAGTTGTTCTTTGATGTGCCTCGAGTGTCCCGATTACAGTTTCAATAAACTAATAATAATTAAGTGTATTTTTAATTTATTATAGTGAACCATTTTTAGATTGAAAAAAATAATATTAACTATATTTTAATACTTTCAGAAAAATTATTTTTATCACATTTACCACTAACTCATGTAAATTAGCACAAAATATTTATAGACTATTTTATACTAAGTGTAATATTATGATGAAATTACTATTAAATAATAGGGATAGTTTATGAAAGAATTTTTTTTTTGGTATTTAGAAGAAAAATGTTATAGCCCAAGTTAAAGGTTTTTCAAGCCACTTTCAAATGAATTTATAAAATTTAAAGTACAAGATTAGAAAATAACTTACTTTTTAAATATTAGTAAGTTTGTAACGTCATAATTTCCTTCAATATAACTCTTTTGGTCCAATCTGGAGATATTTTTAAAGAACTTAACAATACTTATAGCTTGACGTATCAGTTAAGTATTTAGCTTCAAAAATAAGCAAAATAAAGACAGGTTGGTCTAAATAAGGACCCTCATGTTCGTACATACAATAAAATTCCACCCCTGTAAAATAATGCTATTGCAAAAACTTTCTCATGATCATTTCGAGAGGCTTTTAGAATTCTGTGAAAAAATTATGAAACTTTGTGACGCCTATTCAAATTTCATTCCTCACATAATGTTTTCGATGAGATGACTTTTACTTTAAATGGAACCGTCTACCGGCATAATTGACGATATTGACGATTAAACCCTAACTGGATCGAGAATATCACGCCGAATTTCCACAAGAACTTAACATTTGGGCTGGGATAATAGGTCAGAGAATACTTGGGCCTTTTTTCTTAGACGGAAATCTGAATAGCGACAGATATTTGCAACTATTGAGACCTGAAATTCTCCCTGCTGCGTAAAATACTTAAGTTAAATAATCTGGTTGCATGAGGTTTGTGTGCCCCCACACTACGCTCGGAAAGTTCAAATTCAAATTCAAAAAAGTTTTATTTGCTAAATACATGTATAAATATAAATACCTACATATTTTAATTATTCCAATTCAGCAAAAATGGATTGCGCCGCGATTATAAAAAACCGAAGTACTGTGTGCAAAGAGTATACACACGATATGGCAAAACCCAGTTACGTACATTAGTAAAAAGTAATGTATTACTATTTGCTATGATTATCATATTTTGTTTCAATTTATTATTCGAGCACAAGATAAACCAGACGATAGCCATCGGGCGCATAGCAGGCGGCGACAAAAGTAGGGACCAAGGGAGTGCGGTGAAATTTTAAGAAAGGGAAGCAATATTTGTAATGTAATTCGATTCTTCGATCATTTTTTGCAAATTTGTCAATGACGTCATCTTTAAAACGTCGATGCTCCGACATATTTTGGAGAACAGCGAGGTATGCGAAAGTCTCTCCTGCCCCCTTGAATTTCTCACGAAATTTTTTATACGTTTAAGTGTCGAAAAATTGCGTTCTACTGATAAACTTGTGGCAGATATTGTCAATACTAATTCACACAATTTCGACACTTCGGTGTAGGCATCTTCTAGATCCTTGTCTTTTAAAAATTGCATTAGTTCTTTAGCGTTATTTTTTGCGCTAATGTCATTAGTTTCGTAAATCACTTTTAGTTCAGATCGCAGTAACACTCGGTTAAAGAACTGGCCATAATGAAGAAGAAGAGATTTAAACGCTTCTCCTTGAAAAGTTTTTCCTTTAAATGCACCAAAATTGCAGAGCTCGAGGAATTTCAAATTTAAACCGTTAAATCTATAGTTTATTTGTTGCTGAATTTGATCGATTATTTCATAAAAGAGGCGTCTGTATGATGTTTAAACATCTCCCACCTTGTCTGTTCGAAGACACTTGGCTTGTGGCTCTACATTTAACGTCATCATTTCTCCCAAAATAGGTCAAAGTCATCTCTTTTTTGGCTTAACATGGACTGAAAATCATCCACTTTTTTTAGGCAAAAAGGAATATCATTTGTTTTAATTTGTAATATATTAAGAATATTGTCCGAGAATGGAAATATGTTCAACAAATAATTAAAATTAAAATCTCGTTTCAAACAGATCAAAAACCTCCTCGAACTAATTATTGCTTCTGAGTCCCACGTTTCATTATTTTCTATTACATTCTCAAATGGTTCAATCAGTGATTCACGATTTTCAGATACTGTTAACACAGGTATTCCATTATAGTTCCACCTAGTAGGAGCTACTTTGGGCAATCGTTTGTGGACAATGGAGTCCAAAGCTTGTGTACGTTTTGTTGACTTGGAAAAAAAAGCAGCCATGCAACTTAAAGTAACGAAAAATACTTTACACTCTTTAATGTGATTGATGGACTGGGATAAAACTAAAATTTATGAGCATAACAATGGACAAACACAGCACTTGGGAAAATTTCTCGAACTTTAGCTTGCAGACCTCCTGATTGTCCTGCCATCACTGCAGCTCCACCATAGCTTTGAGCAACTAATTTGTTTTCTCCATTAATTTCTTTAGTAATGTTATAAACTACGGTATATAATGCATCTGCTGTACGATTTTCGGACACAGTCTGTTTTAACGTACCGTATTACTATAGATAATTGGCTACAATTAGTGATATCAGTTGTTTCGTCCAGAACAATAGCGGAAATTAAATCATTCTGGATTCGATTCGACGTTCCGCGAAAAACGCTAGACTGCTCTAAATTATTTTTTAAGCAATCATCATATTTAGCCGTTAAACTAAGTAACTCTTGAAAATTACCTCTATTTGAAGAAACCCTTGTTTCATCATGACCTCTAAATCCCAATTCGTGCTGTCCGAGAAAACAAACACCATCGATAAGTCTTCTTAAGTTCATTATGTTGGAGGTGACTAATTTCCAACTGTTTATTAAGGGTGTGTTCAATTTTGGGTTTGCCGAAGACTTTTTCTTTTATGACGGCCTGCAAATGCGCTTTGAACGTAATGTGTCTTTTTACAGCTTTATAGAAATTGTTTAAATCGGAAAAACCAATTTTATTCCAAAGACCTTTTTCATTTTCAAAAAGTAAACATGGCCAACAAAATAATTTATTTATATTTTCACACCCTGTTAGCCATTCAAATTGTTCGTAGTTTTTCCGCATGAAAATGTCTAATACAGTTTTTCATTTTTGTGGTTAAATTTTTCATAGGCGGTTTTGCCCTTCCTTTGGAAATTATTTGAAGCTTATCAGCGAAGTGTAATGTTGAAAATCCCTTTATTATTAAGACACATACCACAAATTCACACACACTCTTCTTACTAAATTCTTCAACATTTTCAACGTTATTACTGACAGCCGAAGTTGAAGGTATTTGCATATCCACGTCCGTATTATTGTCTTCCATATCGCACCATGCACGACGCGACGTACGTATCACACAACACACGGATGGCCGTTCAAATAAAGAACCAACGATAGCTTCCGCCCCCCACTTAAAGCACGCGACTGAAATGCAAACATTGCAAAACAGCCGATGGAAAGTTCAATAACCTCTGGCTCGATTCACAGGAAATCAAGCATACAGGACTTGGCTGCAGAGAAGCTAACGGCCCGCATAGGTTCTATTCGATTTCTATTGTGGCTCGGTCGGAGTCAAGGCCGCATTTATTATGGGCTTGATAATTAAGATAATATTTTAGCATTTTTAATATAAACTAAATTATTGGTTTTCTATTTCAAAAATTACATTTTAGAAGATGTTTAGTAATTTTTTTTCGGGAAGCACTGCTTCCCTTGCTTCGATGGACTACACGCCCCTGGCAGACTACCACGTGTTGTCAAGGGTATCTAGATTATTTGGATTGAGGCATAGAACGTTGATCAACTAAAAGATCCACATTCACAAGTTCTAAATCGTAAAAACAATTAAAATATATACATATATACCTAATACACATACATGATTCCAACATCTGTAGCTCTCTGAAGACCGTTCAAGACTGGTTTAGGTTTATTTGCTTTTGCATTAAGTTATTTTTGACATAGAAAAAAGCCGAGATGACAAGCTCTTGGTATTACTGGGATGTTTATTCCATAATGTAAGTGTAACAAAAGAAAACGATTTTTGAAAATTAGCCGTTCGGTATGGTGGTATTTGAAATATAGATGCATTTCTTGTGCCATGGGTATGTGTAAATGGAGTAAAAATATTTTTTAGGTTTGGTGGTTTGCCACTTGTAATAATTTTATATACAGGTGCATGCGATAATGCCTTCGGTTTCTCATACACCTATACAGTGCTTTTAGGCGAGCGTATGCTAATTTTAGTTTGTTGTTTATATGTTTCTGAAAACTAAGACGCATGTCAAAGGTTTTTGCTTCATTTATAAAAGGTATACGATTGCCCTGTACCTCGGCAATAAAGTGATTAGAGACAAGGTCTCTAATATTGTTATTGCTATTAAATATAATAGCTTGTGATTTCGAGGCATTTTGCTTTAAATTGTGATCATTTGAAAAATTAAAAATATTGTTTTAGTCGGAATTCAACATGTCCTGAGAAACCTGAAAATTTTCTTCTTGCAAATGAAATATATATTTAGGAATCATCGGCGTATTGTTGGAATTTTGAGTTGACAATACATTCGTTCATATTAGCAACATAAAGTGAGAAAAGTAAGGCTCACAATATTGAACCTTGGGGACAACGCTAGTAATTGAGAGAAAGTCGGATTTATTCACTTTGAATTCTTTTTGATATAGAAACACAATGCAATCTGTCATTTAAAATTTTTTTGATAAATGCACTTCTGGGAAAGACCAAAGTAATGAAGTTGTGATAACAACATGCTGTCGTTAAGGGTGTCAAACGCCTTACTAAAATCTAATAGAGTTAAGCATGTGCTTTTCATTTTCTCCTCGCCACAGCGGATATTATTTACGATATTTACTAGACTGGTAGTTGTGCTAAAGTTTTGCCTAAATCCTGATTGGCAATCGGGGATGAGGTTAAAAGTAAAACAAAAGTTTGATATTTGTTTATATATGTATGTGCCTTTCTAATACTTTTGAAACTATTCGTTCGGGAATAGCTTAAAAATGTGATGACAAATCGAAAACTAATGTATGAATATCAGCCTTCTTAACGTTTTGCATGTCTTTCGGCAATATTTAACTTACTAACAAAAATTACATAGAAAACACTCTAAGCACTTGAAAATCTAATTTTTTTAGATGCAATTAGCATTTTTTGATTTTATGATATTTAACTCAAAAACCGTTAAATTTATGAATTGAATGGATCTTAAGAAAGACCTTTAGAATGATTAGTAATAGTGGAAAAATACAGGGAATTCCAACTAAAAAATAGAAGCTCCTATTAATTATTGAAAATGATAAACTTGGCGATGTTGCCAATGTCACTCATGGCTTCGGCGCATTTTCATATATGGGTGGTCCAAATTTAATTAAAATTGGATGAGCGATTTTGGAAATATAAGGAGGTTTCCAGAGTTTTGATACACACTGTATATACTTATCTTAATAACTAACCTACCTAGGTTTTAAAGAAGGTAAAAGTAAAAGCAAATACTCGCAAAATTTGCTTTATCTAAAAATATGTTTTAAAGAGGACAAAAGTTAACTATTTCTAGGAAATAATCAGTACATAGTTCAGTTACAGAAATTCAAGTAACCCTGCATTTACTCGGATTTCTCGTTACATTTTATTGGACCTAATTTGGTCTCCTGATCTCTTAAAGTGCATATCTCAATTTAATGGCACGCATTTCGCTTTTCAGGGCTTCCTACGTTTCCGTACTGACTGTGGTCGCATTTTCAACAGAGAGATACATCGCCATTTGCCATCCACTACACCTTCGGGCCATTTCTCGACTTCAAAGGGCCATATGGATCATCGCAGGCTTGTGGGTCGTATCGTTCCTGTGTGCTCTTCCGTTCGCAGTATACACAATCATTACGTATGTTTATTATCCGTACAACTCCACAGATATTGTTGAGGTAAGATATGTTTAAGAAGTGACAATAATAATAACAATTATAATAATAAAAATAATAATAATATTAATGATAATAAACGTCTCCTTATTGTAAATCCATCTGGGGACATGGCTTAAATTAAACGAAATTTGAGTTCGGGGAAATTTCCTTTATCTCGTCCCCATAAAGAAACTTTTTTGCCCTAGACTATATCTCGCAAACTACAGGGTGAGTCAGAAATCGAGGGCAAAAAGTTGTCTATTTCCGCATTTTACCAATTTTTGCATAGACGTCTTTAAGCCTATTTTAAATTTTTAAATTTAAACCTATTTTTGTATGTTTTTATATTCATTTTAGGGACAGTTTCCTTGTCATAAAAGTATATCTCGCAAACTACCGGGTGAGTCAGAAATCGAGGGCCAAAAGTTGAATATTTCTAATTAACCAATTTTTGTATAATCATACGAAGAGCCTCGCAAATTCTTTGTAGGCCTAAGTTAGTATGTTGTTATTGTCCCTACAGAAACTTTTTGAAATTGCGCAATCCGTCGCATAACACAGAATGAATCAGAAATCGGGTGTCTATCCACTTTCTGCATAGACACACTTTGGGCTTCACAAATTTGTTTTTTAAACCAGTTTAAATTTGATATATTTATACGTAACTTGTTAAGTAAGTTATTATTCCGAGCTGTCTTGAAGATCTATACATAATAAAAGATACAAGATAAAAGCATAATTAGTGCACATTTTTTTACTTTAATAAAAATATTGGGCAATAAGTTTATCTTTCAGCGCGTTTCTTTTCAAAGTTAAGGAGTTGTGGATACTATTTTTAATACTACGAACAAAAGACGTTGGACTTTAGAATTCCTTATCGACCCAATATAACTTAAATACAACCGTGTTATCCAAAAATAGATCCAAACATTTTTTCTCTGGGCATATAGATGGGCTAAGCCGCCCGAGCCCAAAGAAACAGTAAAACCAAGCAAGAATTTTTTCTTTATATAATATTAATTATAACTTTTCACTAAATAATTGATTCCCCTAGGTACATGAAGTTTTATAACAATTTCTCTAATCTCGGTAAAATATCAACTAAAGAATAAAAGTATAAAAACCCACTTTTTGTCTAAAATAAGTTTTGATCCTAGTAGCATTAACTAAACTATGGAATATTTAGCATTCGATTTCTGACTCACCAATAATTTACGAGGTGTAGAGCAATGATAAGGAAAGTTTCCTTATTCTCTCAAAAGAAATATCTTAAAATATTAAAGGAACTTGCACCGAACCTAAAATATTTTGGTTGCCTATTATCTTATTAGTCTAATAACACAATGAATTATAACTAAGAGCCAAATATTTGTATAAAAGTACTAAAGACTAATAATGCTTTTACCCTATATAAATCTTCAAGACACATCAGAATAAAAATGTGGGTAATTATTAATTATAATTGTAATTAATTGTAATTAATTATTTATATTTAAAGAGTTTACAAACGAAGGCGCGAAATATGTCTATACAAAAATTCGTAAATTGGAAATATACAACTTTTGGTCCTCGATTTCTGACTTACCTTATAGTTTCCGAGCTATTGTGCAATGATAAAAAAGTTTCCTTATAGGAACGACAACAATATACTAAAATATCAGAGAAAGATTCGCGGCATTTGCATTTGTGGCATACCGTTTACAAATATTTCCATCGATTGAACAAAATAACGATGCCATCAACAGGCGTAGTTTAACTTTCGATAGGGCTATTCGTAGCAGTTAATCCAGTAATGGCAGTACCGTTTGAACGAAAGTTCAAATACAATTAAACAAAATCGGCAAATTTCCTTTACGCGGAACTTCCTCCATTATGAATATTTCCTTTTATTAGGAATAATGAAGTGTGAACCAATTTGGTCCAGTACATAGTTATTTAGGAACACTTATATACCGTCTTTTCAAATATTTTTATTGGACGCCATTTTGTTCCAATATATTATATCCCTAATATTATTGTACCAGTTTCGACCTATGCCACACTTGATTTTGGGCATAATTCAAAATTAATTCAATAAGTAGTTTTTACAATGAAACACACCGCGATTTTGTTACGTCATGTTGAATTATGAATGAATTAATGAATATTTAAATTTTCTCCAAAATTTACAGTACATATGAAATTAATCCAATAAGTAGTTTTTTCAAGACTGATTTTTTAAATTTTTTATTAGGCCGCCATTTTGTTTTGTTAGTTCATTATTATGTAACACTTGATTGTTTTTCAAAATTTGAGGTAAATTGAATAATTAGTTTTTTAGTAATCATTTTTTAACGTTTCACTAGGCCGCCATCTTGTTGCGGCATATTGGATTTTTACCAAAATATTACCAGGTCGTCCCCATATGGGCCTTAATTTTTTTCCAAAATTTTAAGTCAATCTGATGAGTAGTCTTTAAGCTATGCGGCGAATTGACAGAGAGACAGACAAACCGAAAGACGGACCGACGAATTTGATAAAACATATTTTTGGCATTTAGGGATGCCAAAACGCAAATATATATAAAACCTGAGAAGATGATTTTTTTCAGATTACAAGAATTTCATTTGGCTACCATTTTGTTCTTGAATTAGTACGACACTTTTACTAGTTCATCTCTATTCTACAATTAGTTATGGCACACAATTTGAAATCAGTTCATTAAGTAGTTTTTTCAGGCAGAGTTTTTAAATATTTTATTAAGCATCCATTTTGTTCCGCCATCTTGGATTCGTATATATATATATATATATATATATATATACATATATATATATACAATACTTGATTTGTGTGCAAAATTTGAGATAAAGTAGATAAGCACTTTCTTATTAATATTTTTTTTAACACTTCATTAGGCCTCCATTTTGTTTTGCCATATTGGATTTTTACCAAAATATTACCAGGTCATCCCCATATGACCCTTAATTTTTGACCAAAATTTGAAGTCGATAGGATAAGTAGTTTTTTAGCTATGCCGCAAACAGACAGACAGACCGACGCAATCGAGAAAGCATATTTTTCCTCATTTAGGGACCCTAAAACGTAAAGATGTAAAAAAAATCTCGGAGGGTGATTTTTCCACGATTATAATACCTTCCTTTTATGAGGAAAGTAATAATGGGAAAGAGATTATCTGCAAACAAAACAAAAAAAAATTGTTTTATGTTAAGAAGTATTTCTATTATTACCAGAATTTTTTTAATATTAAGAAACTAAGAAAATGTAAAAAGCTCAGGCATAGCAACATAATAAAGAAATCTCAGAAACAACAAATAAAAAATCAGCGAAACAGACATACAGAACACTTATTAAAAGATAAAACTAATAAAATAAAAGCGTAAAAGTTACTATACACAACGCCTGACATGAGAAGCACTGAGGCATGCGCTAGATTTACATCTAGGAACGAACAAACAGTATCAAAATCTCGTGATGAAATTATGACGAAAGTAATGAAGGACAACTGCTTTCTCATCAGCAGTTTGCGGACCAAGCTGGAGTCTTCTTTAGCTCAGAAAACCTGGAGTTCTTAAGACTTCCTATAACGCCGACAATGAGAACTATCTGAACCCGTATTCTGGGTATATCCCGCGAATTTTTCCAAGCAGTTCCTGGTATCTGAAATGCATATTTTGCTGTTTGATTAAGATGTTAATTTCTACTGAGGCTGCAAATTCGATAACAAATATCGATTTTGTCTGCTTATTCAGCAGAACGATATCAGGTTTTGACTTGCTGCCTGGTTGTGGTAGCAAAATCGTAATTGTATTAACTAGACATTTGTTGTTTTCCATCGCAAACATAAAGTAATACAGGTATTCCGTCTATACTGTAGGGATATCTTAGGTGCCCAACTAGACCGGGTCATGCTTCATTTTCCTTGATAAAAGGAAGGGATTATAATGAGGGAAGTTCAGAATAAATCCAATTTACCGGTTTTTAAAATGTTGTCAAATCCAAGTGTTTCAAAATTGCTATTCTCTGTACTACAGTCTTACTAGCAAGTAATATTCAATATTTTGTGCTGAGTCGTAGAGCTCATTGATATGGGAATAAACATTTATCATATTTGTTTCCCCAAACCGATTTGTATGCATGATTTTATCCTAACCACATATAGGCTATTTTACATCCATGTATAGGAATTTCGTATTTACATAAAACTCGGCTGAAATCCCATATCGCATTCTCTATTTCGCTAGTTTTCCGTCAAAATCCATTCTGTTTAAGAAATACTTTTTATACTAAAAATCATGAAATATAGAGAGATTTTGCACTTCTGATGTAATTCGCTTATTAAAACGAAATATTAAATTATAGTTCATATTAATCAAAATTAGGTTGTGAAGCCGTATGCATTACGTTTTTATTTATACAACAATTTAATAATACAACTGTTCGAATCAAATAGAAATAGTTGGTGTAAATATTTTGGATTCGAAAAATTGTGAAAGGAAAAATATTTTTTGTATATAAAATAGTTTTTCTTATATAGTAACGCTCCCATCTGAAAAAAAAATTCAAAAAACGGTGAACACGCAAATAAATTTAATCTATTTATACATAAAAGAAAGAAAAATTATTTCAAAAGTTTTTATTTTTTTACTTCCCTTATAAAATGGAAAAATTGTAATAGTGAAAAAATTACCCTCCGAGATTTTTTTGAGTTTCAGGGTCCCAAGATGACGAAAAACATTTTTTCTCGTCGGTCTGTCTGTTCGCGGCATAGCAAAAAAAACTACTTACCCGATTGACGTCAAATTTTCTGGTAACATTTTGGTAAAAATCCAGTATGACAAAACAAAATGGCGGCCTAGTAAAAGGTTAAAAAAAATATTACTAAGAAAGTGCTTATCCAATTTATCTCAAATTTTAAACACAAATCAATTATTATATAAGAATCAACTGGTAAAATTCTGGTATGAATTCAAGATGGCGGAACAAAATGGCGGTTTAATAAAATATTTAAACATTTAGACTAAAAAAAACTATCTAATGAACTGATTTCAAATTGTGTGCTCTAATTAGTATAGAGATGACCTAGTAAAACTCTGATATTAATTAAAGATGGCAAAACAAAATGGCGGACAAATAAAATTTTTCTAATCTGAAAAATCACCCTATCAGGTTTGACATATCTTCGCGTTTTATTGTCCCTAGATACCAAAAAATATGTTTTATAAATTGCATGGGTCCGTCTGTCAGTTTGTCTGTGAGGTCACGGCATAGTCTAAAAATACTCAAATTTTAGTCAAAAATTAAGTCTCCTGGTAATATTTTGGAAAAATCCAATATGCCGGAGCGAGGTATTACTTAAAAAACTAATTATCCAATTTGCACAAAAATCAAGTATTATGTAGTAATCAACTGGTAAAATTTTGTCGGTCTACGTGTCTGTTTGTCTGTCTGTCTCTCTGTCAGTTCGCGGTATAGCTTTAAAAATACTCAGATTGACTTCAAATTTTGGAAAAAAATTAAGGCTCATATGAGGATGACCTGGTAATATTTTGGTTAAAATCCAATAAGCCGGAACAATATGACGGCCTAATGAAACGTTAAAGAAATTATTACTAAAAAGCTAACTATCCAATTTACTTCAAATTTTGCAAAAAAAATCAAGTGTTACATAAGAATGAACTGGTAATATTTTGGTATGAATATAAGATAGCAGAACAAAATGGCGGCCTAATAAAATGTTTAAAACAGTCAGTCTGAGAAAAAATTAATTATTAGATTAATTTCAAATTTTGTGCAAGCATTAAGGGTGATATAGAGATAAGCTGGTAAAGTTGTGTTACGAATTCAAGATAGCGGAATAAAATGCTCCCAAATAACATGTTAAAAAAATTAGTGTAAAGAATCTCATTCAGTTGACTATTAAATTCGGAGAAAAATTAAATATGTTAGAAGGATAAACTGGTGCAAATTCAACATGACGTAACAAAATCGCGGTTTGTGTCAATGTAAAAACTACTTGAATGAATTAATTCTAAATTATGCCCAAAATCAAGTGTGGTAGAAACTGATTAAATATTGGTAAGGATATTGGAATAAAATGGCCCCCATTAAAAATGTTTGAAAAGACTGTATATACATGTTCCTAAATATCTTTGTATTGAACTAAATTGCTTCACACTTCACTATTCCTAATAAAAGGAAACATTCATAATGAAGGAAATTTACAGATTTTTTTAACAAACGGTGGCACTCGTGAAGTGTTTTAATTTTTATGGGGTAGAGAGAAGAATATTTAAAATTTTGTCAAATCCAAATATTCCAAAATTTGATGTTCTCCCTACTACTAGAGTCAAGTAATTTTTAATATCGTTTGGTCATACTTATTTGTCGCATTTATTATACATTTAACATATTTATTTCCCGAACCTATTTGTATGCATGATTTTATTCTAATCACACTAGGTTACTTTACATACATGTATATGAATTTCATATTTACACATAACACAACTAAAACCCCACATCGCATTCTCTAATTCGCTACTTTTCGTCAAAATGGATTCTGTTTTAGGAATATTTTTTGTATTGAAATATGGATGAGGCAGCGAGAAATAATGAGCTTAGATATAACCCAAAATTGGACATGTGTTGCAGTTCTCTCGGTTTTCCTTCGAATAATGATAAAATTTGTTCGGAATAGTAATTACTTGATATTTCATATTGATGAAAATAAACTTTTAAGTCGTATGCATTCCGTTTTTATTAAAAATATTACAAACGGTTGGATCAAATAGATATTTCTTTAAAAATTGTGAAATTGTATACATTTTTTTTCACTATACATGGTAGCCTCAAAGGGACGATGGTGCCACTGAAAATGAAAGAAAGAATTATTCAAAAAACGACGAAATAAGACACATTTATTTTATTCCTTTGAATACAAAGTCATTTTTTTAGCTATCCAGGGTAGCTTTAGGAAGACAAAACAGTCCCCGAAGAACGAAAAATATATGCAAAAGAATGTAGTTTTTTTAACGGTGGTACATTTCAAATTTCTTTTGTAATTTTGTATATAAAACATATTTTTCCTTGTTTAACAAACGGTGAAACACCTAAATTTTTAAAAATTTTTTGTATATAAATATATTTTTTCACCCTATAGCTCTAGGAACATAAAGCAGACTCCAAACAAATGAAAAAGTGTTTTAATTTTAAAGGAGTTAGTTTAAAAATAAAAACGAATTTTGTGTGTAAAAGAATCCTTTAAAAATACGTATATGTTTTATATCCTTAATAATACAACTGTTTAAATCAAACAGGAATAGTTGGGGTATATATTTTGGAATCGAAAAATTGTGGTAAGAAATATATTTTTAGAATAAATTAATTTTATCTATTTGTACGTAAAACCATATATTTCAACTATACAGAATAGTTCTGGGGTACGAAACAGGCACTAAAAAGCATGTGTTTTTTTAATGTGACACATGTCAGATTTCTTTTATCATTTTGTATATAAAGACTTATTTATCCACTGTACAAAGGTAACCCTAAGAGAATGAAACAGCCCCCTGAAAACGAAAGAAAACCTATTTCCAAAGCGTTTAATTTATTTAACAAGCTGTGAAATACGTGAAGTATCTTAATTTTTTGTGTATAAATACATTTTTCTCACAATATAGGACAGCTCTAGTGATATAAAGCAGCCGCCAAAATGCAAAATTTCGTTTTTATCTTAAAGCGGTTAGTTTTAAAAAACGCATTTCTTTTATCTTTTTATATATAAATTTTTTTTTCACCAAACACCCAGTATTGTATTGACCAAAACATATTTTTCTGTATATATTTAGAAACACACACACTACTTGTTGATTCGTCCATTCGTCCTCATAGTGTGGAGGGTCCGGTTCATCCTTTCGATTCGTTGCGCGGCAATCCTGGCTTTTGAGTGAATCACCAAACTAAGCTTTGATCTCGGCGAGCCATTCGTTCGAATCAATTCTTTTAATTTTTTTGTGTATTTTCGATATTAAGACGCATGAAATCTATGCGAACGAATTAAGTAAATATGAATGAAATATTCGTCAGTTCGTTGATTCTCCAATTCGTTTATTTATACAAATTGACGAATCGAATGACCGAATCGAACCGAACAGTGAGTAGCGGGATTTTTTATTATAATCCCACAGTTTTTATTCAAGCAATGTTTCAGACACTTGATATTTTTTTGGGTACGAGGAGGTATTTTTAAGATTTTGTCAAATCCAAATATTCCAAAATGTGTGGTTCTCTCTACTATTACGGTCAAGTAATTTTTAATATCGTTTGCTTATATTTATCGCAGAACTCTGATATGATAATAAATATTTATCTTATTTGTTTCTTGTATGCATGGGTTACTTTACATACGTGTATATCAATTTCTCTTTACGTATAACCCGACTGAAATCTCATTTTCAAATTCGCTACTTTTCGACAGAATGCATTCTGTTTTAGGAATACTTTTTCTATTAAAAATCATGAAATATGGATGCGATAGCGAAAGAAAACGTGTTTAGATACAACCAAAAATTGTACTCTAGAATGTGTTCTAAGCCGAATGCAATCCGTTTTTATTTAAATAAAATGTTACTGTTTGGATTAATCAAAAATATTTTGGAATCAAAAAATTGTGGAAGGAAAACAAAATCGAAAAACAACGAAAGACGTCAAATGTAGTTTTTTTTCACTCTACAGTGTAGCCACAAAGGAATGAGGCATCGTCTGAAAATAAAATAAAAAAATATTAAAAAACCGCGAAATAATTTAAATGTATTTTATCTCTCTAGCTATACAGTGTAGCTCTTAAGGCAGTCTTTCATCTGCCCTGAAAAGTAAAAATTATTTGCAAAAGCATATAGTTTTTTTTTAATGTCATTATATGTTCAGGTATGAACATATCTAATCTATTTTCTAACTTTATAATTTAATTTCTAAATTATAACATTCATTTCTAATTTTTATTTCTAAATGTAGGCGTTTAATTTTCTGGGAAAGTACTGAGTCGCTAGTCGTTCTCCAGATAGAGAGAGGAGAGAATGAAGTAAGAAGTTGGCCGACTGGTGTGTTTGTCCTTCATCCTCCAATTAAAGTAAGACATTCCATTTTGGGGACAGTTCTGGTTATCTATCTCTAAATTTTCAATACTCCTTGTCTTTTAATTCCGTTTTCTGTACTTCGCATACATTTTTGCTAGATTTATTTTATATTTTGTATATAAAAACATATTTTTTCTGTTTTAACAAACAGTGAGACCCATAAAATTATCTATTTTCTTGTATATAAATACATGTTTTCACTCTATATAGGGTCGTTCTAGGAACATGAAGCAACCTCTAAACAAACGAAAATGTGTTTTAATTTTAAAGTGGTTAGTTTGAAAACAAAAGTAATTTCTTTTATACCTTTGTATATAAAATATTTTTTTCCATCCAATATAACATCTTTCTTAGCTTCCTTGATAAAACTGTAAATAAGAAGATTTTTTTTCTTTTTTGCATATAAAACCTTAAGGGTAACTAAACTATTTTACCCTAAGTGTAAGACAGTTTTTTGAAAGCGATAATATTTTTTTATTTCAGTAATAATATTTTTAGAAAACAGCAAAATACATAAAATTTACTATATATTCTTTTGCAAATAAATCTTCTAACTTGACAAAACTATAGACGTACATACGTACACAGGAAAATACTATGATTGCCAAAATACATTTTTTTATATATATTAAGACATGATCTAGGAAAACTCAATTATATTATTTGATATTTTTTTTCATGAAAGGAAGGTCTTTATTCCAAAAAATAGAATTTTTAAACATCTAATTAACCCCCATTTGGTTTTGCTATATAGGATTGACAAAAAGTTACCAGTTCGTCCCTGTTTCAAACTTGATTTGCGTGCAAAATTTCAACCTAATTGGATAAGCATTTTTTATTCAGGTAATGTGAAAAAGAGCTCTTAAAAAGTTTGCCCATTGAAATGAGCTTTACTTAATATGCATGTCTTAATATATATAAAAAAAATGTATTTTGGCAACATAGTATTTTCCTGTGTACGTATGTACGTCTATAGTTTTGTCAAGTTAGAAGATTTATTTGCAAAAAAATATATAGTAAATTTTACATATTTTCCTGTTTTCTAAAAATATTATTACTAAAATAAAAAAATATTATCGCTTTCAAAAAACTGTCTTACACTTAGGGTAAAATAGTTTAGTTACACTTAAGGTTTTATATGCAAAATAGAAAAAAAATCTTCTTATTTACAGTTTTATCAAGGAAGCTAAGAAAGATATTATGGAAATAAAACATATTTGTACTTGTAAAACATTTTTATCCGCTATAGTTAACCTATTGGATGGAAAAAAATATTTTATATACAAAGGTATAAAAGAAATTTGTTTTAGTTTTCAAACTAACCACTTTAAAATTAAAACACATTTTCGTTTGTTTGTCAATAAATATCTGCTTATTTCAAGGTATGTATATATATTGTTTTATATCAGTGTGTCTCTTAAATGTTAATGTCTGTATTTTTATAACTTTAGCATCAAAAGTTTTTTTCTGAAGATGCCCTAAATTACAGGGCGAAACGTCAAATAAATAAAAAATTAAAATTTGGTATTTAATTCGAACCTAAACCCAAGAATTTTCCACTTTTGTATACAATAACGATTCAAGTATAACGTAAACTCCGGTGTTATAAAAGCCACGTTATAAAGAGTTCTTACGTAAGTGCAATAATAAAAGTTTGCACTTACGACCCGTTGGCTAGCTTATACGGTAGTTCGGCTTTGGGGGAGTTCAAAATTTTCAATCCTTTTCTTTGGTGTATGAAGGAGGCAAGTGAAAATTATAAATATGAAAGAAGGGCGCCAACACACGTAAAACAGAACTTACTGCACTGTCTTCATACACCCCTTACCCGTGTGTTCGTAAAGGTACTGAAACAACCAGTAAAACACTATTTAATATTATGATTTGCTTTATTTAAAAAAAAATACTTAAATTGTTTTTAAATAGAAATATGTGTGGTAATTTGAAAAAGATAAATTGATCAATAAAAGGTACTACTGTAATATAAAGCTTTTTTAAAAATCTCACCAACTGGCAGGAAAACTGGAGTTACTGGGGCCTGGTTGTTGGGCTAGAGGTAAAATTCCAACACCTCTTCGGTAAAGAGGGGGCTCTTTCTTAATGTAGAATTACTGCTTCAACTTCAAAGGTAACCCCAACCTTTAGGGTTATTTGCTTCAACCAATTGTTTCTCGTGAAAAGTACCTACCTCACAATCATGTGGGTGCAAAAATGTTCAAAATGCTTTAAAGGCTATAAAAAGCAAACGTGCACTAAGATGCAAGGTTTTAATAGCAATGTGCTATGTGCTAATAAGTTCAATGTGCACTAAAATGTGCTATTTGCTATTAAGTTCAATGTGCACTAAAATGTGCTATTTGCTATATGGCCGTTGAGCTGTAAAAAAGAGAAAAAATCCATTGTAGCCTATTGTATAAATTAAAATTAAATGAAAGAACCTTGCTAAATAAATTAAAATAATAATTACCTGGCTGTTATTTGACCACTGTTTAACACAAAATTTAAAATAACTATAAAACAGGACCAGCCTTTTTAAAGGTAGTTTTACGGCCACAGTCAAAACGAAATAGAACGAACTCGTTCCAAGACGATTTTCAGCTAAGGTTTAGTAAGGAAAAAAAATGTTTAAAAAAAGGTAGGAATTTGGCCAAAAAACTAAACTGTTGAAAGTGCTCCATGCAAAACTTGATTTTAGTCCCTATATTTTGTCTCTTTCCCCGTTATTTATTTGACCAAAATAAAAGATTTTTAAAAAGATAGGCACCTCAGAATACATTATTTATTACAATAAATCTTAACATACATTAAATTTAAATATTAATTTTTGAATAATTTATGCTGTTATTTTTTAATATTTTCCTCTAATCTTTACGTAAGCCTCGTCCTAAATAATTAAATCTTTAAAATGTTAGGTTTTTATAAAAATGAAAGTAAAGTGGTCGGACGGAATCGTATGGCTTTTAGTCATTCATGGAAAAGACCAAAGCAAGAATTTTAGCGTCGCCGCACACAGTAAAACGTCAAACTTTGTTGTCACTTAACCCAATTTATAAAACGAAAATAAACAAGGCTTTTTAAACCAACCATTTGGAGAACTACTTAAATAAATAACACAAACCCTTGCTTAATGAACCCCTGACATGTGTTTACCGGACATTTAACAATATAGGTGACATCTTAAACTACATTTTATCAAAAGGACAAATCATTGAATGAACTGAACGAGATTTTAAAAGGCGACAAACGAAATTGGAGGTATATACCAAATGTTTCTAATTTATTTAGCGTTACCAGGCTACAATGGAAATATTGGAAATATCTTGTTTAGTTTGTATCACAACAGCTCATGCTCATACCCAACTAGGTTCTTTATAACGGATTTGTTTCTGATCAAAATAATGTGAAGGTAAAATAATAGAAAACTATAGGTGAATGAACATCTAATAATGAAATTCTTATAAAAACATGGCCCTTTTATATGTGGGCATTAAAGAAAGCTTCAACAACCAGACCCTCAGCATCTGTAAATATAAAACATAAAATGTATATAATATACCAAGCTGTCAGTTATACAATATTAAGTACTTATAATAATGAAAATAGTCAAAGAATCTAAATAACTTCCAAAAACTTAGTTCCTGACATCTTGGTGAATGACAAAATATAATTAGCAAAATCATAATTATTTACTGTAAAAGTGTAACGTTACACAAGAAAACACAAGATATATATATATATATATATATATATATATATATATATATATATATATATATATATATATATATATATATATATATATATATATATATATATATATATATATATATATATATATATATATATATATATATATATATATATATATATATATATATATATATATATATATATATATATATATATATATATATATATATATAATCAGGGTTAGATGCCTCACTTAAGCAAAATATGTGATTAAAAATTCAAATAATATTTTAAATTAGAAAGCCTATGATAAAAAAATAACATATTTATTTAGACACGACATAACATGTTTAAAAAACTTAAAATTTTTATTTTTTTTTTGTAAAAATTTTTTAACAAAAACAACTTTTTTGACCATCCCTCCCGGCAGTTAAGGAGAGTTGCCCTTGCAGTTTGGGTCAGGTGCCCCACTCTGGGAGAGTCGCCCCATAAAGGAAAAGAAGGAATTTTCATTATTTTTATCATCTTAACATACATAAATAAGATTATTAAAAATAACAGGAAATTTTTAACTTAAACTTATTTTCTAATAATATGACAAAGACTCTCAGTTTATAAGAATACTTTTTTCTTGGCACGGTCATGATTTGCAGCCCTTAGTTTTTCACGTCCACATGTGACGCAGTGGTCCCCATATATTGTACACGTCTCATGAAACCACTTGTCACATCCCAAACATTTTAACCAATCCTTGTTAGTTGTTTCATAATAATTTTCCCAGCATTCTATGCAAGATTCTGATTCCTTAGCAGAACTTGTAGATGGGGACCTTTTACCCTTTTTTACATAAACAGCAAGTGGTTCATCATCCGAGGAGGAAAAATCGTCTTCAATATTTTTTTTTGATTTTGGGTTTCGCTTTGTCAAAACTTCGGCAGATTGCTTCTTTCGTTTTTTAATTGATTTTGGAAGAATTGGCACCGGACTAATATCTTGCAGATATTTTGAAGGGGTTTCTTTTGGATGAACACCATCTGGTACTATCATTGAGCTTGTACCTGGAACCGGTTCTTGTTCTACGCTAACTTTTTCTAAAATAGATTTGTCGGACTGAGCTTTTTCCGGGCTGCCTCTAAAACAGAATTTGGGTTTTGATGTTCCTTTAAAGAAGAGCTCTTTTTACCTGTAGAATTTTCCACTGTATGTTCAGACATATTATCCGAAATGTGATAAAAATGGTCAGGAATGGCCGCCGGATCAAGTGGGAAAATTCCTGATGCCCGAAACCCAGAGACACCAGTTTCAACATTAGCTGCTTTACCCCATGCAGCTCCTATGATTTTACCAACTTGCAGGCGAGTAAGACGTCTCCCAGGGTGATTTATCATCCATTGTCTGGCTTCTTTTCTTAAAAAATGTTTTAAGGGCCGGAAAAATGATCTGTCAAGTGGCTGTATGGCTTGGGTGCAATGGCTTGGTAAGCACAATAAAATTATTTCATTTTGTTCTGCGAAGTTGAGCATTTCCATAGAATTCCTGTGGGATGAATGTCCGTCGAGTATTAAAATAGTTGGACCAGGAGGCTTTTTAGGAACAAAATGTTCTTGAAGCCATTTTAGAAAGAGGTCTGATGAGATATAGGACGACTTTTTGTTCATAAAAACTGTTGACCCTGGTGGAAGTATCTTTAAATTCCTGCTTTTCTCTTACTCCTTTAAATATGAGCACTGGTGGTATAAAATTGCCTTCGGCATTGCAGCAAGCTATTATTGTTACGTTCTCACCTCTTTCACTTGAACTGAGTACATGGACATCTTTGGCTCCCTTAGTTGCAATAACTTTTCCGGCTTCGTTGTTGATTTGAAAGCCGGTCTCGTCCATGTTAAAAATATTACTCGGTTTTACAAACATGTTGTATTCCGTGTAAACCTCATTAAGCAGATCAAAACATTTATTTACTTCCGTACGATCCATACCTTCTGCCCTAGCAATAGACAATCCTTGAGCTGCTCTAACACTCACTTCTTGGTTACGTCGCAAAAACGAGTTAAGCCAGTCTTAGCCTGACATTTGTATTTCACGATTAAATCTGTGCTTAATTTTCAATTTTTCAGCAAACTGATAAGCAAGGGATCTAAGTGACTCTCTATCAAGCGCAAAACCACATTTTTCCAATATCTGTACATGTTTTACTAGTCGTTTTTCATTTACAGTGCCTAAGCATCCTTCAGGGCCTAAAGGAAGATCCCTGGTAATTCCTGATTTGATGCGCCGACGTAACGTTCTAGATGGTACACCAAAGGCAGCTGAAGCTTCATTAGTGCCCGTCTCACCAGAATTTATAGCCTCAATAGCAGCTACTAAATGTTCTTCACGCCACTGTTTTCTTGGCTTAGCAGATTGTTTTCGTTTGTATCGGGTCGGCATATTATCTAAAATAAAATTTAGTCATTAATATACTATCTAAATTTACAAAATACAAACATTCATATGGGGCATCTATCCCGTATTATTTTTGGCCATCTATCCTTTTTGTACGGGAGAGATGCCCCAGTATATTAAAATGCACCAGTAAAGAATTTGTCAACCATTTTATATTCTAAAGTAAGCCAATAGACCCTTTCAAACAAGGATTCAAGAATACAGCTGTAAAAATTAAACGAAAACATTTTTCGCTGCGATATGTGCTCACCTAAATTAGATCATAGTAGTAATTTATCAATTCTTACCTGTTTTTCTTAAATATTTCACGATTGAAGAGATATTATTGGATTATTAATTGTGCCTCTCGCTAAACAGACAACAAGTAAACAACCACCATACTTATGGCGCCAACTAACGATTAAGCCCGAATATTTGCCGATCGGGGCATCTGTACCGGTGGGGCATGTAACCCGGAATTACCTTATATAGGGAGAGTCAACGATTGGAAAAAGTAAATTTACGACGAACAGGTAAAATCTGGAAAAAAACTGTCTGTGATATATAAGTAAGTAAGTCGTGCTCATTTTAAATATATTTTAAATTATACGGGGTGCGTCTGAAAAGTAGGGCAACTAAAAGTTATATTTTTTTAAATAGAACACCCTATATTTGACTTGATTTTTAAATTCTACGTAAAATTCTAAATTTGTATAGCATGTTATACCGCTAAAATTGATACTTTCTTAAATATTTAGCTTTAAACAAAAAAAAATTAAATTTGATGCACGCTTATGATAATATAATATAAACAATAAAACGCCTAGTTGTGCCACTAAAAATAAAATATTTTGCTTCTGTACAAAATAAGCATGAAATAAAAGACTGCTTTCGTAATATTGAAGATATCACATACAGGGCGTCCAAATTTAAATACCCAACTTTAACATTTTCAAACCAATTTATTGCAGTTATTCAGTATATTTTTATTTAGTTTTGTTAAAAATAAAAAAATCTACAACTTTTATTAAACGTATTATATACCTATCTTCAATAGTTTTCGAAATATTTTCAAATTTCCTTTTTTTGCGTACTTTAGAAAATCAACAACTCGATCAATCAAAGTAGCCATGGAAAAAACAGTCTATAGAAACTGGCGACCAAATGTATGAAATGTCAAAAAGGTGTTGTTGTTAGTGTATTGTATTTTGTTTTGTATTCTCGTCTAATTTAAAATGAATTTTTCACATAATGAAAGGATATATATGGTCTATATATTGAGTGAAGCTCAAAGAAATTACCTTCTGGCCAAAAGGCTATATGAAGCAAAATATCCGGATCGACTCTTGCCTTCTAAAGTGGCCGTTCATTTGGAGAGATTTAATGCTAGTGGCAATGTGACATATTCGAAGAGAACAGTTGTCAATAAAATTGCTACAAATCAAGATAAAGAGTTGGAAATTATACTTTATATAGATTAAAATCCCAGTCTAAGTAGTCGACAACTTGCAAGTTTAACTGAGACATCACAATTTACAGTAAGCAGGAACACAAGAAGATATAAATATCATCCATATCATGGAATTACACCAAGAGTTGCACGATGAATATTTTGAAAGGCGTGTTAACTTTTGCAACTTAATGATAAGGCGAATAGAAGCATATCCGGAGTTTTTAGCAAATATCATGTTTTCCGATGAAGCTACATTTAGAAGCAATGGAGCTGTAAACAGGCATAATATGCATTATTTTGCTATAACAAATCCCCACTGGGTACGAGAGGTACAACATCAAAATCACTGGTCATTAAATGTTTGGTGTGGAATCATTGGAAACCATATTATAGGTCCGTATTTTTTTAATGAACCACTCAATGGACAAACATGTTTAGATTTTTTTGAACTTTGAGCTGCCTGCCTATTCTTCTCAGACCACTCAGCTTAGAAGAAAGAAGAGACTTGTGGCTGCAGCAAGACGGTGCACCTGCTCATTACCATCGGGACGTTCCTGAATTTTTGGACACTAATTTTAATCAAAAATGGATTGGTCGTAGCGGTTTTATCGAATGAATTTTTGGATATAACTCCATTAGATTTTTTCTTGTGGGGTTATATTAAAGATCGTGTTTACACCCAACCACCTACAGTAAGGGAGAACATGCAGGAACGAATCTGGTATGTATGCGCCACTATATCACCAGACATGCTAGTTAAAACTAGGCAAAATATGATTAAAAGGTTCAACATGTGCATTCGTGAAGGCGGACGCTTATTTGAGGATCTTTTAAAATATAACTATGAAAACATTTGATTAACTTTTAAAAGCGATTTTTTTAGTCTGATAAGTGTTTTTTTTCTGTATAACTTTAAAAATTAGTACCTATTAATATAAGTTTTCGACTATCTAAATTGAAATGTACTCCCTCATTGAAGTGTATTTACTTATTTGCAAACTAGACGAGTAGACTCCTTTTCCAACAAAATTATTAAATATTTATAATATTACGCCAGTTTACGGATCCTTTGCTTTGAAATGTAAGATTCATTCCAAAAACATAATATTGTCTAAACAGTTTGCAAAAACCTTATCATTGGATTACAAAACTTAACACGGATTTTAAAATTTTCGGCGTGTAACTCTTGGTTTAATGTAATATGAAATGGATAATATTTATATTTTCTTAGAGTCTTGCTTACTGTAGATTCTGATGTTAAAATCTTAAGGTTATTATATAAAATAAATTTGACATATTTCGTCGTTTTTCGAAATAGTTTTCTCTCGCTGTCACATCCATATTTCTTTATTTTTAGAATAAAATTTATTCCTAAAAAGAAAGCAAGAGAATTCGAGAATGCGATATAGAATTTCAGCAAAGTTATATGTTAATAGGAAATTCATATACATGGATGCAATATACCCTATATGTGTTTAGGGTAAAATCATGCATACAAATAGGTTTGGAGAAACAAATAGGACAAATGTTTATATTCCCATTTTTCCCAGTTCTTCGAAAAATATGAGCACACCATATTGAAAATTACGTGATCTTAAGACTATAATAGGGAGGACAACATTTTTTGTAATATTTAGATTTCGACATGTAGAGACTTTGTATTTATAATAATATAAAGTACGTCCGCGAATGGACTTTACAAAAGGTCTAATGAACTAAGAATTGAAAGATACGAAAAAAGTTACTCTTGATAAAACTTTTTGCTTGAAAATTAAATAAGAATCGCGTTATCAGAATTTAATTTTTTATACAAGGGGCATAAAAAATACAAAAATGTTATTTTGCGTAAGAGAAAACATGTCTCATTTTGCAAAGTCGCTCTTGATAAAAGTTTTGCTTCAAGAATAAATAAGGTTTGCATTAACAAAAATTTTACTTTTGATACAAGGGGCATAAAAATACAAAAATGCTATTTTGCGTAAGAGTAAAAATATCTCGTTTTGCAGGATACGAAAAAAGGTCACTCTTGGTAAAAGGTTAAGTAAGGAGACATAAAATACAAAAATATTGATTTGCGAAAAAAGTTATGTTTTGAATTAAACCCTAAGCAGAAATACATGCTTTCGTTACAAGACTTAGAATTAAAAGTATGAGTTTTATCACATATAATGTTCAATATCTGCTTTTTTCAATAATAATTTTTGTAACATTTCACTAGGCCGCCATTTTGTTTTCCCATATTGAATTTCTGCGAAAATGTTACCAGGTCATCCCCATATGACCCCTAATTTTTGACGAAATTTTGTCAATCGGGTAAGTGGTTTTTTAGCTATGCCGCGAACAGACCCTGAAACATGAAGATCCGAAAAAAATTCGGAGGGAGATTTTTCATTTATATTTAAAAATGTAAAATCGTTCTTGTAGATTCTTTGAAATCACGTTTTGTGTTGTTCTTCGTTATAATTTTATTATAATTAAAAGTGCGATATATTTTTCGAAAATTTTTGCCATTACATTACTCTTCCTATGTAGGTGTGTATAGCATATTAATAATACAAAATTGGGGTTGTTATATGGAGAAGTAAAAATAAGTGTAAAAAAACTACTAATTCAATTGCTTTCAAATTTTGCACAAAGATCAAACATAGCTGGTTACGAATAATCCATCCTTTTATAAAGGAAAGTGAAATATTACCCAGTTTACTACCGTTAATAGATAATAATATGCGTAATAATATATAAATAGTGTTATGTTTTTTTTTTTAATAAATGAGAGGATTCATTAGAAGGACAATTCCAGGTAATTGGGTTAAATCGCTCTAAAAATAAATTCCTTCACTTATAAATACAAATTCCTCCACAATGAATACTGCCACTTATTAATACTTCACTTTCATTTCTAAAAGAAAGAACCGATTTCTTTATAAACGTCTACATTATTCAAAATATATTTAGTAAAACATATCTTTATATTTCGTTGTCTCCAAAACATTATTGATCCAAACAGTTGTATCATTTTAAATAAATACGGGGCACATACCGCTTAACAAGCTGATTTGGATTAGTGTGACGCATCAAGTAAATACTATTTTAGCAAATGTTTCAGTATTCGACGGCAAATTGACATCAGAACTGTAACACATTTTCCTGGACAATTTTGGGCTTTATTTAAATACATTTTCTCTCACTACCATGCCCATATTTCATGATTTCTTGTTTAAAAATAAAAGTATTCCTAAAACAGAATAAATGCTGACAGAAAACTTGTGAATTGGAGAATGTGATATGTGATTTCACCGGGGTTAAATGTAAATATGATATTCATGTCCGTGGGCGTAAAAGAACCTGTTATATGGGGTTAGGATAAAATCTTGCATATATTTTATTTATGTTTCCCTTATCAATGAGTTCGGCGATAAATTTAAGCATACAATATTAAAAATTGCTTTAACGCAAGACTGCCATTGGGAGAACAACAACTTTTGGTATGTATTGTTTTGACAAAGTTAGAAAATATCTATTTTTGTATCTATGATGGCCTAAGTACCAGGTTCCGTGGTTGCTTTAAGTGAAGAAAGGGAAAGTTTTTTATCCGAATAGAATCCGTGGTACTAGCTGTAAAACAGAAACAGATTCCCCAAAATTCGGCGATGCTTCGTTGTGATGTTTCGTTCATCACTCAGGCGAATCTCTTTGGACGGGTTCCAAAGAGAGATGTTAAGCTGGAGAATCTGCTCCCCATATATGAGAAGGATACTCAGAGCTGGCTCTGATTTGCTAAATTTAAAGGGTATAAAAGTTGGCAGAAGAAAAGTATTTGCAAGCTCGAAAAAGGAAACACCAGGTTGTTGTGATCTTTCTGAAAAGTGATACCTACCAAACCACTAAATTACGAATGAATAATCAAGCATTTGATCCAAGTACAAAGTTTTTGCAGGAAGTCCATAGACAGAAAGTTTGTTAAGAAGTGCATCATGATAGATTTGAATAAATGCGTTGGATTTGTCGAGGGCAAAAGTGGGTGCTTCTCTGTGGAATTCGATGTACTTGCTTCAGTTGTGAGATACGAAGGGAAGATCTACTGTTCCTTCGCTGGCAGAAGCCGTATTGCCTGTAGTGTATAAGTCTATGCCTTTCAAGGTGATTTAAAAAATCAGTACTCATATACTTCTTCACTATCTTACTCATAATTGAGAGTAGGGGGTATGGTTCCGTAGACAGAGGGAAGAGTTTTGGAACCTTGTAAGGATAGGTGCCAGTTCAGAAGCGCATTTTTTTAAGACTGTGAAGACTGTGGCTGGAGTACCTTGAAGACCAGAGGACTTTTTGGTATTAAGAATCGTCGTATCTTTTTAACCGTGCATATTGAATGGCAAAGCTGGTACTGATAGAAGGACAAATTTGCTAAAAAAATAAAACATTTCCTATAAAAAAAATAAGAACACGTCAAAAAAACCTTAGATTACTAGGGTCAAAAATTTGAGAGCTTTCCATTATTTAAGGAAACATTTTATCAACTGTCCTTTTTCCATACCGCATTTTAATATTTACAGAACCACTTATAAGCGAACAATAAGGGTAGCCACACTACTTCATGATAAGGGTAGACTAGCAAATACCAATAACGTACAAAAGAAGCTTGCTAAGCAGTAAATGAACTGAGAGGTAAATGTAACAATGTCTCTTAAATTGTTGGTTCTAATCTCTCAGCCAATGAACTCAATGAGTTGTATTGCTCCATGGCTGCAAACATGTCGAGTAAAATTCCAGATAATACAGATTTTAGAGTATATTTAAATCAAGGAAATATTTTTGAATCGTTTTTTATGGTGCCTACATATATAAATGAAATTAAAGAAGTAATATCTAACATAAAAAAGTCAAGTGCATCAGGACGGGATAATAATAAAAATATTTAAAAAACTGCCAAATGAAGTGATGGTGGTTTTGACTGAGGCAATACATATTTCTTTTTTTACGGGAAAATTTCCTTCCTCTTTAAAAAGGCTGTAGTGATCCCTATTCATAAGGGAGGGGATATAGATTGGCCAGCAAACTGTCGATCAGTCGCTCTGCTTACGACCTTGGCTTAAATAGTGGAAAAATTGATAAAAAAACAAACATAATATATTACGCAAAGCACACTGTGGGTTTCAAAATCATAAAAGTACCAATCATGCCATTTTCTCATTTCTGGAGCCACTGTACATAAAACTTAATGATTAAAACTCAACTGCTGCAGTTTTTTGAGATTTATCTAAAGCGTTTGATTGCATCAGTCATAAAATACTCTTAGAAAAGCTGGAAATATGTAGTATTAGGGGAGTAGCTCTCAGATGGTTTAAATCATTTCTATCAGATCGGGATCAAGAGGTAAACTTTAAAAATTAAGTCTCCACCTTATTAAATGTTGAGTAGTTCGTTTTTCAGGGCTCTGTCTTGGGGCCCATTATGTTTCTTTTGTATATAAGTAAGAAAATTTATATTATTAGCTGATGACGTTACGGTTTTGTGGGACGGTAATGACCATATAGAATTAAATGAAAAAGTAAGTTCAGATTTGATTATTATTAAAAACTGGTGTAATGCAACCGACTTACTTCAAATGTAAATAAACACACTCAAAACAACTCAAGTGCAAATAAGTTTTTAGATATTTTAATTGATAATAGACTTGAGTTTGAAGCCCATATAAGTTTTCTTAGTTCAAAATTATTATCCAGTTGCTATGCGATTAGGGCCATTAGTAATGAATTCGATAGTTCTACAACAAGAAACGCATATTTTTTTTTTAATTGAGTCCTACCTCAGGTAAGGAATTTGCTTTTGGGGAGCCTGCTCGAGACAGTTGTTTAATAATGTCTTTTTCTACTGGAATCAGCGTGTCTCATGCAGAGGGAATTTAGAAATGCTACAGGAGGGCATTCAGTTCATAATACTCGGCAATCACTTACCTGTAGAAATTAGGCAGATAAATAATGAAAGGTTATTTACGAGAAAATTAAAATCACTTTTAATTGTGAGGCCGTTTCATGATATTAATGAAATTTTTCAGGAAAGCCTCGTTTAGGTATATTTTTCTTTAATTTAACAGTATCTAACGCAAGTATGTACTCTGAACTGTTGCATTGTTTCAGTATTTTTATATTTTGCTTTTATTTTGTATTTTACAACTGCTCTCTACTACTGTTATTAATATTTTTATATTATTTTTGATAAATGTATATTGAAGTAGCTTTGTAAACGAAACTGTTTGGTTTTACGTGATAATAAAGCATAGTTGGTCTTTGACTTTGACTTCGACTTTGAAATATTAAGTATACGTTTTCATTTTCAGACAAACTGGCAGGTTTTAGTTAGTTTTAGAAATCCTACTCTGTCGATTAGTTAGTCTGAAGATCAATCCTTATCATAGGCTCACGGAATGAATAGGAAAGTTAATATATTTGTCAAACTGTTAGAAGAAGTAAGACAGAAAACCATCAGTTAAAAAGACTCTCTCATATTTTTAATGTGAATGAGACCTGACGGTTAACTCACCAACCTTGAAAAGAAGAATCAAGGAAAGGATGGGTTCTGGTCCGATTTAATACATTTCGATTTTTGAACTTTTTGAGTTTTATTAGGAAGCTTACCTCAAATTTATTACATTTAAGCAAAAAAAGCGTGGATGCATTACAATTTTTCACAAAATAATACAAATTTATTTGTCAAGTCGCACTACGGCATTTTTAACACATTTTATTTGAAATTCCGTTACATTTTATGCATGTTATTGTTGTTGTGAGTTAATATATGTGTATTTTGAAAGATTTATTTATTTCTAGTATATATTTATTAAATTAGAAATGTTTTTGTTTTGAAATTTCGAATATGAATTATTCTCTAACATAATATCTAACAAATGAAGTTTGTTTTGTATCTAAACTCTGCTAACTTAACTGCATGTCATTTAGTCAGCCGGTAAGCGCTGTTGCCAAAGTAAATTTTGCCATATTCTTTGATGTGGCAGTAATATTCTTTTATATAGATGGGTTGTTGCAAGTCAGAGCGTAAAGAAATTAGGTGGATTGGTACCGGGTTAGCACCAGGCTTAAAGCAAAAATATTTAGGGTCCGTTTCACATTAAATAGGCAACCAGTTCTACACATATTGTGTTAGAAGGAAAATTGGGCATTTATTTGGTTTTATTATCGTTAGTAATTTTAGTATTTTTTGACTTATAATTAACAAAAATGCGGATTAGGTTAGGTTAGGATTGGTTAAGGTCGCTGTAAAGAAAGCGCGCCGTAGCCTACCCACAAAGTTCGGGATCTACATTAAAACAAGGTTTTTTTTAACAAGACTTAAACTTACTGTTAGGTGGATGTGTTCCGTTAGCGTTAGGTTAGCCCAAGTGCATCGATAAAACCATGATTAAAGTCATAAAATCACATGCTAAAATATGCGCGCGCTATAAAGTACCGTGATTGACGATAGCGATTTTGGGTCCTGTGATTCATACCGGGTTTTAGCACCAGGTTTGTTAATAAAACTATGGTAAAACCATTTTGTTGAAATTTAGGAACATTATTTGTTGTATATTTGAAGAAAATTAAGTAATTTTGGCAACAGTCCATATGATTTAGAATCTGTATTTTGTCAAAAACTTCATAATTGACAGTTTTACATTTGAAAAACAGTGAAATTTCTGAAGTTTCCTTGTTATCTATATAAAAGTTTGGTGATTTTTTTAATAAAAAAAACGCTTCACTCTTTTTTTTTTGCTTAAATATAGTAAATTTAAGGTAAGCTTCCTAACAAAACCAAAAAAAGGTAAAAAATCGTGATGTATTAAATCGTACCAGTCCGAAAAGATGTTTAAGATATGTTAACATTGAAAGAGAGAGTTGAAAATGTTACGGTTATTGCATTTTGTAGTGCAGCTGGCCACTTATTCCTCCTGCCCTAACTGTTAAAAGAATAAATAAAAAGGCAGAGTTCTCGGATGTATTACAGACAGGATCAAAAGTCTTATGAATACAAAGTCATCATTTATTACCTCTGAGCTATTTATTCAATAGCTAAAAAAACAATTTATACCGCATAGAAAAGCTGGTTAATGTTTATTAATACTGGGTGAACATACTTTCAGTGTTTCACAAATCACACAACGAATTGTTGACGCCATCATAATACGTCCACTTATTATTTTTAAAACGATATTGTTATTAACAGCACAAATATTATTGATTCTTTATGTTCTAATACTATTTGCCTTGGTTTAAATTGCACTAACCGATAACACAATTGTTATAACACATACAAATATTTCATGTAACGAACAAATGTACACAACAAAAATATAACAACTAACTAGTGCACGGCCGAGGAAAGTTACGACTGCCTAGTGCCAATGACGCGGGGCGCTTAATCAAACGCACGAGTTCCGCCGCTTGCCTAGTCTTTCGCTTGATAATCCTAGTTTTAATATAAAAAATAATATGTGGCTATAACAAAAAAGAAACATTTCAACCAAGACTCAGTAAGCGGTGGATATTTAAGAATAAATTATTTGCGCTCGTCGCCTGCCAGTTCTGCCATCTATTGGTTAATCTTTCAATGTGGCGTATCTCAAAATAGTCTATTTTAAAATACGTTTCAAAACTGTAGCTATATATTACGATACTATTTCATCGTAATTTTAACGTCTAAATATTAAAATAATTTTTAAATTGTCAAATCAGACGTACAAAAATTCGTATACTTAATCTAAGCTGAAAGCAACCCATGACTTCAATCGCTCAATGCTCGAAATGCCTTGGATAAAATGAAATAAGCAAAAAACCTTTTTGTAGAGAATTTTAGAAACATTTCTAATAAGTATAACATTTTCTGTGCGACCAATGGTTTCTGAGAAAAACGCCAAAAACCAAAAGTTAGTACGTCTTAAGGGTGGTTTTTGGGGGTGAAGCTGTCACTTCTAACTTGGGAATTCTTTTGATTTTTTTTTCTCCAAATGGCAAACCTTATAATTTTTTTTCTATTTATGCTAATATCAATGTACTATATGTTAGATATTTTGATATAATTCAATTTCCCCGACATTCTGATTTCAGTTTACGCTCTAGATAATTTCTTTCCCTTTTCGTTCTTAAATGCCACGCAGAAAATAAGATAAGTATCTCCTACTAATTATACAAATAAAATATACCGAAAAAAGCAAAAGAGCGCTTTGTTCATTTGGAAGATATTTCATTAGGAATATTGAACATGCTGATTTAAAATAACTGCCGAATCAGCTAAAGAAAATACATTTCTTCAAGAATAAATTAAGTGAAAAGAAATTACCCTGCTTTCAGCGTGTTTAATTACATTCTTAGAACGGCAAAAAATAGCTGCCAAGAAAATAATTCTGTTTACGTTAAAAAATGAACAGTAAAAGCTTTGTAATTTTGTAATTCAAAGTAAATGAATAGCCTTGTAAATCTGAATATTATATAATTATGGTTATAATTTTATTATATAATATTTTATACAGGAAGTAACTTGAATTTTAAATATGAAAATATTGTTTATTTTTAAGGTTAATTCATAAAAATCATAAGCGAAACAACTTAGAACTGAATAAAAAATATATGATAAAAAACACTGATTTTCTGTTTATAACCCAATAACAAATGAATTAGAACAAGAACAGAAGAAATGTTGACATTGCCAAATAAATACTAAAAGACATTTTAAATATACTTCACGTAATTCTTCGCACATTTCATACATTCCTCTTTGCCTATCAAGCATGTTTATAATATTTTTATCATTATTTTTCTTCATATTTGTGATTTCATTTCCAACCTTTCTTTCAATTTGTTCAATATTTTCATTCTGGTTTCTGAATATGATATTATACTAATGACCCGAAAGGAATTTATCTAAAGGTGTGATGTCTGTGCTATTTGCAGCCCACTCTACCGATACATTCATTATATTTTATGAAATCGCTAACATCACATATATTATGAGGAACCGCTTGGTCTTGTTGGTATATAATAAATCTACGTTGTTCAAAAAACAATTTGTCGATTATATTTCCATTTCATTTCATTTTAGAAAAAATTAAGATAGCGCTTCCCAGTTAACTCTTCCAAAAAAAAAAAAACAATGAAAAGCAATTTCTTCAATGAAATAGTTATTTTCCTAACTAGTGCGGAAATTGATACTTTCCCGCACGCGACTGCGAAAGGTAGCTTCCTGCCAAATTGTACCCAGATGGAGACGGCTGAACATGAGAACTAATATGAAGAATTTTACTGCACCACTCCTTCTTTTGTTGTTCTCAGTCTTCAAGGTACCCTTCAGTTACGGAGGTTGACTTCCAGCCTCCTTATCTTTTTATGTTTGTTATTCCCTCTCCAGTGTCTGCTTAAAATGTTGAGTCTATCTGTGATATCGTTCCGGATTAGGAAGATTTTATGTTTTTTTTTAAACTATTCAGGCTCACGTACGGTACAGTATATTTTCTATTTGTAAAATTTAAGAAAAAACGACGATGTTGAGTGTTCTTGTTTCGTATTTCTACGTACTTTCTGTGTAGCTTTAAATATTCCCCACCATTCATTTCTTCTGATACCACAAATAATCATGCTGAGTGATTCTTGGAATCCGTAATTTTTACTTTCCTTTGTCTGCAATATTTATAATATTGTGCAATTCTTGTAAGCTACACTCTGTGGCAAGCTCCGGCCAAAGCAAAAATCAATCATTTGAGGCTGATAATATTTCTGCTTATTTTGGGCAAAGGCCAACGCTTTGTCTTTTTAAATAGTTTGTTAATTTAAAAAATTTGCTTACACCGATATTTTGCTTAATTTTATTATCGATTAACGTGACCAAAGTGTGTTTGTTTTAAGGCCTTTACTAAGCTCTAAAAAGTATGCCAAGAATACCTCCTCCCTGAAACTTTTTACACCTTTTTCTTTTGACCAATCGATAAAATTGGTGTGTTGACATCCATACTTTGCCTCGGCAAATTTGGTAACAGGTTCAAATTTGCTTTTCAGCCGCATCCAAAATCGATTGTGATACCTCTTCTTCTGAAAAATGAATTTTTTACGTTTTTCCGACAACTTTTCTTTTTTTTTTAAAGGAGAATAGAAACGGGTCAGAATTACGAAAGACGCTTAAGTGGTAAATTTGAAAGTTCTCATTTGGTTGGTATCGAAACACGTTAAATTTGGTTCTGATATCTGCTGATCTTATTATTGTTTGACATTATTTTTTGAAAAAGCTTTTAAATATAAATTTCAGTTAAAAAAATACTATTTTTGCTATACAACAGCTAAAAAATTCTTTATTCTTAATCTAAATTTTCTTTCTTTACGATCGGCACTAAGCTTTTCACTGACATATTTTTATATGGTCTGTACTAAACACTCATACTGAAATTGAGCAAAATTCTTTTATTAATTCCTTTTCCTTTTTCTTGTTCAATTACCTAGAACTCGCTTTCTTCTAGTCTTTTTATACGTTCTTATTGACTAGTATTCCATAAGTCAATAATAAAAGAAAATTATAAAATATAAAATATTGTCTTTCGAATATGAATATACTCGAGAAATATGTTAAAAGATTAAATTACCACAGCGAACTTGCTAGACAAAGACATCACCATAGGCAGACTTTCCTCGTCAAAACTACAAACGTCAAGGATTTGTTTGAAAGTTACTAACTATTATTGTCGTTTTATATTGTTCGTATTTGTGTTTTTATAAAGTCTTGTGCCGTTTAATGTTCAAATCAGTCCTTTTAGGAAAATAATTTTATTGTTGTTCGTAAGTACTATTATTACTTAATAGTAATTTAATTTATAATTATGATTTATATTTATATCTACGCCGATAATAAATATGATTTTTTTGACAACTTAATCCGCGAAGTTTTGGTTTGAATAAATGAATATCAATGATGACGCATTTGTAAACATCCATATATATATATATATATATATATATATATATATATATATATATATATATATATATATATATATATATATATATGATTTTCTTTCACGGATGGAAAAATATGATGTGTTTTCATTCCGGGTGTACCTCCGTCACTACTGTCGTTCTGAAAAGAACAGCTTTGCTGATGTTCCGCCAAAATCACTTTCAGCATTTTCGAACCTTTATAACCGGGTCGAAATAAAGACAGTCCCTGTATTTATTGTTGTGCAGTTCAGTGGCGTAGCCCCACCTCCGCTAACTTCCACACCCTCGAGGAGCTTACTGATGCCAGTGGCCCGGTGGAGATTTTACTAAATATATACTGTTACAACACAATTACTCAGAATTTTATTATTTTTTTAACGCTTTATAACAAGCCCAACTAATCATAAGCTAGCCTTGTCCGCATTTTTATTAATTCTACGTTTTGTTAAAAAAGTCATTCGCCTGAGCCGGGAATCAAACACCCATGTGTAGAATCATACTGCTGGGCTGAATCAGATTATACATTGGAATGAAATGACATAGTTCGGCGGCATCCTTGTGTTGTTACAATTTATATTTATAGTATAGTCAAGATCAAGATGCAGGAAATCTGAATATTTACCGACGAACGTCTCATAGCACAGCGCCTAATTTTATATTATTGAAACACCAATATTATTAAGACATTTTTATTTTTGCTGCTTCAGAAATGTAAAATCCTCAGAGTTTGCGTGTTAATATTCAGATTTACTGCATCTTGAATATACTATTGCAAAATCCCGGCTCGGTGATTATGGAGCCCAATGGAAACTACGATTTTTACTTGTGAAAGAGCTAGACATAAATTAAACCATTACTTGTTTTTCAGAGAGGAAAGCTAAACAAAAAAGCTTGTAATTGGTTTTATTTGTTGTTACCTTGATTTTCTTACATAAATAAATTGTTATATGGGTGTAACTCTATTTTTAAATAAGTTTTTATACTTATTTATGGTCTAGTAGTATAAACATATGTTTCGAAAGAGTTTTTTGTCTACAAAATATTGACAAAAAAAATTTTTGCAACTTTCATGTAGCGCAAGTAGCGTACTTATATAGAATTTTCATGATTTATGTTGTTGACTAAAAAAAACAAACCATCCTTTAAAGTCTTCAAATATAATGTTATTTCCTAAATCGATTCTACCGCCTCTTAAAAATGTACGGCCGGTTACCTAGCCCCCCCCCCCCCGCCTAAATCCTGTGCTGTTCCAAAACCCAGCTCGTTCTCTACTGTTTAAGGTGATATGCATCAGGGTTTCCCTACAATATTTTACAAATCTTCATTAGAAATAAAAAAAGAATCCTGTTTCGCGCTTTATAGAGAGTATATATATATATATATATATATATATATATATATATATATTTATAAAACTATATACAACTATATATAGTAGCAATATGTTTCATATATATATATATATATATATATATATTTTTTGCTATATATATATATAGATTAACAATACATTATATATATATATATATATATATATATATATACAAAAAGCAACAAAAAAAATATATATATATATATATATATATATATATATATATATATATATATATATATATATATATATATATACCGTTAAATGGGGCGATAGATATATATATAGTTTTCAGATATATATATATATATATATATATATATATATATATATATATATATATATATATATATATAAAATGTATATATATATATATATATATATATATATATGATATATATATATTTTGATTTTGGTCTATATAATGATATATATATATATATATATATATATATATATATATATATATATATATATATATATATATATATATATATATATATATATATATATATATATATATATATATATATATATATATATATATATATATATATATATATATATATATATATATATATATATATATATATATATATATATATATATATATATATATATATATATATATATATATATATATATATATATATATATTTTTTTCCCTCGTTTAAACATTTCATATATATATATATATATATATATATATATATATATATATATATATATATATATATATATATATATATATATATATATATATATTTCCCGGCTCGATATATATATATATATATGCTTGGCCCAGCTGCAAATCTTTGGTGTTGTATATTCAACCAGAACATTGTTGACAGCTTGGTCAGTTTCTTCTTCGAGGTCTGCTGATCGGATTTTTTTTAAAACACACCCTGGATCTAATGGTACTATTCCAGTAGCCCTGAAAGACGCTATCAAGTGTTTTTTTACGGCGCCATCGGCATCTTTCTTATTCATATCTAGCAATGTCGTATTTAGCAAGTGTGGGGAGTCCTTTTTGTCTATAGATGTCGAAAGTTTATGTGCAGCTTTTCATCTGGTTAGAACGGCTCTCCAAGCAATTTTGAAAGGCCGAAAAAACCGACATCTAAAGGTTAAGTAATATGTGTCGAGTTCTTCGGTAGACACACAAATGATATATTATTTTCGGCGCACAATCTTAACACGTCGTTAGTAAAATGAGACGATAAGTTGTCTCCGATTAAGACTTTTCGGCCTTCCAGTCTCTTTGCATGTGGCAAAAAGGCAGAAGCAAACCAATCCCTGAAAGCTTGAGCGTCCATTCAGCCATGATGGGTGCGACTGAAACGAGAACCCGCTGCGCAGCATCTTTCACTACAACAAGGCGGCCCCTTTGGTCCTGCCTCAGTCCATTGTAGCCACATCTTTTCTGATGTATAAATAACGTAAGGTGGTAGGAGCACGCCCGACGCCGAACCACACATCATAATTGACGTGGCACTTTTGGTGAAATAACAGATGCGTTCCGGGTATTTAGTTGGTCTCATCATAATTAAAAATGTGAGACGCGGGAACTGCCTGTAGAGTTGTTTGCAAATTCTCGAAATAATCAAGGACAACTTGACGTGATACATCGGCCCTAGATAGTTTGATGTTCGCTGCCAATTTGTGGCTTAGGTCATTTTTATATCTACGCAGTAGAGAATATGCCCAATCTCTACCTGGTAGATTATCTTTAAATTTCTCTACACTGCGACCCTGACTGTCTATAGTTTTTAGCTAGTTGTCTAACATCTAACAATGTTAATGGAAATCCCCATTCTCCACAAGTGGAAATGGCTTTAATGAAGGATTTTTCTTCATTTTTAGAAAAAACCGACTGGCCACCATTTTTACCAATACGTCGGCCATGAAAACGGTTGTGAAGAGTCCCAAATGGTATTTTATTCTCCCTTGAAGCTTTTCGTAGGCTCCACCCATGAGCGACAACTTTTTCGAGGGCAATTTCTACTTTTTCGTTAGAGTAGTTTTTGTAATTTCTCGCCCCAAGCTTTTTCTTATAAGTACGTGGCATCGTTAAACCCCTAAAATAAACAAAAATCCCGTATAAGTGGCAAAATCAATCGCAGTTTTAAAAATAAAGCGATCAAAATCACCCCACACCGATGATCAATTTCACCCAAGAGTTGTGATCAATTACACCCCATGAGTTTTTTAAATTTCCCGCGTTCTCACTTTAAGAAATGTCAAATAGATAACGTGCAATATATTAGCAAACATGGCTATTTACGATATTATAGCTAGATAAGCGCACAAACAAATAGTTTTCAACGTACCTTCAAAAGTGATGACCTTGAAAGGATGAAATTGTAGCACCACTTTGAAACAATTTTTTTTCGTAGAAAAATAGAATATTTTGCACAATTATTCACAAGCACGTTCTTCTTGTTCAACGAACTGAATAAAACAGGGTTGCCAACATACTAATTCCGAATAATAATGGCGGCAAATTCGAAAATATTAAAATTTGATTTAGTGATCAATTTCGACCCACAAAATCAATTTAACCCCATATATATATATATATATATATATATTTATATTTATATATATATATATATATATATTTTTATATATATATATATATATATATATATATATATATATATATATATATATATATATATATATATATATATATATATATATATATATATATATATATATATATATATATATATATATATATATATATATATATATATATATATATATATATATATATATATATATATATATATATATATATATATATATATATATATATATATATATATATCCCACCACGTATTTGAAAAATTAAATGGTAAATAAATAAATTCCTTATTATTTAGGTTTAGCTATTCCTTAGGAATATTTGTCTAATCAAAATATTTCTCAATTTCTATCAAATTATATTTTTTTCAGAACTCTGCGATGTGCGCTATGATTGCTCAACCAAAAAATGTCCCTCTGACAGAACTCAGTAGTATAATTTTCTTCGTTGTACCTTTAATAGTCATAGCAGTTCTCTACATAAACATGGGGATTACTATAAGAACATCCAAAAACAAACTGGAGACAAAAATTAAAGGTTCTATTCATCGGAAGAACAAAAAGAATCAGAGCAACAGGAGTATAATCAGAATGTTATGTAAGTATTATCTAAAATTATATTTATATATCAGTGCTTATATCTGAAGAAGCAGAGGATAACATAATTTGTTAAACTAACTTAGTCCTTCACATTTTAAACAAATGCCTAAAAATCTACAGTGCCAGAAAAGGTGTGATATGCAGGAAAAATTTTTGTTGATAAATAAAAGCTTTATTGTAGATAAATATGTATGCATTAAAAATAGTTTTAATTTAGTTAAATTATGTTATGTATAATTAGTACAGGATGCACTAAAAAACGAAAATCTAACTTGCAAAAAGGAGAAATTTTGAGGCTTTTAAAGTTATTTTATTCGAGTAATATTTACTGACAAAATCCCATCGGAATATAGCAAAACATTTACCCCCGCATTTACTTAAGTCTAACATGACAATTTTAGGTTTAAAGTATACCTCTTAACCCTATTTAGTGAACACGTGGGTTATTGTTTAAAATGTTTACCATTATTATATATAATATTAAATTATATAATACTGTACCTCACACGAACAAGTTATACAGAATTTTCAACAGTTTTTTGTTGTTTTTTTTTATATGTCACACACTTTCTGCCTGTCATTATATTATAATTATATACCTAATAAATATATTTTTTAATCGTAGATAAATAATTACATTACAATGACATCTTTTTGATTGCCAATTCATTTCATAAGTTTTATGATGTGAGGACTCATTTAAGCAGAAAATTTGTTTATAATCTCCAATAATATTTTTTATCACCTTTCTACTACTGAATACTAGCAATATAATAACGTAAATAAACATCCCAATTCAGAGGTAGTATTAATATTTTCAATATGATATGAAATCTGCTCCAACTATAAGATAAAAGTTGAAGTTTTCAGAAAACAAGTCAATACCATTAAAAAGGACGCGTTTCTGAGTCAATTAATAAACTTAACAACAACCTCCTTCTTGTAAATATTTACCAATATGTTAAATAATACTCAACTACTCAGCACGTTGTTAGGGAATTTTGAGGGAATAATACACTCTAGTGAAATAGTTGTCAAATATACTTGTATGTTCTGAACTTCAAATGGAATGAGTAAATACAAATAGCTAAAAATCAACTTCACAGATATACCCTGGCAGACAAAGGGACGTACAGACAGACAGCTTAAGTTAAATAAAAGCTTGTGAAAATAACTGCCACTTTTATTTAAAATTTTTTCATATCCATAATAAAAATAATTCAAACACTAGATGAAAATTCTAGTATTCTGACCATTGCAGTTCATAGGTACTTCCAAATAGTAGTTCTTTAAAATTCGCCTTTATTAACCTCTTTATAAATAAAGGGCTTCAAATTTTGATATTTTTTTTTATTCTTTTCTCGAAATCCGAACTTGTCAACTTGCATTTAAATATATTAAATCACATGTTTGTAGCTAGAATCTATGTTGCACACTATCCTAAAAATGTATGTTAAATATATAATGATTCAAAAAGTTCATCTCTTATTTATATATGGACAATATTTTATTTAAATTCGTCGAAAGAGTATACCTTTAACCACTAATTAAATTTGAATTAGGGCTAAAGGTAAAGGTTAAGTTGAAAATAAAACTATTCAAAAACGACCATTTTATTCATTTAAAGAACCCATTAGCACTATCAGATTAGCCGATTTCTTACGGGCTTAAAGAAAACTTCCGTTATTTGCCGCTCTTTTGTTTCCTTATTTCATTTTTCATGTCCCTAAATCACAGTTTGGGTGGTGTGTTTTATTCCTAGTGGAGTCTATTTAATTTAATGGTTTATTTGCTTCGAGTCTTATCTGCTCAATCTTTTCTACATGACAAATGTGTGCTATTTTAGTTTTACACACAGTTTAGTCGCATATAATACCACAAGAAAGAAAAATTTCTCGACAAAATGTTTTGATTATTATGATAGTTTGTTTCTTTTTTCGAACGATTTTTGTAGCAAAATGTGAGCGGAGTGATTATAGACAAAGTCATGAACAAAGTTGCCAAAGAGTAACAAACTTGAATGTACAAGAAAAACATTTTGTTTACAAATTTTTTTCTCGGGTAGTATTCATCATGACTATTTCACAAGAGAAACAAACAACCCAGTTTTTTTGAAAAATTATTTATTTTTAATTAAATGAATGAACAAAAGTTGACTGTTTATTTAGAGTTTTTTACAATATTAAACGTGAAGTTATTATAATACGTTTTACCATGGTCCCATAAGTTTTCTGATAGCTGTTTGTAGTGTTCAGAGTCCAGCTGAAGACAAAGTAGAATAAACACTAAAATGTCCCCTTCATTTTATTACTATGTAATAGTATATTAATTTTATAACACGGAGAAAAGGTGTGAATGATTGGTTATTTTAATTTGTTTCGTATCCGGTCCTATCTATTCTGTAGAATCTTTTGTCCATTTGTACATCAAGTTTATTCCTAGAAGTATGTTCTTTTGCCAGATACTCCGTTCCCATTTGGCATGAACTGTTAAAAACAGTATATCCGTTGTGATGTTTGGGCCTTGATTTTCTATTAGTTTATAAAATAAACTCACTGGACATAAAGTTTCGTCAGCATTATGCTTTATCAACCATTTACTACTTGCTAAACCTTTTGAACCACCCTTTGTGGTCTTAAAGAAAATAGTGCCATCCATACTCAATTCCTTCTGTAGATTCGCTTTGCATATTAAGCTCCTCGTTAACTGTAAGGTACAAAATATGCCCCCTCCAAGCAAGGTCGAAAGGTGAAATAATCTCTTATCCAAGACGCCTGGGTGTTCTTCATTGCAATTTTTAACCATGGGAAGCAAATGTTCTGTACTAAATGCTTCTAAACTCACTTTTCTTTTTTCATGCGAACTTGGAAGATTTTTTTGCAACGTAGGGATCTCTAGCCAGACGAGCAGACTTTAAAATTACAAGATCAAACGAACTTACCTTAAGTGAAGTACGATCTTGATTATATGAAGCCTCGTCGAAATAAACAATAAATGAGCGCTTCCCTTATATCATTCTTTTTTAGAGAAATTTCAATAAAAAATTAACTCTTATTTATTTTAGTAAAGGGTTGATTTAGGGAAGGGTGGGATATAGTTTATTTCGACGAGGCTTCATATAATCAAGATCGAACTTCACTTAAGGTAAGTTCGTTTGATCTTGTAATTATATTTCATCGTCTCATAAACAATAAATAACTATAGATGTTCAGAGAGATACAGTAATTTTTATTTCAACATTTGCAGTATAGGTACAATAAGTCAATTAAGAAGCAAATCAACATAATGCTTTATTTAATTTACTACGGGAAAAACTGCTTATTAAAAACCGAAAAGAATATGACCTGAAAAACCAAAATAGTATAATTTTGTTAACAATAATTTAACGAAACTTAAAATTATACGTAATAACTAGTAAGCAATCTAACCTAATGCCTTAGAAGTATTTTATTTAATGTTTAATACAGCTTTAGGAAAACTATTTGTTACAGGATGCTGGTAAAAATTTGCGAAGGTTTTTGAATTTTCTGTCCACCTTGCTGCTATTCTTAGTGTGTCCCAGCTTACGCCCTTTGCAGCCGCCGTAGACGTAGAGGCGTCTTGTACTGTGGGCAGAAAATATAGACGTATCTATACCACTTTTATTAAGTATACTTTTTATCCTTCGACTAATGGTTTGTGCAGATGCATTATGGTGGGGTTTCTTGTATGTAATAAACAAATTGTTCGAAGATTCATTTCTGAGAGATTTTGTCCTTTTCAAATATTCCAACAATGTAGACGCAACACAAATTACATTATCTTGTCGAAAGAATAGGATTTGGAGAGTGGGTTGTGGTTTGTTGAAACCTGAAGTTTTCATTCGTTTATTAATTTTGATATTAATTTTGTCTGGTTAATTTATAATATTATGCAACTCAATAGAGGCTAAAGCTTGAACTCGTTGACCTGTCACTAAGGCTAATAAAATTGCAAGTTTGAGCGTAAGATTTTCTAAATTAATCGACTCTTTAAAGTTTCGAATGAAATTTAGAACCACTTCCGGATCCCAGGTTTAATTATATCTAGCTGAAGTGAGACGTAGACTAAACACTCCCTTAAAAAATCTTTCCACCCTAAAGTCGGGAGTTGTTATTTGGCTGATGGCTGATCGGTAGCTATTTAAACTTCCATATGATGCACCTTTTTCAAAATGTAAAGTTAGAAATTTTAATAATAATGGTACTGTTACTGTAATTATGTTTATATTTCTTTCCGTGCAAAATTGCCACCATAATCTTAACCGTACGTTATATTGTTTAAGCGTAGAATTTGTAACTGAAGCTAAATATATATCTAAGGATGGCTCGGGGGCTCCCGCTGTCTGCAGTGCCCAGATGATAATTTGCCGACAACCAGGGTTCTCTCCAAAGAGGGTGCGACGTCCTATCCGGAAGAGAAAGCAACTGTTTATTTGATTTTAAATAAACATAGGGTACCATGGTTAGAGAAGGCCAAAAGGGTACCACTACAATTCCACAGGAATTTTCTTGTCGAATTTTTTGCAAAGTTTTTAAAATTAAAGAAAACGGAGGAAAGGCGTAGAAAAAATATGGTTTCCATTTTAATGTAAAAGCATCTACTGTATAACACTCTTTCTTTTTTCACGAGATAATTTTTTTTACGTTTGCAGTTGTTTCGGGATGCAAAAAGATCTATCTCCGGTGTACCGAACTTTTCTACTAGCTTTTGAAAAGCACTGTTTTGTAGTTCCCATTCCGTGTCGTCATTTATTATTCGCGACGAAGATTTAATATATGAAGCGTACAAAAAGATGCCTTTTTTCACACCACTGCCATATTTCCCTAGATAAACCCTTAAGGTGGTCAAATTGTACGCTTCCTATTCTATTTATGTAAGATAAAGCTGTTGTGTTGTCGATTCGACATAAAATATGACAGTTCGAAATCTTTTTGGCAAAATATTTTAAACCATTAAACACCGCAAGTAATTCTAAATAATTTATATGGCACTCACTTTCCTCTTTTGTCCAGAACCCATGTGAACTTTGGTCAGCACAATATGCACCCCAGCCCGTTTTCGATGCGTCTGTAAATATTTCGAGCCTAAACTCTTTAGGTCTAATAGAATTTTCTGTGCGCATAGTATTTTTTAACCATCAGTTAAAATTGCCTGTTAGGTTAACAGGGATGCACATTTTGCTGTCAAAGTTACCGCTATTCATTTTTAATGCTAAGAACTTTTCTTTTTCGAACGCTTTTGTATATAGCCATCCATACCGTACAGCTGGGCAAACAGAGGTTAAAACTCCTAAAAACTTGGCAAACTCTCGGATTTTACAAGTTTTGATTTTTGTAAATTTTTTAATATAAAAAATAATTCTTAACCTTTTCTCTATTGGCATCGAAATCATCATGCGTACAGAGCTGTAAATAAAACCTAGATATTTGACTGTTTGGCAAGGTGATATTCTACTTTTTTGATTATTAATTATAAACCCCAAATTTTTTAATAAATTTGTTGTTTCCATCACATTCGTCCAGCATATTTCGCCTAATAGAAGTAAATCGTACAAATAAATGACAGATAAAAAACCTTTTTCTCTTAAAAGCTTCATAACAGGTTTCATTATTTTTGTAAATATATACGGAGCGGTATTGAAACCAAAAGGCATACAATTATATTGATATAGCTTCCTCTTAAATTTAAACCTTAAAAACTTTCTATGTGACTTTTCAACAGATACTAGCAAATAGGCGTCCTTCAAATCCAGAGTTGCCATAAAAAAGTTTTTAAAAATTAATTTAGACACTGTCCTAAAATCTTTAGGTTAAAGTTTAAAATGTGAGGTACTGATATATTTGTTAAGGGATTGAAGATTTAAAATCATTCTTTTTGTGCCATCGGGCTTAGGTGTTAAAAAGATATTCGAAATAAATTGCCCTTTTTCTGATTTTACTGTACTTATTGTCCCTAATTTTAACAAATCATTAATTGAAGCCACAATGTTTGACAATTCACTTATCGACCAATTTTGTTCTTTTGGGAATATTTTTTGAACGGGCATTTTTGAAAAAGATAATTTTACACCATCTATCCAAGAAAGAATCACTTTATCCTTTGTAATTTTACATGAACTACTATAAAAAGGACTAAAATGTCCATTTTACTGACCTGGTTTTCTATTTCCGTGTTTCGTCCCGTTTCTTGCTGTATGTTGCCCTGTTGTGTTGAACTCGGTCTGTTTGTTTGCGCCGGTAACTCTGTTGCTTGTTCCCGTCCGCTCCGGCTTATCCCTCTGAATGCTGCCTGATACGGACTCATGAAGTTTAAATTTTTTGGTATTACTTTTCTCACATTCTGCTTGGCTTATGGAACTTTTAGCCAAATAGCCATCCATCTATTGGTGCTTCTGCTAGAGTATCTTTAAAATCTTTATTTAAATTATATGCTACCAACTCTCTACGAGATGTTGTTTCAGCATATAAAATATCGGTAAGCAATCTCCCTGCATCACTTAAGGATTGTATATATAACCGATTCACGTTCGCTCCCCCCTCTTCTTTTAACAGTGATGTTAAAACTAGACCAATAGACGATACACTAGCTTCAATCTGCATTTTTAGGGCTTGTAGTCTGCAGTCCCTTCGATTTACCGACTCAGAAACTGCCGCTGAGACTAATGGGTTTAATTTTGGAGGTTTTAGTAACTGACAGTTACTAGATATCGGGTATTTCTGAAGAATTTCTACTTTTTCAGTCTCCGATAAACCTTCTTTTAAGATACTAAGCCACCTATTGGCTAAACTGATTGTAAGGGAGCATCAATTACCTCGTTTTTGGTCACATTAACGCACAATAAAGCCAAAATTTTTTCACTCAATTCCACTGTATCTTCCGGTAGTGTTGGGTCGGGGTCACCTGTAGTTCCATAGTGGGGCGCCTCTCCCTCTAGTTTTATAATTATGTATATTATTTTGTTGAGTATATTTAGATTTGTAAAGGGAGAGTAAGGGTATGATATATGTATAATGACCGAACTGTTAATATGTTGTATTCAGTATATTTTTGTTTAATGTCCTCTCTGTATTTACATTTAAAAATAATACGCGGAACACGTCTTTGTAATTTGAAGATTTTATTTGTGTGAGGGGTATGTCCCTAACGAGTTATAGCATATGTTATATGAGACATAATAAGTGAATGGTAATATAAGGCTTTTTCTAATAACAAATGTATTCTTTGAAATTTCTTTTGATAGTTGTTCAATATGTTGTAACCGGTTTAATCCCCTGTCTATTGTGACACCCAAAAGTGTGTGCACCCAGCATCCACACCTTCAGGGAGTTTTCTTTTAATAAATATGATATTAAATGTATTTTGTGGATTAAGACATAAGCCACTAGATGGTCCAGTTTTTAAAATTTGATTTTATCTTAAACAATTTTTTACATATCCTGTATTGTATACCCAAGAATCGCACACAGTGACTGTATATTACCCAAATGTATTCAAAATACCTAAAACTCTGTACTCTGGTTCTTGTTTCGCAGTTGTTTACAGTTTTGATGATTGTACACAGTTAGTTAGATCGTTTTTATTTTTCCTCGTACAATAAAACCAAATGAGTTATTTAATACAGAGTTCCATGAAGAGGAAAACATGACCTCTCAGCCGAAAAATAAAGATTTTTGAATTCAGTTAGTAAAAATATGGGGTTTTGAAATTAACAGTATTAAGTAGATGCAATACAGGGTAAGTCTGGCAACCGAGACCCCTCCTTTATTTCTGTAGTGAAAATAGGAAAAAATGAATGCACTTTATTATGCAGGGCGCATTCACTATACAGAGTGGTTCAAAAAAGCTCGACGCGACTTTGGATTCTTAAATTTGACGTATTTTTTTATTTCAATTTTGGATACGCTTATTATTTTTTGTATAACCTACTATACTCGTAAATTTGATAGTTTTCGCAGAAATAATAGTTAAAAAAAATATTTTTCAATTTGCAAATGACCAAGTTGAACCTGCGTAATAAATAATAGTATGGAAAACGTGTGCGTAACTAATTAAGTAATTATTCTTTTGTTTTTGCTTACGTGTCACTGTCAAGTATCGATGTTAATCAATTTCAAGAACTGTCTAGATTTACAAAGGAAGAAGGATAATAATCAACAGTTTCCCTTAAATGAACTAACTGATATGATTTTAATCATTGGATAATGGCGTAGCCAAACTAGATTAGCAAAACATCGGTATCAAATGCATTTTTCTAATAGAAGATGACCAATCTACATAAAAAGAAGAAAAACAGTTCATAATGAACGAGGAACATGAAATCAATGTTATTTTGAGTATACTGACCAATCCAAATGCAAGTGCCTATCAAGGAGCAACTGATTTGCATATTTCGCACGGCACAATATCCTGAATTATCAGAAAAAGTAAATATCCTTATCGTCTTTATCTGAATCAAGAGCTACATGGGAAAAATTTCCAAATTTTTGCCCGGCGAATCTTGTTTAAAAGTAACAGAGCTGTAAATATATACAACATGCACTATTGTAGTACTACAAATCCTTATTGGATGAAAGCCGTAGACAATTAAAGAGTTTTGTCACTAGATGTATGGGGAAGAATTTTAGGATCGCAAGTTATGGGACCACATTATTTTAAGGTATTATAACGGGTAAAATGTATTTACTTTTTATAAGAAACGACTTGCCTGCGTACTTAGAACTGGTTTCTCTGCATTTTCGATAAGATATGATGGAGCACTCCTTCATTTTGCTCACATTGTTCGCAGTTCTTGAATCAAACTTATCGAAACAAATAGATAGGAAGAACAGGGTGTAAGTGTAAGTTGGATGGCAAGGTCGCCTGATCTAACACTATGCTTTTTTAAGGGATATTTCACAGAACAAGTTTATGTAGTTCCAGCAACTACCACCCAAGATATGAAAAACAGGATTACAAATGAGTTTTTCAAAATTACTCCCGAAACACTTTTAGATATGATGGAAAATAATCAAAGACGTATACAACTGTATATTAGAGAGACAATTTTGCGTTTTGTAATATAATTTACTTCATCCATTGTTTTTAACACAACTAATTGCTTTCATATTTTTCGTAGAGTTATATTAGGTTACATTAACAAACGGCCGCGAAGCCCGTTTGTTATTATGGCTCTCACACTCGGAAACGAAAACCTGGTGTGTGTCGTGTCATTTCAGAAAACCGTGTTTTTCGACCTTTCGGTTCGGAAATTATTAGAGATAGGGCGATGAATTTGACATGTGTTTTTAGAGGAGACGTAGATTTACACGATTCGTTTGCAGATTTTTCTGTACCACATTTGGTACCGTAGATGTGGTACCGCAAAGCCGACCAAAAAAATCAACTTCGATGTAACACGGTTCAGGTCACAATTTTTGATTTTTTTATCGAAACTTCCTGTAAAGATGGCTTTTCCGGTTCTATAGAACCCTATTGTTTTTGGTTGAGCTTCGAACCCGTTTCGTGATTTTACGATTTTTTTTCATTTGCAAAAATGGTGTTTTGGGGCCCTTATAGCTCGAACTGGGTGCGTCCCAGCGAAATTTTGCACAGACATTTTCCATTGGAAATATAGAAGAGACCAAAAACCTGAATGTATCTCTGTCGGAAAAATGACCGAAAAGTAGACATTTTTAAGAAAAACAGAAATTTTTCGAAAAAAAAATTTTTTTGATACATTTTGTTTTTTATAGAAAAAATCGGGCGTAAAACTGATTACGGCATCGGAAAGTGCTCAAAAATATACACAAAATGGAATATCTGTGAAAGTACAGGGGATGCAATTACTAGATAAAATTTGTAAAGTTTCCCAAAAAGGGGTACATTTTTACACATTTGTATTACAAGAAAGCTAATACACCTTGGGCGTGGGGTATTTTTTTACGAAACTAGATACTCGTAAATAGATTGTGACCAAATTTCAAAATTTTATCGTACTACAAGGTTAAATTACTGCGATTTTTCAAAGTTGAAATTTTAAAGTCCAAATTTAACCTTATTGTGAGGCTCACTGTTAACAGTAATCGGAATTATTTCCTGACAGAAGGATAGAGCGTTTATTTGGCTACCAAAAACTATATAATATTTTCTTCTAGCTAATGAGGAAATAGGTGACAATTCGATTTAAAGGAAAAAGTGTACGCTTCTGAGCACAATTTCTAGGTTTCTCTGAGGTCATCAAAAATTTCAAAACATCCATTCATCCTTGACTTTCGTCGAGGTCAAAAGGTAATTGAATTAATATTTAAGTAAAAATTATTTAATTTTAGAGGCTCAAAAAGGATTTCTTGGGTATTTTTAAAATTGTCAGCATAAAAATTGAATGTTTTTAAGTAGATAGCTACAATTTAAAGCATAATACTTTCCCCACTTTTATAAAATATCTCTAAGAAAATTAGCTGTCATTCTCGATTGCATGCATTCCATCGATATTCCTTCGATAAACTTCCTTTCAAAGGAAAATTGTGTACGGGAAAATATCGCATTATTAATTCAAGCGCGTGGGAGATTGGGTAATAAAATTTCACACGATTTCAAACTAAAATTTAAATAATAGGTAATAAAAATGTCTACAAAGAATAAAGTTATATATTCGGCACGTATTAATTTGTAGTGTCAGTTGTTATTCTCATTCTAATTATGTATTTTCCTTGGATCTTAGTAAAATAAAACATTTCATATCGCTTTAGAAACATGTTGAGTTAATGATCTTGAATGAATTTGTGCTACTAAAGGAATAGGAAATTTCACTTTTATATGAAATTTGATGTAACATGTGAGGTACGTAAAATCATATCGTTTCTATCTTTTATCAAATTAAACTTAAAAAATATATATATTCCTTGGATTTTAGTAAAATAAAACATTCCATATTGGATTAGAAACATGTTAAATTAGTGATCTTAAATTAATTTGTGTTAAAAAAAATTTCAAAGTGTTGAGTGTGAAATTGAATTTCTCAAATTTGAATCTCAATCGTTTCTATATCCTTTATCAAATTATTCTTAAAAAAATATATATTCCTTGTTCTCAAATAAATCCAACACAGAAGTTCAACGATGGTTGGTTATCAAGAAGGGTTTTTTGTATCTTCTTAAACAGGTTCTCCTCCAATAGTTCTATACCAGCTTCCTTTACTAAATATTTTAAAAGTTGGAATTTACGGTGTTGTTTCTCTATTTCTTCGACACTTTCGCAAAATTTACAAAAGCTGTACTTATTAATTTTTTCCATTTTAAATATAAGTGTTTGAAAAAATTTCTCACAGTCTTGTCAAAGTTGAAAGAATAAAAATAATCAAAATTGTGTTTTTATTTTTATTTTCTGCAGTCGTAGAAAAAGTATCGTGTGCAACACGTTCTAAACTTGTTGCACAATATACTATTGTGAGGTTTTTCAGGATACGGGCATAGAGTTTCTAATTGCTTTATGCTGGTATATGTTTAGCATAGAAAATGTAATTAAGTTCAGTATTATACTGTTCGGAAAAGTAGTAAAGTTTATATTATTTTATACAGGGTCAGTAGATAGAACATTTTTTAGAAATTGTGTTTTTTCTTAGTGAAACTTTTCGGTACGAGACATTAATTAAAGTATTTTGCTTTTGCTGCTGCGATTTTTTCAATTTTCTTATCATTTCTGGTATTTTTTTAAGATTTAAACATTGACATTATAAGTTATAGGTAATAGGTAGAGTTTGATTGATTGATTGAATTTGTTGTCCCGAGTTTTCAGTACAGAAGTATAGTTTTGTTTTGTTTGTTTGTTGTTGTTTAGTATATTGTTATACAGGGGCAGGGACGTTTTCTTTCTTTAGAAATTCTAGTTTAAAACCTGTAATTTTTTGCTAGTGAATTATTTCGGTGTGGAATATGGATTGAAGAGGCTTGAATAATAAATTTAGAAAATTTAGTTTTTGCAGGCATGAATTTTTTAATTTTTTTTTCTTTGCCTAAACTTTTAAAGGAATTAATTGGAGTTTAGTAGATAATAGATAGGATATTTCTTATAACTTTTACGGTTGTAATTTCAAAAAATATTTTAACAGCTGTTAAAAAATGAGTTTACCTAGTGACTCCTTAAAATTTTTATATTTGGTTTTGGAGGCGTTTTTTTGTTTCTAATATTTTGAGAGCTTTAAAAAAAATCGATATTCTCCTTGTGGCTTTTGAACTGCTTAAAATTTTTAAATATCGTTTTCACAGATCTGTGTAACTTTTAGTAGTGTAATTTTTAAAAATATTTTTACAGTCCTTAAAAAAAATTCCCCGGGACTTTTAAACTTTTTAAAAACGGTTTTCACAGTTTTCTGTAATTTTTTATAATGTAATTTAATAAAAGGAAAAATCGACATTTGTCAAAAAAAATGTGTTACTTCCAAACTACTTAAAATAACTAAAAACGATTTTCATAGTTCCATTTGGCTTCCTGAGGCGCAATTTATTAAAATAAAATAGTTTGACAGCTGTCAAAAAATGTTAATGTTCCTTATCTTTTGAACTGCTTAAAATTTTTAAATACGGTTTTTACAGTTCCATGTAGTTTTTGAAGATTTAATTAATTAAATATCTTGGGAACTGTCAAAAAGCCTGCTTTTTCTTTTACCTTTTCAGCTGCTCAACATTTTTAAATACAGTTTTTATTATTCCTTATAACTTTCATTCTCACAATTTTGACAGCTGTCAAAAAATATTTTCGTTCTGACTTCTGAACTTTTTAAAATTTTTAGATGTCGTTTTTCATAGTTTGTTTAAACTACTTAAATTTTTTGAATACGGTTTTCACAGTTCGATGTATCTTTTAGGGGAATAATTTGTTTTGAAAAAAATTTGTGCATCTCTCAACGAAAAAATGTTTTTTTCCTGTAACTTCTGAAATACTTAAAATTTTTATATACGGTTTTCGCAGTTCCAGGTAATTTTTAGGAGCATCAATTATTTGACATTTTTTTGACATCTGTCAAAAAAAATTTTTTCCCATAATTTCATGTTTAAATACGGTAGGTGCGTTTTATAGAGGCATTTAAAAAAAACTGGCATGTCAAAAAAAATTATTTTGCTCATAACTTCTGAACTGCTTAAAATTTCTAGATACGGGTTTTACAATTTCTGGTAACTTTTATTGTCATAATTTATTTTAGAGAAATATTTTTGCAGCTGTCTTAGAAAACATATAGTATTCCTAACTTTTAAATAGCTACATTTTTTTTAAATGAGATTTTTACAGATAAATGTTTGACATATATATCCGTAACCGGATGTATCGGACTAGCGGACGTTTGTTAATCAAAAATAGCCGTCAAGGTTATGATAATAGTAATAAGGATATTGTAATTTATTTGTTGTACAAATATGGATGATAATTTTTGACATCGCAACGAAATATAACAGTTTATGACATATATTTCAAAAAAGTATCTAACAAAACACCAAAAAACAAATAAAGAAATATAACGTTTGACGTAATTTGCATTTGTTCCACGCTTAAACCCGTTCATGTTAAGTTTACTATGAGCGACAGTAAGGCGATAATAGTTAAATTCAAATCTAAGTATGATCAAATTATTACAAAATTTGAGCGACTATAAATTCAAGTTTTAGAGACATGTTATGCAAAAACTATAAGACTAAATGTAGACAATGCTTATACTATTAAGAATGGCAGTATCGATGCTCATTTTTTTTCTTTGTGATTGTCACTTTTTCGTTTTAGCAAATCCTGACGCTTCAGATAGATAAAACCTTTTAAAACTTTTTGCATTCAACATTTTTTTTATCTCCTAAAAATACAGTTCAACTACATAACAAGTTTTATTTCCGTTTTAATAGCTGATTAGGTTAAACGTCATATGTTTCAGTAGAAACCAGGCAGTAAATTTAGAAGTCATTGAGTAAATCTGCTTAGAAAATTTATAGGCATTAAAACTGTCGTAACAAATTTACAGGGATCTGGGTATTATAATTAACTGTCTCAGTTCTCTCTCACTCAAGTACAAGCAAGTAAGGAACTTATAAGGTTACCTAATACCTCTAGATAAATCTTATCGGCATCTCAGATGCTCCGAACCTATAGGATTTACTACGAAGAATATGTTCAAGGACCCTAACGACTTTTATATCTAAAAAGAAATATCTCAAATTTTGATTTTTTATTGTCCCTTTCGGTGTACAAATTACTCATATTCCTTGACAAAGGTGCTTGCAGCCAGATTCTGGATATTTTTTTACCGGGCAATTCAACATTTATTCTTTAATTTGAATTTTAGGAGAATTTAGCCAATACCTAAAATAAAATTTTTATATTTTAGTTGCAGTGTACTATTAAATATTTGTATTTATGTATTTAAATTATGTCATTAACTATTAATTAGTTTTTGTATGAATAAAAGTGTATAGATGATTAATAGTTGTCAAGAATTTGTTTTGTTATTTACCTGTATTATTTTGAACATTATAATAAATCAACTTTAATGTAAATCTCCTCATTGGTCTTAGAAACTAAATTAAAATAATAATTGTACTAAATAGAGTGAAATATATTACAAAAAATTAAAAACCCAGCAGCCTATGACCATGAGAATTAAACAGATATGGCTAGGACTCATGGCGTATTGTAATTTAATTTTTGAAAAATTAAAAATAAAAAAATTTCCGTCATTCACAAAGCACTTAAATGAGAATATTTTTATCGTATCAACAATAAAATTTCCTTAACTGATTGGTTAAGACTTTTGAGTAACAGGGGTGCTTTTCTGTCACGAATATTTTTTTCGACAACCTTAATAGTATAGAAGAATATTCCTAAATATAAAATTAAGGGTGGTTTTCTTAAATATTTAAAAAATAACAATTTTGCAAAAAAATCGGGCTCATAAAAGTTTAGAATATATAGGAATCACAATAGCTACTTACTTCTTTCCGATTTGCGGCGTCGATCTAAACAGATGATGCAAGGCGATTTGAACTAATCCGAGATGTATGTGAGTTAAGTATTCTCAGAATGTTTTTAGAGCTACTACGTCTATTTAGATTTTCAGGAGCCCTCATTCAAATCAGTAAGCCAGATATTCAAAATGTCATAGAATTACTTAATGTAAATAAAGCCATGGACCCTGATAGCATACAGGAATTGTTTGTCAAGTCATAAAGATCCTTAGTACAACCACTTGCATATATTTTTAATTTATCTCTGCTTCATGAAACCCATCCTTCTAAATGGAAACTATTCCACGCAATTCTCATTTTTAATAGCAGAGATAAGCATAATAGAACATATTATACTACCGGAACATCACGATTTTTTCCACATAGTTGAATCTAGACAAACTTATTAACATTTATAGAATTTCTCTGTGAAACAATGGATAGGCGGGTTCAAGTATATGCTACATACACTGACTTCAGTAAGGCGTTTGATGAAATTAATCATCGAATCTTAATTGATCACCTGGTTGAGGTGGTTTGTTTGGACTCCTGTTGCACTGTATTAGGACTTATCTGGGTGATAGAGTACAGGGTGTCCCGTTTTCATTGTTTTTATGGGGTATCTCTCTTATTAGTGAAGATAGAGGGTTTCGGTTTACGCGACATGGTGCTAATTTTTTGTAAAACGAAAAATAACCGAAACAAAATTTTCATAGCCCCTTCGTTTTTAAGATACAATGTAAATTGAAAATACTGCATTTTTGGGCCCCCATCGTATTTCGGTTGTTGTTTAACTTATCGAAAAGGTAAAAACTGGCTCTGATACAATTTTTCACGTAGAATCGAGTGGCGTAGTCAGATTTTTTTATGTGAGCTGTCGTTTTTGAGATATAACACAAACTTATAATTTTTTATATAAGACACCCCGTATAGTTTTATACGGGGTGTCTTATATAAAAAATCATAAGTTTGTGTTATATCTAAAAAACGACATAAATTTGTGTTATTCAGTTCACAATAAGCTTCTCGAAAATATATAAAAGTATATACTTTTCTATTCGAATCACCCAGTAATTTGCATTTTTTTAGAGACAGGCTCAGTTTTTGGTAGTAGGCTGGGATTGCCTAAACAAAACAAAAAAAAATCATTGTCAGGTTAAATAAATTACTTGTCAAAAACCTCTGGTTCGTTTTGAAGCTGATTAGATAACCACAACAATTATTTTAAATGTTATAATAAAAAATGGCCAACTCCTTTGAAAAATAATTACTTGCATCGAACAATATAAAATTTCGTTTATAAACGATATCACCCACATTAAACTCTACATGCCTTTTTCGTAAATCATAGTATTTTTTGTACCTGTCATATGAATTTTGAATATTTTTAGTAACTTGAGAATAAATTTCTGGTAATTTAGAAAACGTAGAATAGTTTTAGTTTAAATTGATATTTTTGCTTATTCAGAGCCAAACATACAAACGAACGAAAAAGTTTGTTACACTGTATAAGATATTCACGATTGAACACCATAATTTGTATTGGCATCAATTTTATGTATGTATAACAAATCTCGGTCAATTACGATAACGGAAACTGTTTTTTACGTTTATTTTATTTTATGCTTTTTGGCATTTTTTTACGTATCCTGTATTGTATAATATTGTATTGCCCTACCTACCTAAACATAGTAACTAACTAACTAACATACAAGTGAAGTTAAATGAACACTTTTAAAAAGACACTTTGTTACATCGACACTTTTAATTTAATAGCTTTGACGAGTTTCATAACGCTAGCAAAATATTATTATAAGTTATTTAGAATTATGTTAGTTTCCTCGTTTTAAAAATAACGCAATATTTACAAAAACTTACTCGAACTTTGTCCATAGTTAATATAAATTCCAGATTTAACAGGATTTAAGTATCCGGCCGACATCGACAGCGCCAAGCAATAAGACCAAGTTTTCATTTCGTGTTGAAATAAACACCTGAAAACTTATTAATCTAATTATGGAGCTACAGAGTTTAAACGAAGTTAAACTGGAAAAGCAAATAATTGGCTTAAAATACAGAGGTTAAAATGGAACAATATTCGTTTGACAGCTTTTTTATTTGAAAAAAATCTTTAATTGATAAAGACATTGAGAAACCTATTTTTCATGTAATTATTGGGTCCAATCCAATTAGAACCGCAAAAAAAAACGAGGCCACGATTAACCGCTAAAAATTGAAATTTGATACTTATTATATTTAAAACTAAAACATATGCTGGAGAGTCATCATGATCGCAATTTTACCGACTTTAAAAATAGTAATTATTTTAAATAATGTTACGACCATTAACTAATATAAACAGAGTGTGTGAGAACTTAGTAATTTACGGGAAAAAATAGATAAATTTCCTTTACCCGGAACTTCCTCGTTATGGATCTTCCCTTTTATTAGAAATAGTGAGTGTGGCCTAGTTTAGTTCAGCATATAGTCATTTAGTCACACATATGTTTCATCCTTATGTATATTTCTTAACTCTTATTTATTTGGAATTTTAGAAAATTAGAATTTATTATTTTTTGTTTATATTTAACCAAAATGTCGTACTGTTAAGGGTATAATGGCCGACATGCTTCAGTAGAGAGCTAAACGGCTAAATATACTATTCCTTTAATACAAATTCAAAGAGTGAATCAAATTTTATTTAGTTAACCTTTCGCATCATAACATGATATATTTTGAGCCCAACTTTACATCGGAAAAGACAAATATAAGAAGACCGCCTTTAAAAGCACTCGATAAGAAAATAAATCGGTGAACTTTTGTAAACTAAGAATATAAAATACAATCCACCTTTACCTTATTGAAGAAAAATCTTTCCATTCATTAGGAATGGTGGTCATATTTTACTATCTTTTCAAGCATTTTTATTGGGCGCTATTTTGTTCCACCATATTGCTGTTTAGTTCCAACATATTTTGTTTAGTAGTTTGATTAATGTTTTTTAAAAATATTTATTAGTTCACCATTTTGTTCCATCATGTTGAATTTGCACTAAAATATTACCAGTTTGTCTCTATATCACATCTAGTTTTTGTAAACGTTGAAGCTCATTGAACAAGATCGTTTTTATTTACGTTCATTTTTTAAACAGTTTCTTTGTCCGCCATATTGTTTCACCATTTTTGATTTCGTACCACAATTTTACCAGTTTATCTCTATATCACATTTAATTCTTGCTCAAAATTTCCGACACATACTTAAGTAACGCTCGATTTGTAAATTATAACTTAGATAATTAGTTTTTTAGTAATCATTTTTTAACACTTCACTAAGCCGCCATTTTGTTCCGACCTATTTGATTTTTACCGAAATGTTAACTGGTCATCCCTAAATGACTTTATTTTTGATAAATATTTAAAAACAAAGTAGTAGTTCTTAGCTATGCCTTGAACTGACAGACAGACTGACAAACCTACAGAAAGACTGCGGAATTGAGAAAATGTGTTTGGCATCTAGGGACTAGGGGAAGTAAATATCTGTAAAAACTTGGAAAGGGTGATTTTTGCACGATTAGAAACACTTTATTTGGTCTCTATTTTGTTCCGCCATCATGAATTCGTTTCACAATTTCACAATACCACGAGTCTATATCCAACCACACTTAAATCTTGCATAAAATTTAAAAGCGATCTAATAAGTAGTTTTTCAGGCTAATAAAGTTTTACCAGTTTATTTCTACATAATACTTGATGTTTATGCAAAATTTAAGATAAACTGGCTATGCAGTTTTTTAGTAGTATTTTTTTAGCGAGTTTGATTTTTTCCGAAAGTTTACCAGGTCACCCCCGTATGACTTTAAATAAAATTTGAAGTCAACCGGTTAAGTAGTTTTCTGGCTATGCCGCGAAAAGACTGACAGACCGACGGAACCATAGAATTGAGGGAACATGTTTTTCGGCATCTTGGAACCCTGAAACGTGAAAGCCTGGGTGGGTGTTTTTTTAAAGCACTACTTTTTTACGAGGAAAGTAAAAGTCTGTAGCTACTTCTTGAATAATTTGTATTTAGGTATTTATGTGTCGTAAAATAAAATAACTACAGGCAACACTAGTAAATCAACTGCACCATCAATATTTTTCATTCAAGCTTGAGCGAAATGAAAAAGGCATCGCTATACTCTTTCCAGGACGTTATAGGTGGTTTCATTTTATATTTATATTATGTCCAGGTGAATGTTGGTATTCAGATACAGCAGATTGTACAATTTGTTTCTTACTGATACATCGTTTATATTTCTTAGGCCTAGTCGATATGGATCATCCAGTTTCTCCAATATATACATCACAACAGGAGCAAGTAATTGTATATACTCCTTCTGTTTGGAAAGAAATAATGTCCTTTAGCGATCGCAAACATTGTCCAATTTCCTTGTGTGTGTTGAAGATTGTACGTATATTGAACCGGCGAAGCCTTGCAATCTTGTCTGTAGTTCCGTGTATAAATGGAAGAACTACACTTCCTATTGGTAATTCCTTATTAGTATCATTTTGTGGAGTAGGATTATTATATTGACCGTCTGATATCCTCTGTGCAATATCCATTCCTTCTTAAAGCTTGAGTCAGTTTCTCTGTTTCCAATTGTAAAAAATTTTGGTTACAAATCGTGAGTGCTCTGTAAACCAATGACTTAATAACTGATTGTTTTTGTGCTGGATAATGATGGGAATTTGCATTTAGGTCCCTGTTCGTATGCGTTGGTTTTCTATATACAGAGTGTCGTAAGGAACCATACCCTTTCCTTTGTACAACAACATCTAGAAAAGAAATCGTGTCTTCTGATTCAATTTCCATTTTAAATTTTATATTAGCATGTTGTTAATTCAGATGATTAAGAAACCCAGGGAGGTTTTCTGGACCATGCGGCCATATTACAAAAGTGTCATCTACATATCTAAACCATGACTTTGGCTTTAATGGAGACAACTCTAGTGTTTCCTACTCAAAATCTTCCATGATGATATTGGCTACCACTGGTGAGAGCGGAGATCCCATGACTGCTCCTGAGGTTTGTTCATAAAAAGTTCCTTGAAAAACAAAATATGTTGCTGTGAGACATACTTCATTCTATTGCACTAACGAAAGGTCGAAGTGGTACATTAACCTTGTGTATTTTAGGTAGTCCGTAAAACCGCGGAATCTTTGAGCTGCTTGACTTTAACTCAATTTTGTTGGTCGGGTCTACTTGAATTACTCTCTAAGTGTTGTCGTCCAAAAGTAGTTGTATTTTCTTCACGTAATCTGTTTCGTCCATGACGACAGTTGCATTTCCTTTTTCCGCTGGAAGAACCAAAATATCTGTATTTTTGTTTAATGTTTTTATCTCCGTTCTTTCCGCAGCTGACAGATTCGACTTAGAGGGTTAGAATTTTTGATAATCCTCGCTGTTTCATACCTTATTACGAGTCTTCTGATTGTTGCTTCAACGGATGAACACTATGTGTTCTAAGGGTATGTCCTTTGGTGTAATGGCAAAGTTTTGGCCATTAGATGGGACGGATTGTTCTGCTTCAGTAAGGATTTTAGAAGATTAGAGTCACGGTTCGGTAGACACAAGTCGAGTATAAATTGCCGGCCTGGGTCTCTCCGAGCTCATTCAGTGTTCCGATCTCGTGAAGTAAAGATCCCTGAAGATGCCTCGTGCAATCGAAGGCGAAACGTAGGAAAGTGATTCTATTTTGACACGGTCTAATCCCAAGAACCATGATTTCTTAATTGACCACAGCCGTAAAAGCTCTCGTTCTATAATATCAAAAACTTTTAAAAATCAATAAAAAATATATATATGTAACCTATACATATTTAAATGAGACACCCTGTGTACTATAAATTCATTAAATGTGCCTCTTCTTAACGGTTATAAATATGTCGTGTTTGATACCATTATCTTTAAGAACCACCGAGAAATTTGACAAAAACCGTGCCATAAGAGCCAATGTATTGCTGTTGATTCCATAATATGTATATGTTAGAAGAGCATGTTCTCTTTCTGTCTCTCTAACGCATTGCGTTTTATGGCAGACTTGTTGTCAATTTTTTCGGTTACTTTAAAAAAACTCGGTAAATTTCCTTTACCCGAAACTTCCCTCATTATGAATCTTTTCTTTTATTAAGGCCGTTTTACATGCTGCAATTCTTTCTTGCAAGTTGCGATAGTCTTAAACAAAAGCATGCGCAGCGGGAAGACATTTGTACCTTTTGTCAAACTGCGCATGCCTTTGTTCAAGACTATTGCATATTGCAAAGAAGAATTGCAGCATGTAAAACGGCCTTTAGGAATAGTGAAGTGTAACTAATTTAGTTTGGTACATTCATTTAGCAATATATAAACTCTATTTTCAAATATTAATAATGGGCGCAATTTTGTTCCACCATATTGGAAATAAAAGGAAAATACAAATATTTTTTATACAATATTCTTTTTTACTTCTCTGGTAAAAGAGGAGTATTGTATTTTAAACGTATAAATCATATACGTTAATATTAAATTTACACTATAAAACTTCAAAACTTTTCAGTCTGTATCCCACAGACGTAGTCCCCAGTATTTAATTCATTCTTTTGAAGCATGTCATAAAAATCAATTTCGGGCAAAATCTTTTATCAGAAATAGCCTTCGCTGACCAAGGCGGCGCGCACATACAAACAATATCAGGAAAACTTTTATAACTGACAGTGCCAGCCGGAATGTGCCTTAGTTTGGTTGAAAGCACTTGACAGCAATTAAATTATTTTTATTATCAGCGAACATTCATATCAATATTTCCGAAGGGCTGGAAACATTTGTAATTCTGGTATCTGTAATTGACAATAACAATAAAATTGGTCAAAAATACAAAAGTCAATACATATAAAAAAATCGGTAAATTTTCATTTAGTAACACAAATATACCGTCTTTTCAAACATTTTTATTGGGCGCATTTTTTTTATGAACCATTAATCTATTAGTTTTAATCTATGATACTTTATTTTTGTACATATTTTGAAACAAATTGAATACGTAGTTTTTTACCTTTAGCATCTAGATTACAACGAAAATGAAAGCAATTAGTATATACCTTAGACTATAAAACAAAGGATAGACTCAACATTTCATTCATAAATAGTTTTGAAAGTTGGATCTATTATTGTTTTTCGCGTGCTATGGTTGCGAGAGAAAATATATTTCTTGCTCTGCGTCGCCGGTCCCAATAATGTTGGCTTTTGCTATAGGCTGAACCAGCGGCGGATCATTTATCTTTAATTTAATATGTTTATAGCAAGCAATTTAATGTGTTTTTGCCAATTTTAAGTATATGTTAGAGGCGTAGTCAGAAATTCGGGCAGGGAGTATAAAATCAGAAAAGAGGTGATATAAATATTTTGCGATCCCCTTGACTTTCCTTGTTAGAGGAAAGTATTGTAATCATACAGAAATCACCCCCCGAGATTTTTGCAGATCTTCACGTTTCAGGGATATTGAAATTCTCAAATCCGTCGGCCTGTCTGTCTGTTTGCGCCATAGCTAAAAAACTACTTATCCAGTTGACTTCAAACTTTAGTCAAATTAAGAGTTATATGATAATATTTTTGTGAACACCCAATATGATGGAACAAAATGGCGGGCCCAATAAAATGTGAAAAAAATATTCCTAAAGAACTGCTAACCCAGTTTATCTTAAATTTTGCCCAAAAATTAAGTGTAAACTAGGAATAAACTGGTAAAATGTTTGTGAGGAGCCTTTATGGCTAAACAAAATAGCGGCCTAACTAAATGTTTAAAATATCAGCATCAAAAAACTATTTATATAATTAAGTTGAAATCTTACACAGAAATCAAGTACGAAAAATCAATCAACCTGTAAAATTTGATATATCCTATATGGCGAACCAAATGGGCGGCATAATTTAATGCTTAAAAATTCCATTTCCTACAAAAAAAAATCTTTTTTATGGAGGAAAATAATAAATATCATAATTTACTTTTTTATAGATAAGGAAATATAAAATAATACCGATAAATAAATCAAAAATTTTAAAATAGTTAGTATGTATATTTGTGTGTTCATAAGTATGTATATATGTATGTATATATGTATGTTAGAAAAATAAATTATAAAAAATCAAAGCATCGTTCTTTGCCCGGAACATCCCTCATAAGAAATTCCAAAACGAACATTGTATTTGTAATTTCTTAAAAAGTAAGACTTGGGTTCAAAAATAAGCCCTTTTAACAGAACCTTCCTCGTAATAAAAATTGATACATATTGACATTTATATGATGTGTTAATTTATTAGAAAATAACGGTAAGGATATATAAATTATGTTACATGTGTGTGTGGTGAAATCCGTTACGAGGAAAGTCCCGGGTAAAAGGAAATTTACCTATCTTTTAAATACTACTGCAAAATGTTAAAAGGTTTTTAATTCTTTCATGAATTTTTAATATATAGTTTCATGAATTTTCAATGTATACTTTGAAAAACGCATGAGTCTCTGTCGAAACGGCACTTACATATGTGCATATATATATATATATATATATATATATATATATATATATATATATATATACATAAATATTTTTTTTCGTATACCTGCCTAAACCTATACTACTCATAAAGTTTACTAACTAAAATGAATCTATCTTCCCTATTTAGAAATCATTTCTCCTTTCTAATCGGATTTTTGTACTGATACTAGATGCATGTGTCTTGTTTAAGTCTAAATTCTTTATGGTTTTATGATGTATTCTAACCTTGAAATCCTTTTTTAAAATTAATTTTGGATGTTCGCTTAGAACTTCGTCGTCATACATGTGATCCCGAAATAGATCAGACATTCAAAATTCAATTCAAGATGGCAAGTCTTTCATAGTATTAAAAAGGTAACTAAATCTTTAATGTTTTTATTAAAACTACTATTAGTTTTATAGAACAACCTAAAAAACTTCTCAGCTGCCCTACATGTCTCTATAACTATTTTCCTAACTTTAATTTGAATATATTAGGCATTTATTGTAGATCTACTAGAAAGTTCAATAAACATTACATATATTTGTTTGTGTTCTTGCCTCGGTTATTTCCAAACACCTGATTTACTTATACATATACATAATTTGTATTGTCTATATACGAGAAATTATAAAACAAAAAATATATCAGAAATACATTAAACTTTTGAATATTAGAAATATTGATGTACCTATAATGAAATTTAAAGGGCTCATAAAATAATTCTTTTATAAGGTTAGGTCTGAATAGTACTATATTTTAATTATATATTAGATATAACTCCAGGAACCTATAAACTCCAGGAAGTAGTTTGGAATTTGGTATGTGGAGGAATATCATGAGCAATTTCCTCGTATGTATCTGAAGATTAAAATCACAATATAATTTAAACAAAACGTTTTATAACCAAGAGGCATTTTAAAAATCGGCAAAAAGTACGTTTGTTTTTAAATAAAAGCCATAAAAATACATAACTTATTCGCATCCAAAATATAGTACAAATATAAGTATATTTGTTTTGTAAATAACGCATTTAAGCATTTGGAGAGCTACTATGTAATTTAACGTTTACGTTATGTAAAACCCAACCCAAAATTGGCAAAATATTTGTTTTTGTTCAATTAGGGTCCATTTTTTTTGCTTTCCATAAAAAGTAACATACTCGAATGGCTTAAATATCAAGTTATTGTGTGTAAATGCTAAGGCCTTACGCTTCGGACACCACTGATATCTATCCTTAATTACATCAAGACTAAATGTGATATGATACTTCTGGACTTAAGTAGTCTGTATTTCCACAAACAACACACTTCCTCACCAGAGTTTTTCATTTATTTAAGTACTACAACACACAGACACACAGAACTTACAAAATCATTAAAAAATTACAAAATATGTATAAACAACAGAATCCAACGCGGTTACAAAAATGACAACAATGCAGCTTCTGTTTTGTAATTAGACTATAAACAAGAGTGCTATGATGATTGCTATGAATGAATAGTTGTGAAACTACTCGTAAGGGACGTAAATTTGGAGTAGCGTCGTTAGCAGTTCTATTTGGTAATATTTTTATGATTACATTTTTCAAATTTTTTAAAGACCTTAGATAATTACTTAGAAAATAAAACAATGTTTTATAGTCTAAGGTTAATTATTTTGTGTTTGTTTGTTTATATATATATATATATATATATATATATATATAACTGTATAACTAAATATATAAACATATTGGAGAAATTCAATAAAACTTGGCTTAGAATATTTGACAATTTTTAAAACGTGCCATCAACATACACCTATCGATGTATTGGAGAGGAAAGAAATTCAATCTATGATCCCGTGTTAAATGTGAATAGTTCATTCAATAGCTGGCTTTCGAAAGCGCGTTTGGTTCGGCTGATGAAGGTTGAGTTAACTTAGGAGGGCAGTTATTCAAGGCTAATATTTTATTAGACTTGTTGTTTTCTGATTTGCGGAATCATCTATGTTTCTGCGATAGCCGAGGATCGACAAAAATATGCCCCGTGTACTGCTCTAGATTTTTGAGTTGTCGATATGCCGCTATTTCTGAAGACATTTTTCGAAATGAATTTATTTTAATACATTGTGTATTGCACACCCTCTATGTTATAATAGTTATCTTTAAAAGCTCTTTTATTCTATAAGCACCGGCCAACTCAAAAATAGTAGCTACTTTTATCAAAAGATACATTTCGTTAGGTTCCTCTTTAATGAAACTTCATTATTTTGGTTTATATCCTACATTTTGCTTTTTTATTAATGATGTAAGCTTGAAATATAGGCTTAAATCCAAGTTTCTTTTTATTTTAAGGACGCTTTTAAAAAAGGAGTCCTTACCTTTATAAAATATTTGGCTGGAATGTTTTTTGCATGTTCGCAAAATATGCCAGAAACATCTCCCCCTTAACACTACTGTTTCCTTGTTCTGGCATCAGTTTTCAAAATTCTTGGTTTCTCATATTTTTGTTGAGATTACGCTGGCCATAAACTTGAACTTGTGATTTTTGCAGCCTCCAAGATAGAATCTGGTAACTCATCATCAGAGCTGCTCATTTTAAAACTATAATTATATTTTTTTACAATCTGATTTGATGAAAAAACGGTACGCGACGCACAGAGGTCATTTTGTTAATTCAAGGAAGAAATTAATATGACATTATGAGGAGGAGGTGTGGCGGCCTACCTCAAGGGAACATATACTCCTGAGTTTTTTCAGTTTGATTTTCCAGTTAATGAATCACTTGAGTACTTGATTTTTAAAATTAAAGTTAAAAATAAATATACAGCAATTGGTGTATTTTACCGTCCACCTAAAACAATCATTAATAATCGTATTGAAGATTTTGGTAATATTTTGTCCAGTGTTGCCGCTTCTGTTGATGAAAGTTATAACCTATCGCAAATTATTAATGAGCCTACTAGAATATCAGGAAATGCGGCTACGCTACTTGACCCAATTTTTGTTTCAGATAAAGAACTTGTTTCAAGCCATGGTACGATTTCTGCGGATAATATATCCGACCACAGAATGGTTTATTGCAGTTTAACTATAAATAAAGTCCGTGTGGTATCTAAAATTATTAAGTTTCGGTCTTATAAATCTTTTAACTATCACAATTTTTGTCAAGACTTGAACCATTTGGAATGGAATAATATTTTTTATGTAAATAGTATAGATGACAAAACTAATTTATTTAATAACCTTATTTTAGATTTGTTTAACCGTCATGCCCCAATTAAAGAAGTTCGAATAACAAAGCCTAAAGCACCGTGGCTTACTGAAAACCTTAAATTATACATGAAACAGAGGGATCGGGCTTTACAGACTTTTAAAAGAATGAGTGATCCAGATGATTGGGTAGCTTATAAAAGGTTAAGAAATTTCACACTATCGGTAGTGAGACGTGAAAAAAAAAGGTATCTTGATTCACTGTCTGCTGATCAAAACCACTGTAAAATTTGGAGGGCATTAAAAGATTTAAATGTCTGCAATAAAAACAACAAAACCATCCCCGAAAATTTGCAGAATCCCAATTTAATTAGTGATTATTTTGGACCTTTTTTGCAGAATGTACTAAATTGTGATAATAAAATTGAGTTCTATAGTAATAATCTTTTTAAAAATAGTATTAGTTTTTCTTTTAAATTGACAACAGTTGAAGAGGTACATTTAGTGTTAAAAAATATTAAAAATGATGCTGCGAGTGTAGATAGCATTAAGGCATCTATGCTGCAATATTGCAGCCCTTTTATTGATATATATATATATATATATATATATATATATATATATATATATATATATATATTCATATTATTAATCTCTGCATAGAAAATGGCTACTTTCCTGGCCAATGGAAGGTCGCAATTGGTAAACCAATACCGAAAACATCATGTCCATCTGAAGTCAGTGATTTAAGGATTATTAGCATTTTACCAACCCTCTCTAAAATTTTTGAAAAAATTTTATATAACCAACTGTATATTTTTGTCTTATTTAATCAAATTTTACCAGATTTTCAATGTGGTTTTAGAAAAAATTTTAGTACTTCGGTGGCATTATCTACGGTAATAGATGACGTTTTAAGAGCTTGGGATCAGCAGAAATGTACTGTGCTAGTACTTCCCGATTTTTCTAAAGCTTTTGATACCATCAACCAAAAACTTCTTTGTTCCAAATTAAAATATTATGGCTTTGATGAGGCATCCCTTAATCTTATTAATCCTTATTTTAAAAACAGGTTTTAAAAGATATATTGTGCAAATAAATTCTCAAAACAAATTTCGATTCTCTCTGGAGTGCCTCAAGGATCAATATTCTCTCATTCTGAAATCTACAAAATATTGCCAAACACAAGCGTATGCTGATGATACTCAGCTTTACTATTCTTTTAATATTCAGGATTCTAAAAAGCATCAGATTTAATTGATTATGATTTAAACAATTTAAAAAGTAATGTCGTCCAAATAAACTGAATAAAAATCTTTAGTTATGTTTTTCGGAAATAAAAATCAGGTAAGTACCTTAAACGAAGGGTTTAATGTTGCTCTGGATGGTACGACACTACCTATAGTTGAGTCAGCAAAGAATCTTGAAATTATCATAGACTCAAATTTAAGATTTAAAGAACATGTTAAAAAACTCATGCAAAAATCATTTTTAGCTTTAAAACTTTTGTACAGTAACTGACACATCCTAAATTTATGCTTACGCAAAAATCTGTGCGAATCCTTAGTTTTATCCAACTTTAATTACTGTGATTTTATTTATGGTAACTGTATTGATATTTTGGATAAAAATAGGATCCAGAAGGTTCAAAATTCCTGTTGCAGGTTCATTTTTGGACTCAGAAAGTTTGACCATATATCGCATACATTTGAACAACTTAAATGGTTAAAAATGGACAATCGCAGACTTCATCATATGGCTACTTTTGTATTAAATATTTTAAATAACCCTGATGCATCTATTCAACTAAAAAATAAATTGGTACCTCGTAATAATATTCATGACAGGACTCGTTTTACCAATCATTTAACTATGCCTTACCACCGTTCAGCCATGTTTCAGAGGTCATTTACGTATAATGCCGTTAAAACATATAACTATTTGCAACATAACCTTATCTCACTTAATGTAACTCAGTTCAAAAAACTATTTAAAAATTTTTTATTGACATTTCAAAGTCTTTAGTGTCACAACTTCAAATTTCTCCATAATTTTGTTATATTTTAAATTAGAACTATGCAATTACTTGTGAATTATTTTGAATATATTGATTTTATCTATATTTGTTATATATTTGATTTTCTTTTATTTATATACTTATACATTTTCTGCATTATTTTTGAGGTTAAGTATAGTAGCCGACTTGTGCTAGACTTCGCCTCATTGTGGTGCCATTTTTTTTTAAATATTATTACACTGTCTATGTAAATATGCAATTCTGTAATATAAAGACGATTTTTATTTATTTATATATTTATTTAATTTTTTGAAAATTTTGTCAAACTACACATTTCAGAATACATATTATTGACTTCTTTGATAAATAAAAGATAAACAAGCAAATAAAAATATCGAAAAACTCTATTTTCGCTTGTAGACATAAGAACGATGAAAATAAGACGTAACAAAAATTTTATATTAAAATTATTCATATATTAATATGTTGAAAAATAAATTGAAAAACCTTATTAGGTAATTATTTAATACTTAAAGAAAAAAATATTAATATATTTTAAATTTTTGAGAAAGGAAAATAATTTATGATTTTCGTAAATTTACTTACTTATATTTCCGAGTGACTATCACTGTTTCCATTTCCAAGATCAAAATCGCTCGTATTGTCAAAATTTAGTTCTTTAAGCAAGTTAATCACATCTGCATTTAGCGGTGCCTTTGTAGAACAAGTACCAATACGTTTATTCAAAGACGAGATAAGAGGGTCAGATGAAACCAGGAGGCACGTGAATATGTCTCTCATTGTATCCTCTCTAGAAAATGTTCTGCTATAAAGGTCTCGATATCTTCGCAAGTTCTTATTGCGAGATTCAAGAGCTTCCTCGGAAAACATTCCTATAGGTAGAACCTTAACTATAACAGCACCATGAACTAATATGCGATGGAGGGAGGCGGGCATTTTGTATCAAGGGTACAGATTGATAAACATTTGTGCCGTTTCTTTATAGTAACTTGAAAATGCATCTATGTTAATTGTATACCCACAAGAGATTGTTGTTAAAATCACATAAAGATGTTTCAAAAAATCTTCGATTAGCCCTGTTATGGTAGAGGCCAATGCATAATTATGGAAAAATCTTCGTGATGTATAACCATCATTGGTTGGGCCGTGTCCTTGTTTAATAATGTCGACTAGTAAATTCATTTGTTCTTTAATTTGTTTTTGAATATATTCCTTTCGTTCCTTTACTTGTGTCTTTTCATCCTGGTCCCGTATCTGCCATCTTTGTACAGGGATTCGATACGAAATGTGGAGACAACACTCAAGACACCTGATCCACGCATGCAAACTTGAAATGCCATAGTCATACATTGAAGAGTCTGACTCAAGGCTAGAAATTTTCTCAAGGTCATTCATTATTTTTGGCGTTGCACCACATATGCCACATGTTTGAGTGGAAGAACCGCTTATTACACCAAACATTTTCCCTTCTATGATCGTGAGCTTAAAATCAGGGTTGATGTATTTCTTTGTTAAAAATCGTAATTGTAGTTGGCTGAAGGCATTTGATTTGATTTTTCATGTTTTGGATTTCTCTTTTAGAAAGTTCAGCAGTCTCCTTTTCAAATAGAATTTTAATGATGATGATGGCCGCGGATTCTGCCACAAGATTTGGCCCGAGTCTGTGGATATTTGTAATAGAACAAGACACATTGAAAATAAATTGGAATCGTCCTTTGCCAAACTGTCTTCTTGTTTACAATATCTCTGTTTTTACGTAGAATGTCCACCACTACCATCATACCCCACTTGAAATAAAATTTGATATTTGAAAAGTTTAATAGGCGCTCTTCAAAAATGCCTTTTTGCACTTCCACAATCCTATTAGCTGTATGATTAAAAAGTTGCTGTAATTCCACTTCCACAGCTGTATCAGAAACTACGATAAAATTTTCACTAGGAAAACATTTTTTCTTAGCTCCCAAAAGGATATTATAATTTGGATAAATATTCGCGTTTCGAATTTTAGCCCCTAGTTGCATCAATAAATATGAGTTTTTTGTTAATCGTGCGTCAACATATAATGCCAAAGCTTCTTCTGTAGTATATCTGACTGGTAGCATACTTGGTGATTAATAGGCTTTTTTTATTTGTGTTGCCCTATTCGGGGAGTACTTGGAAACTTGTTTGACTATTCGTGAAGCATATCTACGCCCAGACGATTCTAGACTCTTACGCATGGCAAATGACAGTTCTTCTCTTTGATAATTTTGTAATAAAGGCAAATTTTTTTGTCTTTTACTCTTTTCGCCGAGTTCTTGAAATTCTTTGCTTGGGCGGTTAAAGTCGAATTAATTTTCTCGAATGTGATTTTTGTATTAAGCCACTCATTTTCTCTTTCCTCAAACAACTTTTGTCCTCGATTGCTATCTCTCCACTTTTTCGCCACCGCACTATTAAAAGAATTGATACATTGTTTTATTTTGCTATATTCTGCAGCCCGACATTCCCTTAAATTAAGATCATTAATAACATACTCCAATACTGTGGCATTTTTAGCGCTTACTGATTTTTGTTGAGACCAAACGGTAAACAGCTCTATCATATAACATATCAGTTTCAGATTTACTGGCAACCCCTTGCACTTAAATTTTAACTTATCACACAGCTTTTGAGCGCAATTAACTGAAAAAATATTTAAAGCAAACACAGGCAATTACCGATATATGCAGCCTGCTTAACTTGATTTATTTAAATTTATATTTAAAAAAATTACGTAACCTTTTGACAACATTTTGAACACCGTATATATTTATTTCATTTGCAACTTTTACTAAAATAAGTAGTACTTACCCAAACTTAATAAACAACGCCAAAACTCTGATATAATACACAACAAATAATTATCTAAGACACTTTAAACATGAAAACACAACACATACCAGTTCAATGACACGAAATTATAATGCAATTGTATTTGTTTGTTACGTCACCACGGCCTACTGGAGTAACAGAATCTAGTGATAATATGGAAATAGCTTAGCTAGAATATTGACTCTAAAATGATGTATACAAAAATTATAAAATACAACTCATGTTTTTTAATTATTTCCTTGTAATTTATCAAAGATGACCTCTGTGCGACGCCTACGTTTTACAATGTTTCTTGTTCCTCGTTGACATGAAAATTAAAAGTTTGACATTACGGATCAAATTCAACAATGCATTTATTTTTGCTTGACATTTTAATCATTTATTACCCTACAGGAAACTTTTTTGTTTAAGCTGAAATATTGGGAATTATACATAAATTTAGGCCCCGTCTGCCTGGTACGACATAGACAGGAAATGTGTTGCACAAACAAGAAACTAATCGTACATATCCTCTCGACCATATACCTCTTAATTATGAGGTTGAATTAATATCAGGGGTTAAATAAGTCTGGAAACTTTTTTGTACTTGGAAAGCGATATCGCTTGCTTTCTTGATTTTTGCACCCAAAAACACAAGGTTTTACTTTTGATGTTTGTTGCTTGAAAAAGTTCACCATTACCGAAATTATTAGTACCAAAGGCGACAATGCTAATTATTAACCCTTGCAAATGACATTTTAATCATTTACTATACTATACAGGAAATTTTTTAAGTTGAAATATAGAGAAATTACGCATAAATTTAGGTGAAGTGTAATAAACTAAGATTGCTGCGTATAAAATAGCCTATTATTGCTAAATTCTTATAAATCTGCCATACTTTTGAGCTTCATGAGTAGTTTTACTTATTGCACACGCAAGTGGGAACGCAAAGTTCAACTTTGCCCACGCTCGCAGAAAAAATTATTTTTATATCTATAACTGAATGTTTATGTCTATATACCCGAAAGGCTGTGAGCATTTGTAATTGACAATAACAATAAAATTTGACGAAACTACAAAACGTAAAAAATAAAACTAAATTTTGGCTATCCATAACTTTTTGCTTAAGATAGAATTTCGAAGAAATAGAAATAAGTCTTTATGATCTATCAAATTCCAAAAAAAAAAAATAAAACAAAATATTTGAGTCAGTCTACCAGAATTTTTCTGGAAAAAAAACCCTTTCTTTCCCTAGTTGTTTTTTTTTTCTATACATATGTTGGTGTGATCGCAGCGGAAGGCACTCCTCAGTGTTTACGTAGACTAAAAGTAATATATTTTTTTAGTTTTGTAGAAAAATGGACTTTTCGTCATCTTTTTTTAACAATGACATGAAAATAGCATTTTTTCCATTTTCAAATCTTCAACAAAACTGCCCTGGTTTCAGACGTCTATGTCTAGGTCCTTCAAAACAACAAAAACCACATGACAAAGAATTTTGTTTTTTTCTTTATAATTTTACTAGTGATTAAAAAATTTTGATAAAAAATTGTGAAAATTATTCTTCTTGTAGGTTTTAATAAGCATACCAAATTCTGGATCTTTGTATCTAATAGATCGGTGACAAACTACAATTCTATTTTACAACTGAATCTTCTGTATTTTTGTGCAAACCGACCAAATTAAATGTTTTATTTTTTAAATGTAGGTTTTTACTTACCTCGTAAAAGGAGGGTACTGTAATCGTTAAAAAAAGTAAATTTTTCAAATCATCACGTTTCAGGGTCCCTAGATGCTGAAAAACATGTTTTCTCAATTCCATCAGACTGTCTGTCTGTTGGCGGCATAGCTGAAAAACTAGTTACGCGATTGACTTTTAATCGAAAATTAACGGTCATATGGGGATGACATGGGAATATTTTGGAAAAAATCCAGTATGGCAAAACAAAATGCCAGCCTAGTGAAATGTTAAAAAAAAATATTAATAAAAAACTAGATCTAATTTATTTCAAATGTTGTACAAAAAGCAAGTATTATGTAGTATGGATTCATACCAAAATTTACTAGTTGATTTCTACATAATACTTGCTTTTTGTACAGATGGCAGAACAAAATGGCGGCTTAATAAAATATTTAAAAATACAGCCTGAAAAACTATTTAATGACATGATTTCAAATTGCGTGCTATAACTAATTGTAGTACAGAGATGAACTAATAAAACTGTGGTACTAATTCAAGATGGCGGAACAAAATGGCGGCCATATAAAATTTTCATAATCATGACAAAATCACCATCTCAAGTTATACGCCAAAAAATATGTTTTATCAATTCTGTGTGACTGTCATTTCGAGGCATAGCTTTAAAACTATTAATCAGATTGACTTAATTTTAGTCAAAAGTTAAGGGTCATATGGGGATGTACTTGGTAATATTTTTCCAATATGCCAGAACAAGATGGCGGTCTAGTGAAACGTCAAAAAAATTATACTAAAAAAACTAATTTTCTAATTTACCTCAAATTATGCGTTAAAATCAAGTGTTTCAATGAATAGCAAAACAAAATGGTGGACCAAAAAAATTAAAAATTCAGCCTGAAAAAACTGCTTATTAGAATAATTTCAAACTTTGTGCAAGCATTAAGTCTGATATAGAGATAAACTGATAAAGTTGTGGTACAAAGTCAAAATGGCGGCCAAATAATATTTTTGATTTCATACAACGTATCAAAAATGTATTCAATTGACATTAAATTTTGCAGAAAAATTACATGTGATATAAGGATAAACTGGTACGAATTGAAAATGACGTGAGAAAATGGCAGTGTGTGTCGTACAAAAACTACTTATGGAATATATTTTAAAATATGCCCAAAAAGCAAGTGTGGCATAGGTAGAAACTGGTAAAATACTGGTAGGAACCAATATGATGGAACACAATTGCGCCCATTAAAAAGATTTGAAAAGATAGTATTTATGTGTTACTAAATGACTATATACTTCACTATTCATAATAAAAGGAAATATTCATAACGAGGGAAGCTCCGGTATAAAGGAAATTTGCCGATTTTTATTTAATTTTTTTCAAAATGAAACTACAAATTGTTTTTTTAACAAAATAAAATTAATTTTAACTAACAATACTTAAGTAAAATACATTTTACCTTATTATAAGGACTATAAAATACAATTTCTTATTTCATACATAATATTTAGTGCTATTTTGTAGAGAATGAAAACGCCTTTACTTAAGAAGAAAATATAATATTTAAATTGGCCAGTTTGATCAAGAAATAGAGATGATTCAGTGCTTAAATTAAATTGCAGTTTCTAACCGTTATATTAAATACAACGCCCTAAAATTTGGTATGCTTATTACAGATACCTTGAGGTATATTTTCACAAGTTTTTATCAAAATTCATTAAAAACAAGTAGTCAAAAACAATGCAATGCAACAACTCAGGATTCCCTTCTTATGTATTGGCAACATGGCAATACAAAAAAACCCGAATAGAAGAGCAATTCCACTTTCAACAAAATTTTTGGTTGATTGCCCCCCACTAAAAGGTAATTCAATTATTTCGTACGCTACACTTTTTTTTTAAACGTATAAATAGTATAGCTCACACTCACTCACTCTGTATATATTATAAAGCTTCAAAACCTTTCAAACAGTTTTATCACACATAGTACTCAGTCTGCTGGAGAACTATAATTTAATTCATTAGTTTGAAGCTTGTTATAAAAATCAATTTCGACAAAAATCGTTCATTAGAAATAACATCCGCTGATCACAACGCGCAAATACGAAAAATATCGGGAAAACTTTTATAACTGACAGTGCCAATCCAGAATGTGACTTAGTTTGAAGATGAAAGAATTTGACAGAAATTAAACTATTTTTATACCTACAAGTGAAGGTTCATGTTCATGTTTCCTTTCGGAAATATCGAGGTGAATAAATTACCCCTTTGTAAGTCTTGTGTTTGTAACTAACAAGAACAATGACATATAACTGGAAATGTCTAATATTTTTTATCATTTACGTGAGCTCCTTATCTTTTAATTTTAAGTTACGAATAAGCTAAGCTTTAAAAATTTAACGTATAGCATATCTTATAACCGAAATAGTAAGTTGAAAGATACACGGTGTCCCCCAATGGTTTCGACGATAAGAAAACTTTCTTATTTGTGATTATACGAAAAACTCCCCGTACCGGATGTCCAACTAAGAAGGGAGGCCGGTCGTATCTCAGGAACCACTTGTCTTAAGGTTTCGGGAAAACAATTATTTAGCAAATCTGCCAAGAGAAATCGCTGGAAATTATTTTTAACCTCGAAAAATTGCCGTTAGGGGGCGCCACAAGAACTTTAAATCGTAAATGTCGATTTTTTGGTGAATTTGTATATAGTCGAAAATATAAGCAAAGTATTCTTCAATAAGTTAGGCAAACTTTTTACTTTTTATAATTTTTTTTCTATTTTCAATAATAAAGTGGTGGGAGAAGGTCAAACATTTTTTGTTTCAAACGTTGATATCTCTGTTTTGAATGAACCGATTTTATTGAAGTTAGGCTTAAAAAAAGGGCTTTTTTTCGCTCGATTTGCGGTGCTATTAACGATTAACAAATTTGTTCTGCTACTGGTCGCTAGATGGTGTTTTTCTGGAATTCCTCAAATAATACGGATTTTCTCAAAAAAATGAAATACTGTGATATGACTTTTTTGTCACATTTTATTTTGTGGTTATGAAGGGTATAAGATAGTGAAGTAAAACAAACGAAATCCATATTTAATTTAACAAAGTTGATGATGGTCGCTCAAATCCGAAACGTCCGATTAAAACACTAACTACACCGAATTGTAGAGGAGAAAAAGTGCCAATGGTAAAGTGAAAGTTATTTTTATCTGTCATTTTGATTTAACCTAAAATTTGAGAAATTTTGAGAAAAAAACGCTGCAAATTGAATCACTACATCCACATCATCTTTACGAGATATAACGCAATACCTGTAGATATACCCGAAAACCAAACCGACATATTACTCGATTTTTGACGAAATTTAGGATTTTCGTCCCTTCGACTTTATAACCTTACTATTTATTTTTGTTATTTTGGTCAAATAAACTGAAAAAATGAGATCCCCGAAAACTTATAAATTGACATGTTACCCGATTTTTTTTCAAATCAAGAAAGTTGATGATAGTCGTTCGAATCTGAAAGTAGCGTTGGATTAAAAAAATAACTTTACCAACTGTTGGAGGAGGAAAAGTGCCCAAGGGTAAAGTGAGAGCTATTTTTATTAATCGTTTAAATTTTACCAAAATTTTAGAAAAAATATATTGAATTGAAATGATATTATATTTATTATAAGCCAGAACATAAAAAACTAAACAGTAAAAGAATTAGCAGGAAATAGGACAACAAAGAAAGAGTTTATGCATTATTCCTTGCTGTGCTATTTCCTGCTAATCCATTAATTGTTGTGTAAAAAAGCAGGGATGATCTAAAAAATGCTATAAATAACAAAGAAATTGTTTATTAATTTGTGTCGAGTGAAAAATTGGAAATGTCTACTATCATGCTCGATACATAGACGGAGTCTTTCTACTGTAGTATTGATTTCAGCTTCTATTTCTGCACCTTGTTATGATCTGGATTGCGTTTCTAATTCGGTTGATTAAGTCCTCCCTTGTTGTTGGTCTATTTCGGTACACCAAATCCTTAAGGCGACCCCACAAGTAAAAGTCTAGACACGTCAAATCGAGGGAACAAAGGAGCCAGGGAAATATACTGCCCCTACCTATCCAGCTTCCGGAAAAACGCTCATCTAGGAACCGTCTGACATTGTTTGAGTAGTGAGCTGAGCAGCCATCATGTTGGAAGAATAGGGTGTCTAAGTCGATGCCCTCAAGCAAAATTGGAAGTCGATTTTCGAGAAAATCTAAATAAGTAATCTGATAACTAGTGAATTATCGAAAATTATTAGGCCGATAATTCGGTTGTTTATTATGCCGCACTATAATAAACACCGATAATTCAGTTGTTTATTATGCCGCACCAAACGTTGACGCGCCAACGACCTTAACTCTGGACTTCTCGCATCCAGAGAGGTTTGTGGTCCGACCAATAATGCAGGTTACGCAAGTTCACTTCCCATCGGATCAGAAAGTAGCTATATAATAAGTAATATGTGGATTTATGGATTTTCGGGTATACAGATTTCAATTTTTGAGTTAATTTAATGTTTTAAGGAAAACTAAAGATGATGTGGAAGTAGAGATTTAATTTGCATCATTTTTTTCTCTAAATTTTTTAAATTTTAGGTTAAAATGATAGATGAAAATAACTTTCACTTTACTGAACTTCTTCTTCTCTACAATTTGGTGTGGTTAGTTTTTTAATCCGACGTTTGGGATTCGAGCGACCATCATCAATTTTCTTAATTTAAATACGGACCTGGTTTTTTTATTTCACTATCTTATACCCTTCATAACCACAAAATGAAACGTGACAAAAGAGTCATATCGTACCATTTGATTTTTTAAAGAAAATCCGTATTATTTGAGGAATTCCAGAAAAACGTCATCTAGCGACCACTAGCAAAATAAATTTGGTGACCGTTAATAGCACCGCAATTAGAGCGAAAAAAGCCCTTTTTTAAGACCAAGTTCAATATTATCGGTTCATTCAAAACAGAGATATCAACGTTTCAAACAAAAAATGTTTGACCTTTCCCCACCACTTTATTATTGAAAAAGAAAAAAATGATAAATAGCAAAAAGTTGCGCAACTTATTGAAGAATACTGTGCTTATATTTTCGACACGCCTTAACTATGTAAATTCACAAAAAAATCGACATTTACGGTTTAAAGTTCTTGCTGCGTCCCCTAGAGGAAATTTTTCGAGGTTAAAAATAATTTCCAGCGATTTCTCTTGACCGATTTACTATATAATTTTTTTCCCGAAACCGTAAGACGAGTGGTTACTGAGATACGGCCGGCCTCCCTTCTTAGTTGTACAGCCGGTATATAAACATTTTTGATCTTCTTTACATTCTTAAAATATCTTTATTTATACGTATTATGTACAGGGTGTCCCATTTTCGTTGTTTTTATGGCATATCTCTCTTATTAATGAGGATAAAGGGTTGCAGTTTTCGCCACATGGTGCTTCTTTTTTGTGAAACGAAAGATGACCCAAATAAAATTTTCATAGCCCCTGTAATGTTCCAACTATTAGGGTTCGGCTACGTGATAAAGTAAACAACCAAACAAACAACCATCTCGTGCAGTGTTGGTTTATTGATTAAAACTATACGTTCTTTTCTACAATGATCTAGCCTAATTTATAGATATGTGTATTTGTTTAGTATACTTGGAATTGGTACTCTGCTAGCATGTAACCTCGGTAGGTAGGTAACCCAAATAAACAACTATTTGAATAACCCAATTTCCATTACACCTCCCACGGAGCAAAAATAAAAATAAAATGTATATTGCATTTTGTTTTCATGCTCTCACTTTTATTACAATACACCCTTAATTATAATTCTACTCTAATAATATGATGCCCTCAAAATAATCTTTCGAATTCACACTATTTTAAAATTGCAACTTTAAATATTTACATTCTAATCTTATCACAAAATATATATATATATATATATATATATATATATATATATATATATATATATATATATATATATATATATATATATATATATATATATATATATATATATATATATATATATATATATATATATATATATATATATATATATATATATATATATATATATATATATATATATATATATATATATATATATATATATATATATATATATATATATATATATATATATATATTTTTGTTAAGATATTCATGTACATTCAGCTAAAATACAATTTAACTAAGTTTTTATGGATTTCTTTATGTTTATTCTTTATATCCAATACAAAATTGCATCCTTTAATATCTAAAATTTCATATGGACCTTTGTGTAAAGGATCAAGCTTATTTTCTAGTGTCTTGTTTTGAACAAGAACGATATCACCTATTTTGTAATCATAATTCTTGACTTTTCTGTCAAAAATTTCTTTCTGTTTTGTTTTCGAATTTAGCAAATTAGTTCTTGCGTCAGTCCATGCAGTTTGCAATCGAAATTTTAGCTCTAACGGGTAGTCATCAAAATTATAGATAGGGTCAATTGTACTTGTGATATTTGAAGGTACTTGACTTGGTTTTCCGAATACAAGCTCATACGGTGTATAGCGTGTTACTGTATTTATTGTGTTATTATATGCAAAACACCAATATTGAACCCAATCGCTCCAATTGTTTTCAATATTTTTGGCAAAATGCATACGAAGATATACACCCAAATGTTTGTGTGAATTTTCAAGTCCACCCAAAGTTTCATGATGATGATATGATTTAAGATGCTGAATACCAAGTAATTTACACGATTCTTTAAAAATACTTGCCGTAGATTCAGTTCCTAAATACGTAACAATCTCCCTAGGTATACCGTATCGTAATACAAAATTCTCAACAAACGATTTCGCAACAGTGTGTGCCTCCTTATCCGGTAATGGATACCCTTCCACAAATTTCGTGAGATCACACTGTAGCGTTAAAATGTATTTGTTATTTTGAATATCTACGGGAAGAGGAGCTACCATATCTAAAAATATTTTTTGAAATGCCGATTCAGCCGTTGTTGTTATTGTCATTGGAACTTTTTTTTGATAAGAATGTTTGTGTCTTTGACATTCATCGCATCTTTTAACGAAATACTCAACATCTTTTTTTAAACCTGGCCAGAAATATTGTCGTTTTATATTTTTGTACATGCGTTGTACACCCGCATGTCCGCCTGTCTGTAATGTTTAAAATTAAACGTTTCGACTTTTTATTCTCTATTTGTTCGACATCTTTTATTACATTTATTTTTAATGTCATTTCTTTTAATTCTAATTTATGTTTATTTATTTCTTTCAAAAATTCAGTACTCTTTGCGTTCCTTAAAACGCATAGCTTTGTAATATATTTTTTGCGCATAATTCTCCCAGATCCCTCAGCGATGTACCTAAGTCGTACGCTGATCGGTCATTCTGGTTAAAATAAATTATTTGTGAATTCACATCATATATAAAATTATTAAAGTACTGATAAGAACCTAGGTATTTATTTTTAAGTTTTAAATAGTCTTCTTCCGATAAAAGTCTTAACTCAACTGTATCAGGTGGTTGCCTTAATACTTCGACGACAACAGGGTGATCAAGTCTATTATCGCTCGACGCATTGATATGTTTCTCTGATGCTGTAGCTATCTCAGTCTTACACAAAAATCATATTCCTCTAATACTAGCCTAAATTTGGTGAGCCTACTTGAAGGGTTGGTCATGTTAAATAGATAAACTAATGGACGATGATCTGTCAATACTTTAAATTTTTTAGCGAACAAGTAGGGCCTAAAATGCTTAACAGCCCACACAATCGCCAATAGCTCCTTTTCGATGGTACGGTAATTTATTTCGGCTTTATTTAAGCTTCTGGATGCGAATGCCACTTGTCCGTCATCACTATTCGACAGAACTGCACCTAACGCGTAACCGCTTGCGTCGGTTCTAAGCAAAAATTCGTTATTCTCAGAAAAATCAGGATATTAAAATACTGGTGGCTTTATTAGTGCCTGCTTTAGTAACTTAAACGAGTTTCCACATTCTTCTGTCCAATTAAAAACTTTTCCCTTGCGCGATAAAGTATTTAATGGATATGCTATCTCGGCAAAATTCCTAATGAATTTTCGATAGCAATTAGCAAACGCTACGAAGCGCTTTACTTCGTCTGAATTTTTTGGGACTGTGTAATGAGCCATTGCTGAAATTTTGTCTTGGTCTGGTAAGATACCCTTGGATGATATAACGGGGCCTAAATAAAGAATCTCTTTTTTCAAAAATTCACATTTGCTAGAGCTCAGCTTTAAATTTACTTTTCTAAGTCGTTGGAACACTTGAAGTAAGTTTTTGTTATGATTTTGCAGAGAATTGCCGAAAACTATTAAATCATCAAGATAAATAAAACAAGCTTCATAATTCAAGCCCGCCATTGCAACTGTCATAAGTCTTAAAAATGCGCTTGGGGATATTTTCATTCCTATAGCTAATTTTTTCATTTGAAACTGACCTCGTTCAGTAGTGAACGCCGTGCAGGGCCGACTATCTGGATGTAACTCTACCTGATAATATTCCTGTGCCAAATCTAAATGAGAAAAATACATTGCCCCTGATAAGAAATCTAAAATCTCTGTAATATTAGGCAATGGAAACTTCTCGTCGTCTTTTAATTGCCGATTCAGCAATCTGTAATCTAAAACAACCCTTACCGATCTACCCCCATTTTTGTCAGTCTTTTTTGGTACTATTAAAAGTGGAGATGACCATTCAGATTGTGCTCTCTCTATTATACCTTCCTCTAACATTTTATCAACTTGTTTATGTATGTCCTCCTTTTGCGCATGCGGCAACCGATAAGGTTTGACATAGACCGGAATTGCATCCCTTTTTAACCTAATTCGTTGGCGATAAACATTTGCTGTAGTAAGAGGTTCCCCGTCTAAATGAAAAATATCAGCATATTTAGCACAAATATGATAGAAAGATTTTTTCTCTTCCTCGTTATTATATGGTGCTGTATTTAGTAAATCAAGAACTTTCTCTACCCGCTCAACAGACATGTCATTTTTGTTAAATTCACATACATCATAGTCACATAACTTTCTAACATTAGGTTGAAAATTACGAAGTGTAACTTCCTTTTCAGTCACATTCAATATCCTAACAGGAATCTTATTATTTTCAGATTTTGCTATAATACTTGCCACTATCACTCCTTCGCACACTTCATCATTTATTATCACACAATCGTCTGTTTCTCTACTAAAAAAATATTTTAAAACCTCACGGCGTGGTGGTATTATTGTATAATAATCACATTTAGAATGCATTGAAACCACTGTTTCTTTATTTCCTTTTTGAAAAGACACGGCAAAAGTTTCGTAGTTAAGAATAGTTTTATATATTGTTAAAAAATCTGCACCTAACACAACTTGTATATAAGAATCAAATTTGTCTATGACCACAAATTCATGACAAAACTTTTCTTTGCTTATGTTAAATGAAATATTCACAGTTTTTTGTTTTTATCTATGTTTTCATTGTTCCCTAAATATTCCGAAAAAATATATGAAATGCTCGCGCCTGAATCTATTAAAAATAATAACCCGCTACCATTATACTGTACCACGATGAAATTTAATGCATTCATATTAAAATTAAACACATCATACCAGTGCGTATTATTTTTATTAGATTCATTAGTCTCGAAAAAACTGCTGACCTATGTTTTGGTTTTGCTGTGCATTACCCTCGGCGGCATCCGCTACGTACACTCGACCTTCATGATGACGCGATGACGTACGTTCTCGACTATTGCGGTAGTAATGCCCCCGGCCTTGTCCTCTATGACCCGGTTGACTACGGTAGTTTTGTTTACTATTAAAACTCCCTCTAGGCCCATAATTGCCACGGTTATTATTAGAAAAAGTTAAATTTCCTCGACTAGATCTACCCCTAAAACCATGGTTATTAGACCTATTAAAATTATTAGATCGGCCTCTCATGTGAAATACATTAAGACCGGTTTGGAAATTCGATTTTTTTTTTGTCAATTCTTCCTCTTTAGCGCCTACCACTGCGTCTTTTAGACTTTGATAATTTCGCGCTTTCACAATCGTTCGTAACTCATTACTTCTTAAGCCGTTCGAAAATACACTTATAGCGATTTTTTTGTTTGTATTGCGAAAAAGTGGTAACACAACATCATCGCCGTCAGCTTGGGCAATTGTTAAATCTAGTAAAAGTATTTCAATAACTTTAGCATAATCATCAATGGTCTTGAATTCTTGTTTTACACAATGCATTTGAGCCGAAAGGACTGCTACAGATTTTTTACTTAATAAATATTTTTTCATATCTACTAGTAGCGACTATTATCATACGAGTTTTTTAATCCTAATTTCGCATTTTGCGTTAACTTAGCTTTCAAGACATACTTAATTAATAGCGACTTCCCGTCATTGCTAATAAAGTCACTGTACAACTCAATAGCATCTATCAACTGCTTTGTAACCTCCTCGGTGCCATCCATAGGACGCTGCAGTTTTTAAATCGAAATTTTGAGACATATTAGCTGTTGCAAAAACTGAGTTTGCTAAATTTTCTTCCGGGGCAAAGGTTTGCAATCGTTCATCTAAAAGTGCTCTAGATTTTACTAAATAAGCACTGGTAGCGTTACTGTACTCTAGGAGTGCTTTTTTCGCTACTGGGTCAACTACAGCTTCCAGCTGGACCTCTTTTTTTAATTTATAACATTGTGCTTCTAATTTCCCTATTTCTAACGTTAGCGTACTTATTCTATTTAAACTTATACTGCGGTCTACTGGTTCTTTTTTCACTTTTTCATAAAACTTTACTACTAATCCATAACTATCTTTAAATTTTTGTAAGAGCATAACTATATAACCCTATTATCAAAAAATATAAATACATATAAAACTTACACTCTAACATTTTTCTGGTTGTAGTTGAGTCGGAATTTGGCTGAGCTGCTTCCAAAATTGTCCATCGATGCACTTCTAGCGGCGCGTGCCAACAACTAGAGTGATCCCTCGAAGCCAGTCTTGGTGAACACCAGTTGACGTTCCCGATGGACCGTTTTTTAGGCGGCCAAAAATCGTCAGGGTGAAACTCAGGTCTTCTCAGTCGGGCGCAAAACTATACTCCTTGAGAAATTCTTTTTAATACCTCTTCTGTATGCTTTTTTAATCTTCATCACTACTGGGATCCATACTCCCAATGCGAGGCAGTAAAAAACTATGCGAATATCGTGAGGGACAGCCAGTGATTCTTCTTCTACGATGAAATTTGAATTCACAACTCCGGTATCTATGACTTCAGAGTGTTTTGAATTGGTTTTTCCCATGATTAGTTTTTACTATTCATAATCAGTGTTTTTTTTCACTATTCACATGTACACGCGGCTGGCAGGATCGCCATATAATGTTCCAACTATAAGGGTTCGCCTACGTGATAAAGTAAACAACCAAAACCATCTCGTGCAGTGTTCGTTTATTGATTAAAACTATACGTTCTTTTCTACAATGATCTAACCTAATTTATAGATATGTGTATTTGTTTAATATAAATATAATAATTATTCTTATACTAATATCGTGTGTATTGCAATAATAAGAGTTGCCTTGGAATTGGTACTCTGCTAGCATGTAACCTCGGTAGGTAGGTAACCCAAATAAACAACTGTTTGAATAACCCAATTTCCATTACACCCCCTTCATTTTTAACATACAGTTTGAAATTGAAAATATTGCATTTTTGAGCCCTCCTCGTATTTCGGTGATTGGTTAACTTATGAAAAAGATAAAAACTGGCTCTGATACAGTTTTTCACGTAGAATCCAGTGTCGTAGTTGAATGAGCTGTCGTTTTTGAGATATAACATAAACTTATAATTTTTTAAATGGGATATATTTTTATTTTATATTATTCAGTTTACAATAAGCTTCTCGAAAATATATAATAGTATATACTTCTATTCGAATCGCCCAGTAATTTGCATTTATTTAGAGATAGACTCAGTTTTTGGAAGTAGGCTGGGATTGCTTACAAAACAAATGAATTTTTCAGGTATATTTTATTTTTAGTAACAAGAATTCTTTTAAAAATTCTACATTAAATTATATATGCTTGTTTTATACTATTTTAAAAGAAATGTTCAAATTTTAGCAATTTAATAATTCAATAATTATAATGTATAGTAGATTTGTAATAACTATCATAGCATTATTTATCTTACATTGTTATAATTTTAGCCTGTTGTCTTGAAGAAGGTTCAAAATCGGACCGAAAACTCGGTTTTATGATGAAAAGAATTATTATTAACCTGTTTTTCCTTGCTAAACCCGTGAATCTATCAATCTTGAAAAATATTATTAATTGAATAAAATGAACATGTCAATAATTCTACCTCTAATACCTCTAAATAGCAACTAACAACAACAACAACAAAAACGAATCCTATGTTTAAATGTGTTCAGATTATTTGTTCCGCTTAGATCGACAAACAAGAATTTTTTTATTCAGTTGCGAAAACGCTAAAAAAGATTTTTGTTTGTCAATTTAAACGCAACAAATAATCCGAACACATTTAAAAATAACATTAAAATGGCTGCAAACTATCATTTTTTTCATATCTAGGTTACATGTCAAACAAACTGACACATTTTGAAATGAATTCTTTTCTATTATTTAATGTTTTTCTCTTTCGATCGGCGCACTGATGAGTCCCGATAGGGTGAAAGTATTTGTAAAACTACTATGTGTCTGTAAAAACTTCATGTTCAAAACTGCCCTTCATGTGGCGTTTATTCAAGCTTCAAAACGAACCAGAGGTTTTTGTCAAGTAATTTATTTAACATGACAATAATTTTCTTTTGTTTTGTTTAGGCAACCCCAGCATACTCATATCACTAAAAAAATGCAAATTACTGGCCGATTCGAATAGAAAAGTATACTGTTATATATTTTCGAGAAGCTTATTGTGAACTGAATAATATAAAATAAAAATATACGGGGTGTCCCATTTAAAACAATTTTGGGTTATATCTCGAAAACGACAGCTCACATAAAAAATCTGACGCCACTGGGCTCTACGTGAAAAACTGTATCAGAGCTAGTTTTTTACTTTTTCGATAAGTTAAACAACAACCGAAATACGAGGGGGGCCCAAAAATGCAATATTTTCAATTTCACACTGTATCTTAAAAACGAAGGGGGCTATGTTTGGGCCATCTTTCGTTTCACAAAAAAGTACATGTCGCAAAAACCGGAACCCTCTATCTTCACTAGTAAGAGAGATACTCCATAAAAACAACGAAAACGCGATACCATGTACATTATATGTAAAAATATTTTACTCAATTTACATTGCCCTAATGACCGGAAACGTTAGATATCCCTTTTGCAAGAATCATTTAGGACCGCTGTAAAATTCTAATGTGCTCCTATCTTTATTTTCTTTATTCGCATAGCAACATACTCAAACCCTGCACCGCCAGTTTTGGAATCAATCGAATAAACGAACTCGGAGATATTTTTCCGTATCGGCACTTATACCAAAAATTCCTACATACATAAATACATGACTGTCAGTCTGAAATGTCGGGTAAAAACAAATAAGTTTTAACATAGAGGCTATGTAACTTCAGCAGCTAAATTTGACTTCCCATAACGGGGAATATTTTTAACAAATTACTATCAAAAACCAGTAAGTTTCAACATAAATAACATAAAATTTCAGCAGCTAAATTTGATTTTGCACAACGAGAAACAATTTTAACAAATGGCTATCAATTTTTCAATTTCTATTCTATTCTCACATTGTAATTTTCAGTGGAAACAGCCGATGCCAACAGTGGCATTTTAACAGTTTGTTGATACTTCCCAAACTTTCTGACAAATCATCGATCCAGACAAATAAAACCGCTGGCGTTAATGGGCTTTTGTTTGAATCTAATTGATGAGGAGCTGAAAGGGTTTTATTTTTATTATTGCTATCGTTACTAAATGAGATAATATGTTTTCAAAAGATATTTAATTGGGAGTTTGTATCAAATTTATTTTCCCAAATGGGCAATTAAAATTTGTATATAGGTTGTTTTGAAAATCATGAGCCTTCGCTTAATAGGATTACTTGACATAAAATAAAAATGACATACATTGTGGGCCAAATTAAAGTAGCTCCCTTTTTAACCTTTATTAATTTTTTTAGCATACACTCGAATTGAATCATTTTTGTTATAATATGCACACGATACTTCTTGAGGCAATTTTTAGTTTTTAATCTCAAATGTTATTCGTTGGACCAAAAATATTTTGTTCTAATGAATCCCTGTTTTTGAGGTCGTTGTAAAAATATAATTTAACTTGAAGAAATTAGATAGTATGATTTCGGATCCTCTGGAAAAAATGTAATCTGTTCGTACATTGGCAATAGAGTTTTTTATTATTACAATTCAACGTTTGTTTTATAATATCAACGGATTCCGATAAAAGAAAAACGGAACAATATAGTAAATTGTTTATCACTTTCTGTAGTTTCTTATGCCACTGCTGTACGGATGCAGCAATAGTATCTTGGGAAAACTCTTGTAAACATTTTGTGATCCTGGCCATGAGCAACAGTCTTAAAACTGGTGTTAACATAAATTTTATTTTCTGATAAACCCCAAACACTATGGTCAACTGGGTTTAGGTCCGAGCTGTTAGGTGGCTATTCTGAGATTCAATATAATCAGCACAAATCTCAACTAAATTATTCAAAGTTCTCCTTGGCGTATGCGCAGGTTTACTGTCCGGCAAGCGTATAAACATTTGCAATTTCCTTAATTTTGGTAACATTTCTAACAAAATATCCCTCTGGTAAACCATATTCAATTTATGTAATGAAAAAGAGTAGTTAGCTCCCTTACCAAGGCAGCCCTGCTTTATACACTTGCAAAAGGTACTTGTTAGACTTATAGGACCGTAGTTTCCAGCCAGGTGCTTGTTACCTTTTTTACATATAGGGACCACAATCGCTTTGTTTCAGATATCCGGTAACTGTCCTGTTTCAAGTATGTTACCCACGATAGACGAAAGTGGTTCGGACAAGCTTCTCGATTTCCTTGACAAAAACAAAGCCGGTATCTAGTTTGGGCCTGGAATAGTGTCCAACTTGAAGGACTATATTGTTTTTTTTTAATTTACTCACGTATAAAGTCAGTTTTATTCGTTTCAGTTTATAAGTAGATTTTGTTTGGAAAAAATGGCATGAAAAATGTTATTCCATCTCTTACTCTGCACATTTCGTGGGAAATCTTGATCCAACTGGGCAATCCAGTTGCATCCAGAAGATATTTTAGTCAGTTTCGATATAGAATCACTATACACAAATGTTCCTGTCGACGACTCAATTTCCATTATATCAGACATATTGGATCATAATAATTTTGATAAGAACTTAATGGATCTAATGGAAGTTTTTCTTATATCTAATTATTTCATATTTAGGAACTTTCTATGAACAAACTGAAATTGAATATAATGGAACGATTCCCTTTCTAGATATATGTGTTTAAACGAAGGAAAATGGTACATTAGGAAATTCTGTGTATAGAAAATTGGCGCATACACATAGATACTTGCAAATAAATGCAAATTATCATCACCATCCAGCACAAAATAAATTGGTTATTAACTCACTAGTATTCAGAGCTATTTCGATTTCTGATCAAGATTCTCTAACATCGGAAACATCGAAACTGACTGAATCTCTCACAAAGAATGGCTATTGCACTAAATATATTACGCATTCAGTTAAAAAATATAGTAATCCAACTCCTCCAAAGGAGAATGATAAAGAGTCACCCTTGGGTTGTGTTGTTCTTCTCTACCTACAAAATAGAACGATTACTTCGGCGGTCCAACATACGTACAATCTTCAATACACCTAGGAAGATTGGACAATGATTGCGATCCCCAAAAGATATTGTACCTTTCCAAACAGAAGGAGTATATAAAATTCCTTGCCCCTGTGGAGTAGTATATGTGTGAGAAACAGGACGTTTAATATCAACTAGACTTAAGGAACATGAACGATGCATTAAAAAGAAACAAATCGTTTAATCGACTGTAGCTGAACACACCCGCATACCAGCCATATTATAAATGTAATGGAAATCAAGGTTCTAGCATCAGTTCCAGGATTATGCAAACGAAAAATTAGAGAATCTATTGACATTTATTAGTTACGGTCTACATCACACGTGGAAACCGATTTTAACACAGAATCGCGGTTCGGCGAGCACAAGTCGGATGTAAATCCCACCTGAATCTTTTCGGGCGCATTTAGTGTTCAGATCTCGTGGAGTAAAGATCCCTGAAGATGCCATGTGCAATCGAAGGAAACGTCGGATATGAATGGCAATTTGACATAGTCTAGTCCCAAGAACCATGATTTTTTAGTTGACCAAAGCCCTGAAAGCTTTCGTTCTATGTTAGCATTCAGCTGTTTCATCATCAATTGTAGTTGGAGCATTAGTGACATTGTGTATAAAGTTGAAGTTAGCAATTTTAGAATCAAGTTACAGTTAATGTATGTGTAAAACTGCTTGTTGGAGTCTGTATGCTATGTTCATATTCCGATTTCGTTTTATTGTTTTAACCTTTATAAACTTACTAATTAGTATCTTTATATCCGTTGTTTCGTAATTATGCCAGAGGTTATGCTTTTTCTGAATTTCCCTAAAGACCTCTCTGTTAAGCCCAGATTTCTAAGTGTTGACTTTTTTGATTTGATTGGTGCCAATTCCTCTATAGCTGATGTTATCGCTTCTGAAAGTTTTTTGTAATTGCTTGATGTTAAGTTAGCTTTATAATACGTTGAGGCTAAGGGGTGCATGTTCTTGATTGTCATTCACAAGCCAAAGGTCTAGGAAATTTGGTTGTTGCGCACTCTAGTAGAATATCTAATCATTTGTTCACCTCTGTGAGAAAATTTAAAGTACATTGCTCATTTGGAAAGACTGTAGGGGGGTATTCCAGTTGATCATTGGGTAATTGACGTCTCCAAATATGTACAAAAGTTCAGTCACTGCCATGGCGGAAAAATTTTGTCGTTTGTGCATCTCATGTAATATTTTAGAGTGCAAGTTGTGAATTTTTAGTCAAACTTTGTACAAGCTCGACCGAAAATCGATAACTGACGGTAATTAAGAATGCAAATAATAAATTTTAGTAACATGTAAAGATTTAAAACAGCATCGCCAACAATTTTAGTTGTTTTGACTCCTAATAACTAAAATTTACGTGCCTGTTTCAAATATATATATATATATATATATATATATATATATATATATATATATATATATATATATGTAAAAATAAAAGGGTTCAAAATCCTAAAGCCGTTTTCGTATTAACTGTTCAAATACAATCCAATAAATACGGTATCATTAGAAAGGTTTTTTGTGCCCTTCGAAATGATGTATCACGCGACTCCACTTTCCATTTAAAATTTTGGAAATGTGTTCCCCTCCAAATCAAAGTCGAAGTGTCCGACCATTTCACAACTTTAAATTTCACGAAAAGTGCATACTTTTCGTTGGAACACCCTGTATAATATTATAAATTATAAAAGATTTCTCAATATTACAGTCGATAGTAAAACTTAATATGTTTACTACTCCTTGTACATCTGCCTCTTTCAATACTATCTATCTATCAGTTCTTTAAGGGGAACTGCACTCAGTATTATGGATCATTTTCAAGCCTTCCGCCACTGCAATATTATCTTACAGCTGTAAGAGATATTAACTAGCTTCAATATAATTTAAATAGGGAAATATGTATAGTTGGGTGCTACATTTGAATTTTTATGAGAAAATCTAATATAGAATGATAAAATAGAAGATTTGTTCATTTTCGACCATCTTTTGACCACTTTTTGATGCAAATGCCGTCGCATATATTATACTCATGTCTTTGTATTTTGTACAGCGCCTGAACTCTTTTAAACCCATTTTTGACCGAAATGTAATTTAAATTGCCTATAAATAGCACATTTTTTTAAGGTCGCACGTGCAGGTAGTTTTTTCTAATAAGTGGGAACCTTTTCCTCTTACATTGAACTTGACTAGACCTTGTCGCTGATTTTTCATTTTTTAATTACAGTTCTTCCTTAATATCAGCAGCATTGAGAGAGATCAAAGAGACCTGTTTATAATTCTATTGAATAAAACACAAAGTCTTGGTCTCAGTCAACTGAGAGTTTGACTGAGACCAAGTCTTTGTGTTTTATTTAATAGAAATATAAAGAAATAGGACAATTAAATGTGTTTTTAAATTCCACTTAGAATTTTGAGCACTGTATGAAGAGATAAAAAATGGAACATTTTCACCCGCTATAATATTTAATTCAATTTTGTTTAAGTTACTAAGACTTTCAAAACATAAATTTATGGTGAAAATGTAACCCGGACAACTCTATCCACGTGGGTTTAATATTTTTTAGTCTAGAAAATTAATTCATTACTACATGGAATATTTGCTATTTAGAGCCTTATTTACACTCATAATTTTAACATTTCTGCATGAAATTATGCGAAATTCATTTGTAGCCTTATCCAGCTTAAGAACTCGTAAATAATTTAAATGAAATTCATGGTACAGAAATACTAAGCTTCTTGTGTATTTATTTCAATGTAAATTTTGCGGTTTTGGAGTACTGTGACTGTGTTGCTTTTGAAAGGAATAAACTGAGAGAAGGTAGGTTTGTTAAACACAATAATTCTCTTATTCATGTAAATTAAGTCTACTAGACTTATTAGAATCAGAAACTCGTAAATAAAAATCGTAAGCAGTTACTTACTAGTTACAATTTTAGCTTGTGGTTGCTTAAATACACCAGGTGGTATTTTGCTGTTTGGAAACTTGTCCAGTAAAAAAACCGTTTTGAATTTTCCCGCCTACGTCATCAGTAACTGTTTAATGTGAAATATTAGACATAAGCATAGCAGGGTTATTTAAGTAACATTACCCTACAAATATAAAATATACAGGTCGTTTCCAGTCCTTAGTTGTTACAAAAACATAATGTTGCCTCCTTCCTTCTTGCCAGTATCCTAGGCAACTAATTTAGTTGAGAACTAGCTGGCTATGCTACTCGTCACTGAACAGACAGAAAGATACATGGTTTTAAAATCAATGCACTTAAAAAAGCTTTTGACATATAACATAGACAAAACAATCGTTGACGAAGACCAAATTACATTTTAAAACATTTTTATTTCTTAAAAAGCAGTCATATTTCACGTAGGCATGATGAAATTGAGCGATCGAACTATGCTTATAAGCGTTAACTGATGAGGTATAAAGACAACCAAATAAAGGCAAAACTACACGTAGATACAAAAGTAAATATATTTAATGGTAAGTCTTACTGTTCAACTGGTTGATTACTTTTAGTACAAAAGTACCCTAAACTAGAGCTTTAAGATAACAAAAAGGAAGAAAAATATTGCCATTTATGGATCGTCAGAATAGAAAGGCTTAAAATATTGTGGATTGGATAAATAGGAAATTAAAAAATTTAAAAAATTGATTTATGTTGAGTTAATCTTACTGACATATACAACATTTATTACGTTGGGTCAAATAAGAAAAAGCTGTTGCTTATTGAATCTACATGATTCTTAAATAGAATACTCTTTCAACAAGAATGGATTATAATTAAGGTTCTGGTAAATAATTAAAAAAAAACTAGAAAATCCTAGCAATCCTAATAAGCTTTACATTGAGAACGAAATATAAAATTATGAGCAACTTGTCGAAAAAAAGAGAATATTAAGCGAACACGAAGACTCAAACAATGAAGAATTTACTATTCCACCAAATGATACACGGTAAGTGACAGGAGAAATACCTGTAAACCAAATTGGCAAAAAGGCAAAAAATATATAAAAAAACATATTTCTGGACTATCTTAGGCAATAACACCATAATACTAAATTAGCAATGGAAATTGAATTTAATGGAACGATTCCCTTTTTGGATGTATTTGTTCAAAAGTACTTGGCACTTGAGGACATTCTGTATATAGAAAATCGATGCAAACGAATTAATGCAAATCCCACCACCATCCAGCACAAAAGAAATCGGTTATTAACTCACTAGTATTTGGAGCCATTTTGATATCTGATCAAGATTATCTAACATCAAAAACATCGAAGCTGACTAAAGCTCTGAGAGGGAATGGCTATTGCACTGAAGATATTACGCGTTCAATGAACATTTTACTGTCGCAAAAAAAAGGGATCAACCGATATTGCTGGACGAAGCAACGAAAATTGAAGTTCTTGGACAGTTTGCAATAAATCCTGTTTTATCGACTCATCATGCAACTACAGTAACAAGATTTTCCCGCGAAGCGATACGGAGAGTGCTCAAATTAAATAAGTTTAATCTCTATAAAATGCAAATCCTTCAAGAACTTGGTGACGAAAACTCCGACAGAATATTAAGTTTTGTGAAATTATAACAGCTAGAATTACTGCAGAACCTCGGCCTCTGATAATTAATGAATTAGAGAATCAGAGAGACGTACATATAATAATCCAACTAGATTATGATGATTATACATAGATGGCACTACAGACAAAATAGGAGACTTACGGTCTAACATACGTACAAGCTTCAATACACATAAGATTTGAGAATGCTTGTAATCCCAAAAGATGTTCCTTTTCAAACAATAGGAGTGTATAAAATTCCTTGCTCCTGTGGAGAAATGTATGTGGGAGAAACAAGAGGCTCAATATCCATTAGACTTAAGGAACACGAAGGATGTATTAAAATAAAACAAATTATTCAAACTGCTATAGCTGAACATCAGCATACCAGTGGTCATAGTATAAATGTAACAAATCCCAAGGTTCTAGTGTCGTCGGTTTCAGGATTTCATAAACCAAAAAATAGAGAATTTATTGAGATTTTTAAACATACAAAAAATAGAAATATGGGTTACGCTCTACGTCATACGTGGTAACTGATTTTATCACAGAGTCACAGTTCAGCGAGCACAAGTCGGCGATGAAAGCCCGACTGAATCTCTCCGAGCTCATTCATTGTTCAGATCTCTTAGAGTAAAGATCTCTGAAGACACCTTGTACAGGGTTTTTTTTTATATATTGCCACCCCCCTTATCTTTTTTATTTGACATTTTAGAAAAATGTGTCCCAAATAAAAGTTTAATGGTTTCAAATGAATTTTTATGAAAACATTTTTTTTCATATACAGGGTGTTACAGAAAGTCTGGGCGTGGTCCAAGTTTCTTATTTCAAATAGGTACCCCATTTTTTTATTGAATTTTCGGATTCTCCTGAGAATTTTACACATTTTTTATAAGGGATATTCTATACTTAAATCTAAAGCCTAAAGAGATATTGTTATTTTTTGAAAACTATTATGTAAAACAGGTAAACATTTTTCTGGTCGTAAACTGGTCATTGACGGTGACTGTTTTACTGTTTGGTAGACTTTCTGTCAATTTCTGGATAAAATGTCACATTTCCGATGAGGAAAAATCCGACAACCTTCGCATAGCTTATGAGAATAACGAAAATACACAGGCAACCAGAACAGAAATCACCATCTTCCAACGAATCGCCATCTAAACAAACATTTTTTGAAATATCAGACGTGGATTTTTTTCCTTCTACGGGGTATTCCAAAAACATCGAATTTTGGAAATATGCATATGAATCTAATTAAGGCAACACATGTTTTTAAAAAATATATGTATAATATTAACGAAAACAGAAAAGAATATTTTAAAAACTACACACAGCGTCAAAAAACTTGGACTCCTTCATAAGTCGCAATGCAAATAAGCTTTCCTCAAGACCGCGTATCTTCAGTAATAAATGAACCAACGAAGTGATTGAAAAATGATTATGTCAACGAATAGCGGGACTACCACTTTTAGTTAACTGAGCCATGATATTGTAATCAGCAAGCTAATAAGGAGAGTTTAATTTTTTTTAGCCAGACCTCCCATTTAATTTGCATTAGGTCCAGTGTTGAGAAACTTTTAAACACTCTGTAGAGCGTTCTAATTACAATAGAATATTTCATGTGGCTAAAAGTGGCAGCCCCGCTATTCGTTAACATACACTTTTTTTAATCACATGGTTGGATCATTTATTACTCAAGATACAAGGTCTTGAAACAGAGCATTTTTGCATTGCGTCTTATGAAGGGGTCCAAGTTTTTTGACGCTGTGTTTATTACAAAAAACTACATATTATCAAATAATTCAATAATGAAATGAAATATAAATATTATAATTGCTGAATATGTCCACCATTCATTTCAATACAATTTGTATAATCTGCTTCGATTTTATTAATCGCATTAATAATGAATTGTGCATGATTATTGTTTAAATCCTCAATGGCTTCAATTATTCTCCTTCTTAACACCTCTATATCTTCCGTGGGAGTTTCATATATTTTATTCTGCAAAAATCCCCACAGAAAAGAGTCAAGAGGTGTTAAGTCGGGACTATTGGGCGGCCACCGAATCGGTCCAGTCCGACCAATCCACGTTTCAAAATTTTGATTTAAAAAATTTAGGACCGCAAAAACATTGTGTGGTGGGGCTCCATCTTGTTGCCAAATAATTTGGTTGTATTGACGGAGGGGTAAGTCATCCAAAATAGGTTCCAGATCATTATTTAATAAATTTAGATATTTTTCTCCATTTAAAGATCCATCAATGAAAATCGGTCCAATAATTTTGTTGTGAAGGAGCCCGCACCACACATTTAAAGTTTTCCGACCTTGGGTTTTAATTTCACGCATGGCCCGAGGATTTTCCGTTGCCCAAAATCTAACATTTTTCCGGTTGTGAATCCCGGCAGTACTAAAGGCGCATTCATCTGACCATAAAACTTTTTGAAAAATATTGTTATCTTCATCTTTCATCAGCAACATTTCCTGGCAAAACATGGTTCGTTGGTTTTTCTGATCTTCAGTTAATTTCTGGACGGGTAAAATTTTGTATGGGAAATATCCATGCTTTTTTAATGTCGAATAAATTTTGAAAATAGATTTATTAAAAAAAATTGATGTGTCTTTTAAGGCTGCATTTGGATTTTCTGAAAATAAATAATATTTGCGTAAGTTACTTTATATCCTGTGGGTAATTTCTATTAACCTACCTTGAAAAAATAATAAAATATTTAATTCCTCCTCCTCATTAATAACCGCAGTACGTTTTTTCTTTTAACAGTCATTCGATTTCGAAAGCCAAGTTCAATATTTTTGAAAGTTTTTCGAGATGGAATAGCTCGCATGGGGAAAAGCCGCTGATATTCTCTTCTTGCCGCGCAAGCATTATTATTATTCTTGTAGAAAATGCGAAGAATATCACATCTTTCTTCGTCAGTGTAATGCATCTTTTCAATGAATTGACAGAACGACAGATCACCGTCAATGACCAGTTTACGACCAGAAAAATGTTTACCTGTTTTACATAATAGTTTTCAAAAAATAACAATATCTCTTTAGGCTTTAGATTTAAGTATATAATATCCCTTATAAAAAATGTGTAAAATTCTCAGGAGAATCCGAAAATTCAATAAAAAAATGGGGTACCTATTTGAAATAAGAAACTTGGACCACGCACAGACTTTCTGTAACACCCTGTATATGAAAAAAAATGTTTTCATAAAAATTCATTTGAAACCATTAAACTTTTATTTGGGACACATTTTTCTAAAATGTCAAATAAAAAAGATAAGGGGGGTGGCAATATATAAAAAAAAACCCTGTACAATCGAGGGCGATGTTGGATAGTAATTCCAATTTGACCCGGTCAATTTCATGAATCATGATTAAAGCTTTCATTAAGCAACATTAAGTACGTGGAAGGTTTTTTGCCTTCAAATATTTATCAGTGCGCAAAATTGTTTTGTTTAATTGTTAGTAGAAAATCTGCCCTAAAGCAATTAATAACATAGAGAATTAAAAATACTACACACAAATATAAGAAGTTAAGTAATTGAGTAAACTGAGTAATTGTTTTGATTGCAAATAAAATAAGTTGTAAGTAAATATGGTTTTTTACCATCTTTTAAATACGTTCAACACGCTTCAAGTTATTCGTGCTTTTTTCTTTATTTCATAAGTCGGATTTTTTTCTTTCGCATATTTTGTCGTAACTGGTCAAATAACGAAAATTGAAAATGCGTGTTTAGGATTCTACTAATCAATTCATAAATTTCGGAATTATAATCAATATAATAGTGTGTAAAACTTCAAATTAAGAAAAAATCTAAAATGTGATGAACGGACCACATCAATGATCTTTCTTTGCTAAACAAGCTATATCCCCTCTCAAAAATATATGTATGTCAAAACTCCACTGAAATTCGAGTTGTTTTTGCTTGTCAGAGACATCAAGATTAATAGCAGCGCCAAGTAAGGGTTTTCTTTTTTTTTTTATTTTTGTAGTTTTAGTACAAATTAAAACATTATGGGCGGAAAGCATAGCAAAAAAGCAATATATTGCTTAGATTTACTGCACTAAACGTAATATATTCTCCCAGAGCTACGGACAAGGTATACAAAATTGGATACTTTTAACAGTAACAAGCTAAAAACTAGTTAATATAAGGGCTATGAGATCATTTTTGAAAAAACTGCAGACAGAAATCATAAATTTTCTTTGTGAAAAAATTGAAAAGTTGTTATTTTTGATAATACGTTTTTTTCTTATTTCAAATTAGATCAATTTCAAAATTATTTTTTTTATAACTTTTTGTGGTCTATTTGACGATCTTAATACACTTTTTGTACAGGGTATGGTCGAAAAGTTTTCATCTATAGATTTGTTATTTTAAAATGAAATCCTACATTTTTTAAATATTCAAATAGAACATCCTATTTTCTCTTCCACGATGTAAAACAATACTTAAAATGAAAAATTGATCCGGTTTTTATAATTTTTTTAATTTGGTCTTCGATAGGCAAATTTTCTGCAACCTTATAAAGCGCTTTGCAAATAAAGCAGCTAATCACCATTTTAAAGTAAATATTCTTAAGTTTTCTTTTGTGGCTTTTATTGAAGCAATTTTATTTAATAATAAATGAAATCATATAACAAGTTGTGAAGATCCTGAGTTTCATATGAAAACAATAAGTTGCCTGGCTGTTTAGTCGGAGTATTCGTGCATTTACCTGTAATTAATCTATATATTTCGTGGATACTCGGAGCCGAATACTCACTCGTGATTTTATCCGAAGAATCCCATTTGTACACTTTTTATTCAGACGACACATATAGGGGAGAGGGCGTACAGATATGAGAACTAGAATCACTTTTCGAGGATGAGGAATTACAACCAGATGGGTCTAGAATTTATCAAGGTGTCCAAACCTCGATAAACTCCTCCACCTTAGAAGGTATGAGATGTCGAGGAGTGTGAACTTAGCCCCATAATATCATGAGAACATCCGTTTCTCCCCGGCCTAGTTACCGGCGTGGATGATAGCGTGAAGGTTAAAATTCACTTTACTTTCTTCCCTATATGGATTTTGTATTCATGGCAATCTTATTAAATCAATACATATCTAACGGGTCTAATCCATAATTTCTAAATTTTGTAAAAAATAAGAATAAATCCGAATTTAGTTCTAAAATTTGGTATGGTAAATTAAAATTAAAATCTGTACAAATTTTGCTTATGACTTTGTTGATATATCTATCGCCAAGAAAAATATGTAAAATTGGAACTATTTGCAAGGTCGTAGAGGCAAAGCTTTTACGTTAGATTACGAGTATGATATTGCAAATGATGTATCTTGCGAAGTACTATCAATATGCAAAATTTTAAATCGCTGGCTGTAATACTAAAGAAAATGTGGACTTGTCTTCATTCTATACGCGACACACTGTATATGTGATTTCATTACCTAGATCTAAACATTTTATAAGATCTTCGTATGTGGTATAATAAAATTACATATTGTAAGAGTGTACTGTAAGAATTTTTTATTTTAGAATTTGTATAAATTTAAGTTATTTTCTGTATTGTAAGATTAATGATGGTAATATAACAGAAAGACTCAACATCTTGTGCTGCTTCATTTATAGAATAGTGTATGTTTTGATACAATGATTGAAGTTAATCAACATGTACTGCAAGTAAATGTGACAAAGAATCAATTATCTCTCCTCTTTGTCGCGCCAGGTTTACTTCAAAAATTATTCGTATTTGTTTGTTTTTCGGTGTTTAGATAACATGGATAAAACGATTTTGAAAGATAAGTACATTATGTTGAGGTTTAACTAGTAAATTCTAATTAAGGTTAATTTTTTGCTGGAGCTTTCGACACAATTTCGAATTTCGAAAAAATGAGGTTTTCAAATTTCCTGCAAGGTCAACCTATGAGATTTCTGACGTCACTTGCTTGTTGACAAATTTTTAAAGTGCAAACATATCTACTGAAATATCGAAAAATTCGGTTAATAATGTGTGAATTCATATGGCATTTACTTTCATTATACAGCACAAAAAAATTGAATTATAACCGGATTGAATTGACCAACATAAACTAGAGAACAAACTCAGTCAAACTATTCCATCACTAGATCTATACATCATCTTACATAATGCCAAACTAAATGTCAATACATTTCTGATAGAGCGAATGAAGAGACTTATCGATATGCGACCGCCGCCCTCAACAATATTGGTTTCGTAACTTCTAAAACGAAAAGGATGAAGAATGGGCTTTTTACTGAAATTTCCGGCTTCATACCTGTCCTACGCGATTTTTAGAATATCAATTTTTAACGTTGAGAACAATCTACTTTGCGCACATTTTAGGAACGTTAACATGATTCCTTGGCCTATGCTGTGAAACAAGTAAAAGAGTATCGTCTTTGGTTACCTTGAGATACGCAATTTCTTAAACTAATTTTTATTAAAAGTAGACAAGGAAAATAGTAAAAAATAATTTATAACTTACTTTAAGCTAAATGACTCAGCGAGTTGTATAAGTACATGAAAGTAATATTATTTTTCAAAAATATCATCTTAAAAATAATTGGAGAAAATATATAAATAATTGGCTAAAGCGCAAAATTGTATTTTTACTTCCCTCGTAAAAGGTATTGTAATCGTGAAAAAATCACCCCCGAGATTTTTCCAGATCTTTACGTTTTAGGGTCCTTAGATAACGAAAAACATTACTTCTCGATTACGTCTATCCTGTCTGTCTGTTTGCCTGTCGGTCTGTCTATTCGCGACATAGCTAAAAAACTACCCGATTCACTTCAGATTGTGTTCAAAAATTGAGGTTCATATAGGGAGGACTTGGTAACATTTTGGTAAAAATTCAATATGGCAAAACGAAATGGCGGCCTAGTGAAATGTTAAAAAAGTTATTACTAAAAAAATGCTCATCATGACGGAACAAAATGGTGGCTTAATAAAATATTTAAAATTTCAGCCTGAGAAAACTACTTAATGAACTGATTTCAATTTGTGTGCCATAACTAATTGTAGTATAGAGATGAATTTGTAATCTGAAAAAATCATCCTCTCAGGTTTTATTTTTCAAGGAAATTGTAACTTTTTCTTGCTAAATGATGCTTTGGCTAACGACAGAATAAATACTTTGACGGGACAGATTTTTAACTTGATATGGGTTTAGCAAGTTGCGAATATCTCCTCAAATATTTTGATGGACGGTAATAAATTTTACGGATCCTGCCCAAATACTGTAAAGTTCTAGCAGGTACTTCTTGGAAATTTTGTATACCAAATGAATGCAATTTTAATATTAAATAAAAAGTAAGTGGTGTAAATAGCTATTTGCAATTATATGCAACAAGTGCAAATTATTGAATTGACACTGGCGTTTTATATTTTGCATCATACAGGATCATATAAAGTAGTGTTACCGATTTTAGTACAAAAATAGATTTCTTGTGCTATATTAATAAACGGGGGGTTAAATCAATTCAGTTCGGTAAAAAAAATTAGTAGTATCTAGGTTCAAATTTATTTTTACATAATATTATACATATTATATATATTATATATATTTTTAGAAAATGTTATCCACATTTATACAGGGAAACACATAAAATATTTTAATAAAAATATTGGGCAATATATTAAAGCTCAGTCTGTTATGATGATATCAGAATATTCATTTAGGTGCTTCAATAATATATTTGATGACAAAATCGGTTTAAAACAGTTTTCGATGTCCGAAACATTTATTAAGTAAAAATTATAAAACTGAAAATAATAACTTCTGACTCTCAATTTTTTACTCACTTTAGGTTTGCGAGGTGTGGTGCAATAGTAAAAAAAGTTCCCTTATAGCCTTGGCAATAACTATTAAGGGAATGGAACCCAAAATACATTTAGTTTGTTAACTTGCTAATTTGTTCATAATTTCAACGGTTACCATGTTTTAAAAATATACATATAATATATATATAATATTATGTAAAAATAAAATTGAAACTAGTTACTAAAGAATTTTTTTACCGAACTGAATTAATTTAACCCCCCGTTTATTAATATAGACAAGAAACAGCTTTTTGTCCTAAAATCGGTAACACTATTTTATATGATTCTGTATAAAGCAAAATATAAAACGCCAATGTCAATACAATAATTTGCACTTGTCTCATACAATTGCAAATAGTTATTGTCATGTTTGACACCACTTACTTTTTATTTAAAATTAGAATTGCATTCATTTGGTATACAAAATCGGTAAGAAAAACTAGAACTTTATAGTATTTGAGCATTACATTCGAGGAGATATTTGCAACTTGCTAAATCCATATCAAGTTAAAAATCTGTCCTTTCAAAGTACTTATCCTGAGGTTAGCGAAAGCATCATCTAACACACAAAAATGACAATTTTCTTAAAAAATTAAAAAATTTGATACCCTTTCAAAACTCGATTTACGCAATTTTTGGATCTCGGACAAAAACAAATGTAAATGTAAATATCCAGTAGCATAAGATAGAAGTTTTTATTTGCCCAATCCTTTTTGTTCCAGATGGTGCCAATACACGAATGAAGGCTCAAAACCAGGCAAAAAAAATCGCGCACCCTCCATTTCAAAAGTTTTCTAAAATTCAGCCTTAACGCAGATCGGGTTGAATTTTATAGGGATCCCTAGAGTCAGCGACATATTGATGTCGATAGTTATCGATAGGTCAGCCACATACCGATAGTTAACCGATAACATCGATAATTATGGATAATAGATTACATTTTTACAAAAGAGTAGACTTTATTGATTACTTTTCACCTATCGATAGGCAAAATACCTAAAATTTACCTAAATTATATTATATGTTCTATCAGTGATATATTTGAGCAGTTTCAGTTCTTAATTTTAACTTTAAAGTAATTTAGTTTGGGGTGAGAATCCGAACAAAAAGTCATCTTTTTAAACCAGCTAAAAAGTTGACTTTTTGTTCAGATCTTTACCCCACACTAAATTACTTCAAAATTAGATATATTTTGGATCATTAATCTACTTACACTTAATTTTAACGTTAATAAAAAATGAATTTTAACGTTAATAATCAACGCATTAGAGAAAAAAGAAGCTATCTATCAAGTCGGAACCTGTCATAGATATTTTTACTTAAAAGTTATCAACCGCTGAAATTATAATCAAATTAATTTAGTATTCGTCACAGCGAACAATGAAATCTCGTAGAGCTCTCTACCTGCTCTCCTTTTTAGTAGAATTATTGTTCAAACAATGCATTTGAGGATAAACAAATAGCCAAATAGTCCAAAATCATTAACAAATCATGTCACCCGGTCACATACACTTAACATCACATAGGCTAAAGTTGTACGAAGTTTCAAATTTATGTTTTGCAAATCGCACAACTTATTGACATTTGCAAAAAGAAACTAAGTTTTAAGAGTTTTTTCGCGATTTTCTCGTCAGACATAGATCAAAAGATAGGGTTTCGAAATATCTAGAACTTTTAGAGAAATTATTTTTTTATAGAACCAACGTATTTTAATATAAAAGAAAAAAAAAATTATTTTCGACACTAGACAGTTGTTTTGTTTTTGGATGGTTTATGAGAAAGTAGCATTGTTTAGATGCACTTAAACAATTCACAGTCAGGGTCCAATTTCCTTATAGACATTTATAAAGAAAATGTCTATTATATGTATTATTTTTCTTCCTTTTCAGTTAGATCATTGCTTTTAAAAAATGTTTTTCCTCAAGCCTGGCGTGCTGTAGAGGCATCGCGCGTCGAAAGCTCAAAATGATAAACTTGTTCGGCGTTGATTTGTTTTGCTCTGATCGCGGTCGATAATTAATCAAAGTAAAGCTTCGTTGGAGCACAGCTAATATTTGTTATGTGACCGCTTGGTGAATAAAGTACACCGTCGTCAGATAGGCTGCTAATAATAGGTAGCATAGGTGGATTAATAAACTTCCGTGGCATATTATCAGTTGAACAAAATGCGTTGCTAATTTAATTTCAAGAAAATGGAGCAAAGTCTTTCCTTTTTTAAGAACGTAATTAGATGTTCCTAGGCAGTGTTGCCAGTTGCCACTTTTAAACTGACTTTCAAAGATTTTGTTAAATGTCATTTTTTTACATTTTAATGACTTGAATGGTGTTACTACATTTGTTAAGTATTTATATTCTGCAAAAAGTGCCAAAAATGCCAAATCCGTTAAGTAGTCGGGGTCAGCAATTTGAGTCATCACTTATCAGTTGTTTTGGAACGGAAATAGATAATGGGGACCTACATTATCTATTTGCCATTAAACGTCATAAGATAATTAGGTACTCATAATATTATAATGCCTAAGTGAGTTTAATAAACAACATTTTACAATACTTTGTTTGAACTTGTTGGTATTCCACCTTTAACTATCATAATGTAAACCTGTCGACTTGTGTAAAAAATTGTAAAAAAGCACCAACAGAGTTATTATTCTACAGCGACACATATTCATATACTCCCACAACATGATTTATCTACAACTGACAAATATCATTTAATTTTTTCGCTTCATGAAGTCTTTTACCTATAAATTTTTATATTACTTATTTATAGCACTGTCACATAAAAGCTTGTCTGAAAATATGTTAGGCAATTTATTTTCTTTGAGACCTTCTCACTTGACTGACTCTTCTAAGTTCTCTCACAATAACATGTTTGGTCCGTTTCTTAAATTGGGTATCTGGTGTCAAAAAAAAACTTGGAAATTGGGAAAAAGTTAATATTATTTTAAACATTATTTATCCGGGTTTGTCCCGATTCGTTGCTTTGAAATTTGAACCAAACTTTTCCATTACAGCTCAACTTTCTTTTAGCTAAAATGTGAAAAAATTCTCTGCAGAAACTCCAAATTTGTATTTTATTTATTTATTAATTAACTGAAATGTAATAAATTAACAACATAATTCTTTTGACTTCTATAAAGCCTTCCGAATGTAGACCTGCGGAAACTCTTTTTTTGTCTATTTATTTGTTTTTCAATTTTTTTAACTGACATGCGATATATTCACAAATTTTTTTGGCTTCTATAGAGTCCTGTGAATGCCATAATTAAAACACTTCTCTGCTGAAACTTCCAATATGTATTTAATTATTTTTTAACTTTTTCTCAACCTAAATGTGATACACTTACTTAACTTTTTTTTTGACTTCTTAATGTGTAACTTTGAATAATGCATATAACTGATTTTCTTTTTGGGGTTTTTGGCTTTACATAGTGTTTTAGCCACGACATTTTTAATAATTGTATTTTTACAAAAAGGAAAACTTAGATAAATATATTTCTGTGTAAAGAATAATTATATATGTAGTTTTAACATTAGATTTTTACAGCGATGGATAGTCGGGATGGTATAAGAATATATTAAACAAGGACACACGCTTCTCGCCCACGCACGGGTCGATCAGGGCCTGTATATAAACATAGACATGATAGACCGGATAAATATAGGGTTAAAACAAAGGATAAACGGGGTATCAGGTTCATCTTACAAAAATGTAAATAAATACGCTTGAATACATCTAAATTTTCGGATCTTAAAATATCTGGCAACCAGAAAGGGGTACTAAATCCCATCTAGATTAGGTAATTTGATATTTCATATGTAAATTGTTGGTGTTGATTACAGTTAAGCAAGACGTGATTAGCATCACCAAATTGTTTACATACTGTGCAGCTGGAAGATTCATGAATGCCTATCTTGAAAAGATGTGACGGCAATCTCAAATGGTTTAGTTTAAGGCGACTGATAGAGGAAATTATAGGTCGAGAAATTTGTGCTCTATAGTAGCAATGATTCTGTGGAACATTAGGATGAACTTAAAATGTGTATTTTTATTTTGGATGTATTGATGCCAAATGAGGTTTCATTTGCTGAAAATGTTTTTCTTCGTTTTTGCGGAAAATTTAAAATTATACTTCGGTCGAGAATACTATTATGAGGGTCACAGGTTCTGGTTAAGCAGACTGGTTATACCCTCTAATATTTACATGACATTTAACCCATAAAAATTGAACATATTTAGCCGTATTAGAAACAAGTTCTAACATTTTTGCTATAAAACAGTTGACAAACACTTTCTTACAAAAGGAAAATTTAGTCAATTTCTCTAGAACTGATTGAGGATCAGTACAAATAAGAATATTGTCGTAAGCTTCTTGTGCTAAGGCCCAGATAATAGCATAGAATATGGCCGCTGTTTCGACACAGAAAATAGAGTATTCATTATTTAGTAAGAGGGATTGTTGGGTATTTAATTTTGGAGCGTAATAGGCTCCTGAAGTTTGTTCTTCTGATTTTTATTCATCAGTAAATATAACTAGATAATTATTTTGGTATTTTCTTAGAAGTTCATTAAACTTTAAGTTCGGTGAGGGTCATGAGGATAGTTAAGGATATGTATGCCTAGGTTAACAAATTTGCATTATATTCCATTTCATACAGTGTTTTGGGCTTATAGAGTATAGAGTTAAGGTAACCCATATCGTTGCATTCTTCATAGGCAACTGCCAAGGCTGGCGAGTTTTTTCTTGGCCAGTATCGACTGGTCATATTTTTGAGGAATAAATCAAAAACTTTAGAAAGAAGTGGACTTTCTTTTATTTGGAGTTTAAGTATAAACTTGGCTGTTAAAAATTCCCTCCTTAGGAATAAAGTAGTTTCCAACGCCTCCACCAAAACTGGGAGATGATGACATAACACGTAAACATATTTTAATAGCTTTGTATTAAATTATGTCTAATTTTAACAAATGGGTCTTACTAGATAGCTGTTTTAATTACTTTTTTATACTAAAAACTTCGCGCAAAGTTTGTTTCTGACTGAAAATGCAGGGTTTTTTATTTTTACTTTTAAAATAACCTGAAAGTGTCAATCAATTAAAGCGTCGTCCGTTCGAGCTAAGTGTTTACGCTGGTTCTTAGCCTGACTTATAGACTGAAAATGTTTGCGCTTTACGTCGCATGTCGAACTAACCTTACTTTTATGTTTATATTTATCGCGTTTTTGTGTAATGCAATTTTGCCTTGCTTGTTTTTAAGTTTATCTGCGGTTTTTTAATTTGCTGAGAATGGATAATCAAAATCATAGCAATGGTGCCTAGTAAAGACTAAGCGTTGTGGACACATTTGTGAAGCTGTAAAGTTGCTGAAGAGAAAGCTGCAAAAAAGGTGGCCTATATCAGTATTTTCTTAAAATTAACGACAATGACCCCAAGCAGTTTTTTAAAATGGACGAGGATGTTATGTGTATATATTAATGTCAAATTTATTACGAAGGATGAACGTTTTGAAAGGCCCTCTAAAATCTAGCAATTTCATTGGTTGCAGCTTAACGCAAACGTCGATTTACGCTAGTCGTTTCCGTCAAAGTTAAAGATCGCCTTCTTTTCGCCGGCTAGTGGGAACTAAAACGAATAACGACAAAAATATAACCGTACCCATTGCTTTACGTTAAGTAAACTTCAGGGATAGCGCAAACGGCGACGCAAGTCGCAAACGTTTTCAATCTATAACCCAAGCTTAATAAAGGGGAGGAGGCAGCCAGAAAGAGAGAAAAATCCAGCCAAGACTCTTTCTTTTCCACTGGTACTTGTTTGTCAACAATTACCAATTCAGTTTTGCTAAGTTTGCTAGGCGATATTAGGTATTTTGCAAATCTTCTTATTTCATTTTCTAATTATAATAATAAAGAGTTTTATGAACGGTTTACTTATTTATTTTTACGGGTAAGTTGCACTTAACACTAAATGTATCTAAAATTTAACAACTAATGTAATGGTCACAAGCTTTGTGGGGTTTGAAATTATGTATAAAAATATCATATGATCAATATAGTCAATTTATACATATTTTTTAAGTTATGTTTTATGAAAAATTTGGTATTTAACAATTTCTAGGGTATACCTGAAAAACAAGCTACCAAAAAACTGGTTCATTCATAATCGTTGGTATGGTGAAATCATTAAAAAAAAGGAATCTTTCTATTACACAATTCAAATTTCGAATTTCGGAGTGACTAATAATTAACAAGAGCCTAAATATACATGTTCGATATGTGCCTATAATGGAAGGCTTTATAAACAAGTTCCAATTTTCCACTGAGCACAAACAATGCTCTATTTTGTCCTGATTAGAAAACCCATCAGAGTAGAGCCGCGCCAGGAAGCAAACAAGCGTGGTCGTTTACGCAATAAAGTAACTCAGAGGAACTTTCAAACAAGCATATTATGCGTTGGGAGGAATTGATTCCTCCGTTACATTTTATTATTTTATTATAGAACGTTTCTCTGTATTTAATGTAAGATAACTATCGTGGCAGTAAGTACTACCGCGTTTTGTATAAAAGTACCGCGAATTGGAAAGAAACTTCGCCTTCGCGCCCTGAAATACAGAGGGTGGATTCAGCGTAGGCAGATTAATCTACATGTCAAGATAAATTATTTCTTATACTATTTGTTATTTAATGTATATTGACATATTTTCCAGAAAGTTTCTTCAAAACAATTTCGTACGCAATAAATAATAATAATAATAATGAGACGTTTATTAGTATTTCATACATTTTGGTTAGGTACATATTTTTTATTAAGCTTGAACTAATAGGCCCTTCGTGGTCGACGAAGAAAAATTGATTTAATTTTTCGTCTAAAACTAAAGCTTACATAAATTGGCTAAAAAAGAAGAAACAGTAAGACATAAAGAATAGGGAGATAAACAGAGAACTTCCTTTACTGCTCTAGTTGATTTTTTAATTTTACTTTTTGCTAAATGTTACGCAACTACGGGAAAAGTCGGGTGAGTACTTATTTATGAGAGAAGCAGCAACGTACGAAAATGATCTTTTGTAAAGTTCTTTTTGATAATGGGGAATATTAAGAATTATTTTACGTCGAATGTTTATATTGTGAACGTGTATTCGAAATGTTTTCTTAAAAATGCTTAAATATTTTAAAAATAAAACACAATGAATGTAGTAGACGACAATTTCGCGTCTTTAGCCAACCCAATTCTTTTAATTTAGGTAATACATAGTTTGCCCATCTCTAATACCAAATATGTAGACATGAATTTTGCAGTTTTTGGACAAGCTGAATGTCGCGGCTGTCCAAACTTGGTCCATAATCGTCTTCGCAAAATTAAATACTATGTCGTGAATGTGCAGAACAACATAACTATATAACTATATTTTAAGAAGGATTAAGATCGCAACCAAATCATGGCTAATTTTTAGACTGCGGGTAAAATGACAAATATATATGGGTATCATCAGCATATAAATGGTTGTCGTAATATATAAACTGCTTTACAAATATTGATGTTTATACTGAAAATGGTAGCGGGCCCAAGATGCTACTCGTACCTTGTGGGACACCCTAAGTTACTTTAATGGATTGTTTTCCTCTCATTTCTACATGTTGCACCCTATCCGTAAGAAATAATTTACTATTCGCATGAGCGAGTACGGAGAAGCTAATATAGTGAAAAATAGCTAAACGTATTTGATGATGCAACATATTAAATTCTTTTGGATAGTCAATAAGGATAGCATTACCACCGTCAATGGCTCTGAAAATGTCGTCAGTAAGTGTGGTTGGGCAACTCCGCGTCGAAATCCAGACTGTCTTTTAGGTAATAGTTTGCAGATATGTAAGAAAGTTTGTATTTCGTTATCGAGTATTTTTTTCCAGGACAAAACAGGTAAAATTGAAGTTGACTTTGTCTGAAGTCTGTTGGGTTTTTATCTTTGGAATAGGACCTTGACCATTATCCATTCTCTAGGAAAATATGATTTCGTTATACATGAATTAATAATATGACTAATAAATTATGGGGTATTAGACCAAAACAGCTATATTGGTTGTACCTAACGGTCATAAGACCAATGATAGCCTATGGCTCTGTAGCCTGATGAAGCAAGGGACAACAAAGTGTTGCCCAAGCCAAACTGAGTGGTCTGCAGAGACAGGCCTGCCTGTCAATTTTACAGGAGCGATTCGCTCCACTCCGACAGCGGCCATGGAGCGCCCTATGAAACTTCTACCACTCCATCTATTTGTGGAAGGAGAAGCAATGAGGACAACTTACAGGCTCCATCATGTTACCAACAGCATAGTGGATAGCACGAGTCACATGGAATTATCCAACATGCTGAAAGTTGTGAAAAACCACTACATGTTGGGAATACCATCGGACCTGCTACCAAAAACTGTTAGTGCACATTAACCCTACCCCGTGATCTTCCCAGGGAGAGAGGAGTGGGATCAGAATAAATCTGATCTACTTAAAGGAGTGCTGTGCCTCTTCACGAACGGCTTCAAAACTAATAAAGGTGTAGGAGCTGGAATATATGGGGTAAGACCGAAGGTTGATCTGTCAGTAAGCCTGGGAAATAACACCTCAATATTCCAAGCAGAAGTCCATGCTATCGAATTGTGTGTTAGAATGTTGCAGGATCAACAAACAACACATAAAACGATAAAAATATTCTCGGATAGTCAAGCGGCCCTTAAAGCACTTAAAGCGAGTCATTGTACATCCAAACCAGTCTGGAACTGCCAAAAGGCACTTGTTGGACTGGGGAGCGACAATAAAATCGCTCTTATCTGGATACTGAGTCTGCGGACCTTCTAGCAAAGAAAGAAGCAGAGACGAGATTCGTGGGACCTGAACCGGCTTTAGGAGTATCCCACGAAACGGCCAAGCGCCCAACTTTGGACCTGGTTTAGGAAAAAGCTAATCTCTATTGGCTTGGACTGCCAGGCCTGTCCCATGCAAAGGCATTTATCCCCCTTCCTATGAAGAAGAGGATAACAGAAAGTCTGTTAAATATGAACAGAATTAAGCTCAAAACAGCAGTAGCCCTATACACTGGCCATTGTGGTCTAAGACATCACATGCACAGGTTGGGGCTTGAAAACGAATCTGAGTGTCGCCTATGTATGGAGGATGACGAGATATCCAGACATGTGCTATGTGAATTCCTGGCAGCTGCCAGGATCAGGTTCTCTATTTTCGGTAGAGATATCCTGCTGCCCGAGGACTTGAACAATACCTCCCCAAAGGCAATAATAAGTCTCAATGAGAACTTTGAATTGCTCGGGAAGTGTAAACATAGGTGTGAGCCACAATAGACCACAGGGTCGCAATGGAGGGTCGGTTTGATCCACTCACTTTTAACCTAACCTATCCTAATAAATGGAATAAGAAACAGACATAATAATTAAATTTTATGGTAGGTTTTTCGTCCACTAATCCTAATCTTTGAAATGAAACAATAACAGCTTCCTTGGACAATAGAGTTGAACGTTTATTACTAGGCCAACGTTTCGGCACCAATTTGTGCCATCATCAGGGCTAAAACACAAAGGAACGCTCTAAATCTAATTATATACTTAAAGCAAAAGGTAGGTGAACTGAAGCACATATATATGCATGTCGAAAATTAATTTTCTCCTTCTGTATTAAAAAGTGTAGATTATACTTAAAATGCTTTTTCTAAATGTTGCAGATATTTTAAAATTCTGTTTTTAAGTTATGTAAGTGTTCGTAAAAATGAGTTGATTGATTTCCGACAAAATGGCAAAAAAATCCTTAAAAAGATCTTTTTGCAAATATCGAAATCTTATGCAATTTGCAACATGTATATCTGAATCTTTGTACAAATATGGCCAATGTGGGTACAATATTGACCCTGTAACTTGGTTTGTTAAAGAGTTTTGGTTATTTGTTTACACAATAATAATTCTGCTTCAAACAAGAACAAATAGAGATATCTTTTGGTTCATTTTGTTCGCCATGACTAACTCTACAAGATACAATTATTTTCAAATTGGAATTGGAATTGTAAAATAAAACGTCAAAAAACATATAGGGGAAGGGTGTACAAAACAACATAGTGAGGTATAATGACACATTACTTGGATTCCCGCCGACTGTCGTCCGGAAGTGCTCTGAACCGAATATAGTATTGTAACATTCTCCTCGGGTACGCTGATGGACATTTAATTCCGCTTTGTTAATTGAAGAGATCACACGTCTAATTTATTTGTTTTTTACCTCGCAAAATTTTTGTGATGGAATTTTAAATTGAGTTATAACTTTCTGGCATTTTTCATTGGTAAGTTACAATTTTTATGATGAGTTATGGTATCATTGCTCTTAGGTTTGCTTATTTCAAAATTATTAAAACAGTGGTTGTTTGTAAAAAACGGCATTTGTTTTGTCAAGTGGGGTTAAATGGCATATGATGTGTGAGGGTAAATTGTTACTATGTTATTTTATCCCATCCTAACAGAGGTCAAACGGCAATTGGTGGAACATTTAAATCTACTGGAATCAAGGTTTTTTGGACAAACAAGACCAGATATATTAGAGTTAGCCTATAATTTAGCCGTAAAAATGGATTTGAACCTCATTTTAATGACCAGAAAAGGTCGCTGAAAAGGGCTGGTTAAGAGAATTCCGCAGAAGAAACAAAGATATAATACTGCGTAAGCCCGAAACCTAAAGTAGCTCAATTTTTTAGAGTGTTAAAGGAGACCATGCAAAATGCAAACATCGATCCCATGAAGGTGTATAATGCAGATGAATCTGTATTATCTACCATTCAGCGCCCGCAGAAAGTATTTGTTAGAGCCGGTCGGAAGCAAGTGTGTTGTATGCTGCATGTGTACTAATGAGAATTATATTCCACCTGTCCTAATTTTTCCCCGAAAAAAATATGAAAAATGAATTAGGCGACCATACACCTGCAGAAAATGTATGGCTCGAACATTTTCAGAAATATGTCAAGGCATCTCCCACTGAAAAAGTTTTGTTAATGGTGGATGTCCGACATTCCAGTCACAAATATCTTGATGGCATTGTTCTTTTGTGTTTACCACCTCACTGCACATATCGGATGCAGCCACTCGACGTGGTATTTTTTGGGTCACTCAAAATCTATTATGACCAAAAAATAACAAAGTATCTTAAAGCTCATCCTGGTCGAGCTATAAAGCAATATCAAAATTGTGTTCTTCTAAATGAAGCACATGAAAAGGCAGCTAAGGTTCAGAACGTCACTCATGGATTTGCCCAAACAGGCATCTACCCGATTAATGTCGATGTGCTCCCAAACTACATATTTGAACCATCTGAAACCACAACTATTTGACGCTGGACCTAGTTGGAGAAAGGATTCCCCCACAGAACTTTTTCATGTCATTCCAGCAGCTGCTCAAAATACCTTGCAAAATTCCACAAATGATGGGTCAATTTTTATTACACCAGCTGACTTAAGTCCAGTTCCGATTGGATCATTTGTTTCAGGTTAGGGAAACCGAGAGAAAGCCAAGGCACTGCCTGTCCTAAATTCTACTCCCAATTTTCTCTCAATTTTCAAGAGGCCAAGCAAAAAAATAAACCAAACCTAAAGATCCCAGAGAAAAAAAGGGTGGTAACCAAAAAAGTTCTTGTAGAACCAGAATCAGACACCGAGAAAGATCCCTTTTCCGCAGATGAGGAAGACGATTGTGCTTGCATTTATTGTACAGAACCATACAAAATGGCCAAAGGTGGTGAGCTGTGGTTATGTTGTTGTTCATGTAAAAGGTGGACACATGCCGATTGTGCGGAAGTAGACAAATGACATGATTAAAACTTTGTTAAGAACTATTGTATGTCATTTTACCCTCTGGGTGGGGTAAAATGAATTTTAATTGATTTTTTTTATTATTTCGTAGACGTGGAGTCCATATTTTATGTTGTTTAGCTGAATTTTAGTTCAAAATGTTGCCAAAGGGTTACTCTATTATTCTGTTTATGATTGGTTTAAATAATGCCATTTCTAAATATCAATTTGAAAGTTTTATGAAACGTATGTCATTTTGTATACTCTTCCCCTAAAATTGTTTATAATTTCAACGGTTAAATACACTTTTAAATGTAAACACCTATAACGTTTCCGACTTGATATTCAAATAGTTGATATTTTTCCGCGTATTAAAAAAAGTTATTGAGATACATACAATCGGGGCATAGACAGATTTTTGAATTATTAATATTAAGAGCTGAAACTGCGCAAATAGTGGGCTACGTGATGGGAAAAGGAGACGAAAGCGTGGCTCGCGCAGTGGAAAACTTAATTTTGACCGTTCTTATTGAGCGCCCATGTTTCCTCTAGAGAGGAATATAAAATTCAACCCGATCTGTGGTAAGACTGAATTTTAGGAAACTTTTAGAACGGAGCGTGCATGAAACATTTTGCCTAGCTTTGAGCCTTCGGTACTGCGTACAATTGGGCAATTAAAAAGCTCTTTTTTTTGCTGCTTGACATAGATTTACATTTTTTTGTCCCAAGTCCAAAAATTACATTATCGAGTTTAGCAAAAAAAGTCAAATTTTTTTTATAAAATTATTACTTTATTAAGATGATGTTGTTTTGGCTAACGACAGGATAAGTACTTTGATGGACAGATTTTTCAACGCGGCATGAGTTCAGAAAATTAATAATATCATATCTAAATTTTATAAAATTCTAAGAGTTAGTTCCATATTTTATGAGAGGGGACATAGCTTGTATGTCATAAAGCAATATAAAAATAGAGAAGCCATTTAACAGAAAAGTGACCGGAATTTGGCAAAGAACGCAGGCGCTAGTACAGAAATGACAATTTACATACTTGATAAATTATTTTGCAATTGACAATGACGGAAGAAATGCAAACAAAGCACTTTTGCCTACTTTATATTATTTTAAAGACGAAACCTTTTTTTTTGTGGTTTTGATGTTAAAATTCGATAGAAGTGTTTAGTGAGTCTGTTTGATAAATGAACTTTTGCTATCAAGAGATTATGGACTCAACGTTATTCAGAAATCCCGAAAGAGTTTATAAAATATTTTAGTTTTTAAATGTGTCATGTTCGATCCAAAGAAGAATTTAAAAACAAAGGCTACTCACCTAAATTATAAAAAAAGCCTGCTATCCAGTGAAAACTAATTTAAAATTTGAACATTCATTCTTTATGTATATTGTATATATCTACTTCTTTTAATATATCTTCACAACTGTGGGAAGCGTCCTTAAAACCGAGTTAAAAATGCCAATACAAAGCCATGTCACTCTCAGATTTTCACATGGTTGCCGAATGTTGCATATCTGTTTAGACTAGTTGAATTTGATTTAATAATAATTACCCGTATAACATTTTGTTATTAATTAGTATTTATTGCTAACAAATAATAATTGTAAATTTTATTATACCAAGTAGGAACGAATATTATTTCTTTTCAAACCTTACTTTGTAACAGTTCCCTGAATTTGAGGATAAAAATTAATTTTGACAACATGGTTTGCGCATGTGTAGTTTCAATGATTCTTGTAACACATTTTTCAGATGTTTCACTTGTGGGCCATGACTAATAATTATATGGTTATTTCATGCCAATTCTTGTATACAATAAACGCAATAATGATATTAAATAGCAAAAAAGTCGCGTGAAACATGACATTAGCATTTTATATTTTGCATTATACGTGGGCATTTAAAGTAATGTTGCCAATTTTAGAGCACAAAACTTTTTCTTGAGCTTTGTTAATGGTGTTAATACTCCAAGGTTAAAACAGTTCGGTGCGGTAAAAAATAATTTTGGAATACATAGTTTGAATTTAATTTGTTACATTATACTAGACATAAAATTATAGATATTTATATTTAAAAGTTATTAACAGTGGCGGTTCGTGGGTGAAAAAATAAGTGAAGTGCAAATGAAGCAAGAAAATATCGCAATAATTTTTTTTCCGATTTTTTTTTATATGTGAAAAGGGTAGAATATTTGTTTAAGACTTACCTAAATTTTGTATACTAAATCAATTCTCCTATCCTTCGTAGCAGCAAATTTATGTATAACATCCTCATAAAATGGATGAGTTGCCCTAATCTCCTCCAGAAATTCCTTTTGAATTGAAATATTGCCTAGAGAAGTAAGTCTTTCTTGAGATATTGTATTTCTTAAATAAGTTTTTACATGTTTGAGGAAAGAAAAACTTCCTTCCACTGAAGCACTTGTCCACGGTATTGTCAAAATAAGGGAAAACACTTTATATGCTTTAATTAAAATATCTTTATTTTCATTAATTTTTTTCACTTGCTCTTGCAGCGATATATTCCAATTACTGTCATTAGCAAAAATAAGACCAAGCTCATTTTTAAGTAGTTGACTTTTTGAAAATATTTCCCCATACCTCTAACAAATTTTCAAATGGGTCAGGCGGAAAATTTAAACCATATTCGGAAAATTTAGCAGAATCTGCCAAACATAAAAATGTAAGTTTTTCACAGTCTTGAAAGCTTAGTGTCATTTCCATCAAAATATGGTCCAATATTTCATAAAAAAGGGTTCTATACTTAGCCCTAATTTCTTCAGGTGAAAGCTTAGCAAGCTCACGTTTGTAATGATTTATTTCTTTAATAGAATTTGCGTTATATTTTTATATTTATTCGCTGCTACCACCTAATCAATCATATCTCAAATATTGATTTTAAAATTGGAACTCAGTCAAAAAAGTCAGCTGAAAAGGTTTTAGACAGCAATCTATGGCCCCATGGCGTAGTAATAAAACGGTCAGCTGTATCCGAACTTTCAGAAAAATCTACACCGAACCTCCCACCTCCCTCCACAGCGAAAAAACTGCCCACCAACTCGAGCTCCGTCAGTTCACTGGTTTTCTCCTCTCCAATTTCTCAAAAGGGCACTATAATATCTTCTGACAAAGAGGCCATTGCTGCATGCAAAGCAAATATCTTGTTGAGCGACAACTGCTACAGTCATTCCAAGAAAGCTCCTATTGACCAAGAACCTATTTTTGATCCAATGTCTCCCCCAACAGTGAAGCTTACGCGAACCGAAAAAAGTTCTGATAACCATTTCCTCATGTCTAGACTAAGAGAACCAGCCATTTTAAAGGCCTTCAAGTTATATCTCGCCTTCCTGCACGACCAATTTGCGCCAATTCACTTTGAAGGGTTTACAAATACAAGCACCAGGCTGTTTTTGACTTCTGAAAGCATTCCTATAGATTATAGAACCCTACATAAGATATATTTCGATTTTCATGCTGCTTACGGATTTAACGCAGCAGAAGTGGAAGCTGATCTTGCAGCCTATGGATCCTATATATCTTCGGAGAGAACGATCCATCTTCAGAGGACCAGAGAATGCCATAAAAACTATTTTACCAGCAATTCTCCCAAAAAAAATTTTTAGAAAACACGACGTGTCCTGAGGAACTAGATTCCTCAAAACTTCCTGTTGTTACTAGTCTTAATATGGTTCTAATTAATATTGCTTCTCTAAGAAATAAAACTGACGAGTTGTACCTATTTCTTGTTGTTGCAATTACTGAGCACTGGCTGAATCTAAACGAACCCTTTTATATTGAGAGGTATACCACAATAGCTAGATATGACAGAAAAAACTCAGCTCATGGGGAAACACTGATTCTCTCCCTAAATGGAGATTTCATGTCGGTATCTAAATATGATCATTTGTTAGCGGATAGCTCTTTTGAATTCTCTATGGTATATAATCAAAACCTTGATCTTTATGTAATTTGTATTTATAGATCACCAAACTCTGATGTACAATCATTTTTAAATAGCCTGGTAAGTTTGCCAGACAGTCTACCGATTAAAGGTAAAAAAACTCTATGCGGGGACTTTAATATTGACTATGCTACTATTTGTGCCATCCAAAAATATCTAATTTCTATATTCGACTCTTTCGGTCTTTCAATGCATGTATCCTCGCCAACTAGAATTTCAAGAAACTCTTCTTCTATCATCGATTACATGGCGTCTGATTCTTCTCCATCAGAGGTGCATTCACAGGTCTATAACTCAGGTCTTTCCGATCACGAGGCGGTAATTTCCAGGTTTAGTTTACCTATTAGGCCCTTACCAAGATCTCGCCATCGGGGCAGAATTTTCTCGGCCGCAAATTTCTCAGTATTTCATAATATTTGCTTTAACACCGATTGGAATTTTGAATCTGATAATGTCAACACAAACTTCAGAACTTTTTTAAATAAAACTTTAAGTGCTTTTAACAAGGCCTTCCCGCTTAAGAATATCAAACCTAAACCGTGGACCACGAAAGGAATACGAATTTCTGCTAAAAATATGCGCTCGCTCTCATATATAAAAAAATTCACCGACTCCTTTCTTATTCTCGACTATATTTCTAACTATAGGAGGATCTACACTACTCTTATTAAGTCAGCAAAAAAATTAAACTACCGAAAACGTCTAACAAACTCAAATAACGTTTCAAAAGAAACCTGGTCCATCATCAATAACCTCAGAAACAAATCAAACCCTGTGACTCAGATCTTGCCAGGGGCTAATGATCTAAATGATTATTTTATTAATGTAAGCAAAAATGTTACCTCTAGTATCTCGCCAAGTTTGGACCCTCTTCCGTTTCTCCCTCCTTCAAAAAATTTAGCTGATAGCTTTTTCTTAAGTCCCGTTAGCAGCACTGAACTATTGAAAGTAATAAATAATATCAAATGTAAATCTTCGTGTAGCACTGATGGCCTATCAATTAGAATATTCCTGAACTTGCCACTCCCAGTCATAGAGGCCCTTACAACATTAATAAATGAGTCCTTTATAAAAGGTGTATTCCCTGATTGCCTTAAAATAGCTATAATTATTCCACTTCATAAAGGCGGCGAAAAAACTAACTCTTGCAATTATCGCCCAATTGCACTACTACCAGTGCTTTCAAAAATCATCGAAAGGCTACTGAAGAATCGTCTTATGCCATTTCTCCTGAAACATCAGATAATATCCACGGAGCAGTTCGGATTTCTACCCAACAAGTGCACCAGCGACGCCATGTTCACGTTGCTTAGAGTCGTCTACTTATCTCTCAATAACAACCACCCAACTGCCTCAGTTTTTTGTGACTATGCGAAAGCCTTTGATTGTGTTAGTCATGAAATTCTGATAAACAAACTAAATGTTTATGGAATTCGTGGTACTTCTTTAAATTGGTTCAAATCTTATCTTGGGAAAAGGCAACAACTTGTAAGGGCTAATGGTTCCGATTCTGATTGTAAGTTGATTACAAGTGGAGTCCCACAAGGTTCAGTTTTGGGACCTATTCTTTTTTTGTTATACATTAATGATATCACGAACCTTAAAATTAATGGAAGAATTTCCCTTTTTGCTGACGACACAAGCATAACTTGGAGTGATTTTGATACAACGTCTTTACACTCTAGTATCTCCAAACACTTTGTTTTAATGTCGATAAAACGGTGGCGTTATCTTATAAGGGAACTTTACAACCACTTCAGGTACATAACAGCAATATTGAATACGTAGAGTCGGTTAAAATCCTGGGTTTAAATATAAATAATAACCTAAAATGGTCTAATCATATTGACACCTTAACTAAAAAACTTTCTACCGTCTGCTTCGCCATTCGATCAGTTTCAAAAGAACTAGACGTTCCTTCTACCAGACTTACTTATTTCTCTTTATTTGAATCCCACCTCCGCTATGGCCTTCCTTTTTGGGGCTGCTGTACCACCGAGAAATTTCGTAGTATTATTATGCTTCAAAAGAGAGCCAGTCGTTATTTGTTTGGTCTAAATAATAGAGCCCACTGCCAATACTATTTCAAAAAACATGAAATATTAACACTTCCCGCATTATTTATTTTGGAAACGGTATGTTTGCTGAGAAAACATATAAACACCCTCCCAGAAAGGCCACAACATGTATACCCTACCAGAAACTCTAGGCATGATATATATCTTCCCATTCCTTCCTCAGAATTAATAAAAAAATCAATTATTTACAACGCCATAAAACTTTACAACAATCTGCCAGTACATTTAAAATCTATCCCTATGCTTGCACAATTTTGAAAAAACACCAAAGCATACCTCATTGAGAGACCATTTTACAGCGTTAATGATTTTTACAGCGAGTAAGTCTCTTTAAATTGTCACTAAATTCGCTTGCTTACTTATATCTTTTGTGAGTCATGTCCTAACTCGTAGCATAGAATTTTGAAAATCATCATATAGAGAAAAGAACTGTCGAACATTCACTTAAAACTTAATTATTTTTGTTAGGTATTGGATTAAAAACAAAATTTAATTCTTTTTTGTATACTACATTCTACACTAGTTCATTATACCTTCTGTTTAACATCACAATTATTTGTATAACTGTAATAACATAGAGTTTAAGGTCGCATAGTTGCAATTTTGATTTCAATGTCATCGAAATTATTCACCTCGTACATGTGTGTTTGTTTACTTTTATAAGGTTATTAGGATTCATTAACTGTTTTGCGGCAATGTTATGTTATATTCTAAGGTGTGTTTTACGATTTGGTAAATTGATAATTTACATTTTTGATCTATCGAAATTCTTTTCGATTAATGTTTTGATATGTCTTATTTTAGGTATATTTTGCTTTGTCCATAAAATTGTAAAATTTTTCTGCGGCAATAAAGCATACTTTTGTTTGTTTGTTTGTATCAAACATGATATTAAAAAAACTGTTCATTTTTTTTACAGAGCTCCTCGCGACAGCGTGTTATATTGGATATGCAAAAATGAATGTCAACCCGATTTTTTTGAAGAACGCAAATAGTATGTCCGTGATTGAAAAAATGTCATTAAACGCTAATGCCAGAAACGTGAATTTAAAATTGTTCATCTCACCTAAAAATCCTCTCGCAAGCCGGACTAATTTTTCATCAGATTTGTCACAGTTTGTAATAAATTCAAAGACATCTTTTAATTTATTCCAGTCTTGAACAATCACATTTACTAACTTCGAATTTGAAGACCAACGAGTTTCTATAATTTTTGGTATACGCCTCGCAGATGCAGATGTAAGAGCATACGTTCGTTTGGCTGAGTGATGAAAAAATGAGGAAATACCACTAAGACTTGCAAACAAAATTCGACATTTAGAAATATTTTTAAACTTTGCTGCATCATAAGGTTAAGACGATGCGCAAGACAATGGACAAATACAGCCTGCGGCGTTTTTTTTTCTGAAGGCCATTTAGTTGACATACTTGCGCCATCGTAACATTGCCCTATTAATTTAGGTTTATAGTCAAATTGGTCCAAAATTTGATCTAATAGAAAATATAAATTCTCCGACGTTCTATCGGAACTGACATTATAAAATCCTGAAAGCCTCTCGACTACTGAACCTTCTGAATTAACGTATCTTAAAATTATGAAGCACTGGGAAGTTTGCGTAATATCAGTGGTGTCATCCACTTGTACAGAAAAAAACTATTTGTTCATTATTTAATTTTTTACATGATCATTTAAATAATCAGAAATGCATTCAATTATTTCGTTTTGAATAGTTTTCGAGTTAAAAACATTCTTAATTTTTTCGAGATGATCTTTTAGTTCTTGGGAACTTCTCGATATTAATAAACCTAAAAGCTTTTTAAAATTCCCACTATTTATTGACTCGCTACTCTCATCATGGCCGCGAAAGACTAACTCTTATTTGGCAAGGTACAAAATTGCGTCAATTACCAAGTACATAAATAGTCTATTTAATCGGACGTTTGCGTTAAAATATGTTTTATATAGTTTAGCATTTTCTTTTAAAGTGTCAGCTATAGTGCTTTGATCTTTTACAAATGTTTTTAGCATTAATTCGCATTTTAAATGCTCCGCCGAGTTTTCATGTATATGTTATGTAAAGACCTTCATATATTTAACATACCTGCAAATCCTTCCTTATTCCACACTGAATCGTTACTGGAAACTAGTAAAGGCCAGTAAAACAATTTTTGTAATATTTGACTACTACATACCCATTTGTACGCCGAAAACCAGGATGACGATTAAAACTCTGATCTTGTTCCTTCCATCTATTAAATGGAGTTTCCAACAAAATGCAAACCACATCCGTGATCGGATTCATCAATAATGCAAATTAATAAACCCGACACCAAATAAAGTTCTAACAACACCATAAATAAATATAACACAAAACAGTCAAGTATACTGCAAAGGAACTAACCGGTTGCAGCGAAATCCGCGAAAATAAAAAGACAGCCGCCAACGGTCAAGTAAAACATTTATTGGAGATGTACAGGGTGTCCAAAATAAGAATGTATATCTCCTTATCTCGAGAACCATAACAGATAGAAGGCAAGTTCATATACAAAAGTTTCTTAGCTTCGTTTGAATTTTTATTTTATTATATTCTTATTTATACAGGGTGTTGCGTTTGGCCTGGGCTGACATGCACTTTCTTATTTTAAATGGGACACCCTATATATTATTGCAGATTATGATAACGCGCTTAAAGACGAGTTCACCAATATATAACAGTATGGGCCTATAGTGCAACGTTTCGGATTTATTGACATTTTTCTTCAGTTTTCTACCTATTTTCAAATTAACAGAAGTAAAGTACTTTTATAAATTTTAAAATTTTTGTTAGAGCCTTAAAAAATTAAAACCTCGTTCTACTCACAGTCTTATATTCGAGTTTTAAAACTTCAAAAAAGTTACAATGTTGCCATGCTTTGCGTATCGTAATTTTTTTTTTTTTTTAATTTAAATGCAACACCCTGTATATTACAATAAATTCGGATAGAGAATTGAAATAAGAATTCAACGACCCATAATAATATGGGTCTCCGACTTATAGTTTTAGACTTATTGACGATCATCTTCAGCATGCAACTAATTTTTTTAAGACACATAGAGTGCCATGGAAATAGAGTTTGAAAGGACGCCAAGGTAAACGTCGCAAGAAATGTCAACATAATTTCTTGCTAGTGCTATTGATATCTTTTAACATTATAAAAATGTATTCAAATCAAGAAAAGTTGATTCTTTACCAGTGCTATTTGGAAAATAATCGTAGTGCTGCTTTGGCTCTTAGGGCATACCAACAAAAATATCCCGAAAACCGAATCCCAGATCGAAGAATTTTTCAGAAAATTGAAAAAGATCTCGAGGGGCGTTTTAAAATACGATAAAAGAATAACACCAAGATCTGTTTTAACCGAAGAAGAACAAATATTTCCTTGTATTTTGAAGAGAATTCCGAAAATTCTATTCGTGATGCAGAGCGCGATTTAGGCGTTGCTAAATCTACTATTCATTTTTCGCTTAAACTTAATAAGTACAGGCCATGGAAGTTTGCGAAATTACATCATTTAGAGCCAAATGACTCCGTTACTAGATTAGAATATAGCAATTTAATTATGGATCGTCAATTCCAGGAATCTATATTAAATAAAATATGTTGGACAGATGAAGCAACCTTTAGTACCTGTGGAGTTTTCAACAGAAAAAATAGCCATTTCTGGGCACAAAAGAACCCGAAAAAATTTAAAACTATACAACATCAAGGACGACGAAGCATTAACGTGTGGTGCGGAATCAACAGAGGTACAATTATAGGCCCCGTATTTATTGATCAGCATTTAACTGGCCCTAGATATTTACAGTTACTTAGAGACACAATTAAGCCCTTGCTAGACATACGAGGAAATACCAACGAAATAATATATCAAATGGACGGCGCTCCATGCCATAACACGCTAGAACTTTCTTTCCAACAATTTTATGGAATGGATAGGTCCAAATGGGGATATTCTTATCTCCATTGGACTATTTCTTATGGGGAACATTAAAGGATAAGGTTTACCAAAACCGCTGCGAAAATATTGAGGATTTAAGAAACAAAATTATTATGGAAGTTGCGTATTTAAATGAAAGTGGAGCAGTTCGAAAAGCGACCAATAAATTAGAAATGATTCTACAAATTGCCGAAAACGGTGGACTCATTGGTCATTTAATAAAATAATTTTTTGTATAAGTTTTTTGTAGAATTTTTTCCAAATAAATTTAGTTATTATATAAATAAAAACAATTAAGCAATCTAATATATAAAGCATAAAATCTGTAAATCTAATTAAAGCGTTTTCAAATTATAATTTGTTTTTATTAATATTATTTCTTTACCAACCAATAACGCTGTTTTTTATTTAGAAATACACAACAATATGGAAAATTATAAAATAATTAACAATTATCACATTTTTCGTTTATACCGGCTGAAATACAGGCGATACGCTTACAAAGTATGTTTTGAATTAAATAACTATCTAAAAAAAGCAAAATATACACGGTTTAGATTTTATTGAATAACTGAGTTTCTAGTTATTTTTTTGTTGTTTTTCCAATATCTTAATATTTAAGCAAAAAATAGGTGAACATTAATTAAATTTAAAAAATTAGCCCCCGTATTCGCTAAAAAGGTTAGACCAGATCTAGTTACCATGACATTTAAAACTGTTAGTTCGCCAGTTGCGTTTTGTATATGTCACTGTCATTTGGTAATTGTGACTACAATAATTTATTTGCTCTATCGTTGCACTTGTCATTTTAAACCTATAACTGTTAAGTTAGACATGGTCTAAATTTAAACCTCTTTAGTGAATACGGTTCTAAGGGTTTTATAATTAACGACACTTTTATATTAAGATAATAATCAAGGGTGAATAAAGATTATCGGTACCTAAGTAATAACTCTTAATGCATACATTATAATACACCCACGAATTTTTTGAAATTAAACAAATTGAAAACTTTGTCTTAAAAAAATTAGTTGCATGCTGAAGATGATCGTCAATAAGTCTAAAACTATAAGTCGGAGACCCATATTATTATGGGTCGTTGAAATCTTACTTCAATTCTCTATCCGAATTTATTGTAATGTACAGGGTGTTGCATTTAAATTTTTAAAAAAAAAATACGATACGCGAAGCATGGCAACATTGCAACTTTTATGAAGTTTTAAAACTCGAGTATAAGACTGTGAGTAGAACGAGGTTTTAATTTTTTAAGGCTTTAACAAAAATTTAAAAAATTATAAAAGTACTTTAGTTCTGTTAATTTGAAAATAGGTAGAAAACTGAAGAAAAATGTCAATAAATCCGAAACGTTGCACTATAGGCACATACTGTTATATATTGGTGAACTCGTCTTTAAGCGCGTTATCATAATCTACAATAATAAATAGGGTGTCCCATTTAAAATAAGAAAGTGCATCTCAGCCCAGACCAAACGCAACACCCTGTATAAATAAGAATATAATAAAATAAAAATTCAAACGAAGCTAAGAAACTTTTGTATATGAACTTGCCTTCTATCTGTTATGGTTCTCGGGATAAGGAGATATACATTCTTATTTTGGACACCCTGTACAGTTTATTTTTTACCAATTAGGTGAATAAATGAATGTAAAAAATTCAATTTTAAGAGATATGTAATAAATATAGCTAGTTGTTTGCTTGTTTATTTTTCCTGGTGAAGTAGCACTTCACCTGAATAGCCACCACTAGTTATTAACCGTTGAAAATATATACAACTATATTTTTGGAGCCATTTTTGAATGTAATATGAATGAACCTTGTAAAATTCCTATTTCCAAACTGGAGATTATTGCATATTATAGTGTCAACCATGGTAAATAAAATGGACTCTCGTAGGGTTCTTTACAATGGCTTACGAGTAACATAGAACGGAAGCTTTCACGGCTTTGGTCTATTAAGAAATCATGATTGTTGAGATTAGATCATTCCAAATTGAAATTACTATTCGACGTTTCGCCTTCAATAGTACGAGGCATCGTCGGGGATCTTTATTCCACGAGACCTGAACACTGAATAAGCTCGGAGAGATTTAAGCTCTCTTTTATACCCGTCTTGTTAACCGACGGCTTAACCCTGTGTTAACCGTAAACCGCATCTCTGAAATTTATCTTTATGTTTAAAAATTTTAATAGATTCTCTAGTTTTTCGAACCGACCCATTTTAGAAGAAAAAATCAATATCCGGCACTTTAGGTAATTGTTTACATTGTGTTCCACTTTTTAAAAATCCACTCTAATATGTTACTTATTAATAATGCAATATTCTTCTAAATTAGGTGGTAATTGTATGCTGAAAATTTTATTACTGGCGTGCGATGTTAGGTTGTAAATGGGGTTTGATTTTTCAGTAAAAGTATATTAGGGTATATTTTTGATAATTTTTCATATTTCGATTCAGTATTCTCGAAAACCCTTTAATTAACCCATATTCTCAAAACCTCAAAAACTCATTATGGTAGAAAGAAAAAATTAATTAATTAATTTAAAACAGTTTTTATTTTTTTATAACTTGATTATTTAATGGCGATAACCAACCTAAAACTTATTTTTTTTAATTCTGTCTCTTCAACATATCCACATTCCAATAAAAAATGTCAAAGGCCCAAATTAGTTTTGAAATAGTTACCAGAACATAAAAATAATTAGTATCCTTAAAAAAACTTGTACTTCAGATTCGGAAAGCACACCGTTCAGTATTATTCTTGTGCACATTAATCAAAGAGTGCTTTGATTAAAACAAAAAGTTTTTGTTTGACACTTGGCAATTTGTACGAATTGTTCAAAATAGCATAAAATCGGAGAGTAGTTTTTACAATCGAAGAAAAATGAAATTATTCGCTTAACTGAAGATAATGAAAGATCTGCGCGTCAGGTTGCTCGAATATTTTATCAGCGTCATCATGATCGAGCACCAATTTGGCACAAAACTGTTAGTGACACCAACAAATTGTTAAAAGTTACAAATTTAAATCCATACAATATCCAGACAACGAGCGCATCTTAGCAGAATTTCAGAACAATTCAAATGTTAGTATAAGTGGAGTTGAGAGGACACTAAATTTAACCAAAAAAATTAAATATGGAAACGCTTAAAACGCAATAGGATTAGGGCATTAAAACCAACATTTTTGCTCTTTAACATGGTGATTTTGGACGGTGGTTTAAATTTTGCTTAGGGTTGTCTATCTTAACGATAGATTTTTTTAAAGAACATAATGTATGTTTACTGTCGAAGCAATATTGGGCAACTTTGTAATTGATTGTAAAAACCAATACAGTGAAAAAGTTAAGTGTAATGTAGCATATTAAATGAACAAATTGTACTTTTCGCCCTAGAGAAAAAAATTTCTACACCTTATAAAGGTTATAAGTAGAAATAGCCCTTTAGAACCATACCCTCCCAGATCGAATATTAACCCTTGTGAATTTTTCTACGTGGGCAATTAAAAAATAAAGTGTATGTTACTCGGCCGCCTAACAGAGAATAACTTGTCGTCAGGAATGAATAAAAATGCTCCCAAAGCTTTAAGAAAAGTGACTGAACGGTTAAGAATGTTTGAAAAGTCTATTGTCTTGGAAGGTGGTTATAATGTAAAAACTAGAATCTTAAAAAAATGAATTTCTATGTTTATTATCGCAATTAAATAAACAAGTTATAAACAAATGAAAAGTGTTTTAAATAAATTAATTAATTTTTCCTTTCTGCCATAATTATTTTTTTGAGATTTTGAGAATATAGATTAAAGAGTTTTTGAATCTAAACATGGTAGAAAAAATTTTCGCAAATGAGTCCTAATATTCTTTTGTCGAAAAATTGACCCTCTTTTACCCCCTAACACTGCCGAACACTGTACACAGGGTGTTAGGGGTTTGACAACAAATATTTTAACACGGGATAGTAGGGACCTTTTTGATTAAACAATGGTTAATTAACATATGGTCAATCAGTTACCCTTTTTGAGGAAAACGGCCTTAAAGTTGCATTTTGTTTTATTAAATTTTAAGCACATCGTTAACACATTTATTAATTTTATTATGTTAAACAATTAATTATATGATTTTCTACAAAATGCCTACACATTTTTATTTAGTAAAATATCTGACCGACCTAAATTTAAAAAATGAAAAACGAATATATTGTTTTATTTTACCATAAATTGCTTATTTGAAAACGGGAGCACTGCCCACCTTAGAGAAACAATCAGGCTTCAACGAAGATAACAATTCGCAAACATATCAGTTGCCGTTGTCTTATTTTTTTGTTCTTTCACCTTAAGGGAGAACTGCACGCAAAAAGTAAAAAATCAGCGGCAAGGTCTAGTCAAGTTCAAAGTAAGATGAAAAGGTACCTACGTATTAGAAAAAACTTCCTGCACGTCCGATCTTTAAAAAATGTATTATGTATGGGTAATTTAAGTTACAGTTCGGTTAAAAATGAGTTCAAAAGACATGAGTACGATTTACCATTTCAAATTTTGCAGTTATGTAGACAAAGGAGCAATGCAAGGCGGTAAAGAGCCATTTCGTGGAAAAAAATTATACGCTACAGTATTTGCTTCAAACAGTGGTCAAAAAATGGTCGAAAATGGACAAATCTACTTCTATTTTATAATTCTAGATTTGATTTTTTTATAAAAATTCGAATTTAGCGCCCAACTATACATATTTCCCTAATTAAATTTCATTGAAGCTAATAAATATCTCTTACAGCTTTAACATAATATTGCAGCGGCGGAAGGCTTGCAAATGATCCATAATACTGCGTGCAGTTCCCCCTTAACGTTTTACCTTATGGGGCAATTTCATACCGTTTTAATACGTAGTCGGGATTTAAAAACTCTTTAAAAATGTATACGAATATTGAATCTGCAGACACGTTACATGTTTATGAAGAGTGTAGACACAATGCTCATTTGGCGTCCCAAACATATCGGGAAAGATATCCTAACTAACAGGTGTCCTAATGACAAAACATTTGAGGCGGTTTTATAAAGAGTTCGCGATACGGGAAATGTAAACGTGCGTCAAACTAACCGGGAGCCTGAAAGTCAAGTAACCCCCGAGAACGAGGAACATATTTTAGTCCTAGTGGAGGCAAACCGTGGTTTGACCACAAGTTGGTTTTTATAATTGGACCATTTATCGTACCCTTCGTGAAAACCTTCTGTACCGTCATCATGTACAGGCTTTGGCTTTAGAAGACTTCCCCCGAAGAAAATAATTTTGCCGGTTATCTCCGAAAAAACCAAGAACACAATTTTACTTTAAACATACTGACAACCGATGAATGTTGTTTTACGAGAGATGGAATTTTAAATTATCATAACACTCGTACCTGGGCTCAAGAAAATCCACACACGGTTCAACAAGGCCGATTTCAATACCGGTTTCCAATAAATATTTGGGCTGGAATAATCCACAATCAGTAAATCGGACCTTTCAAACTACCAAGGCGTTTAACAGGAGAGACACACCTCCAATTTCTAACTATTGACTTGCCCACTGTTTTAGAAGATATTCCTTTAGCTCAGCGAGTCAATGCCTGGTTTTTTCATGATGGAGCTCCTGCTACATTCATAAGAATGTTTTACAACATTTGATAGTAGGTGAATAGGTCCAAATGCCCCAGAACCTAGAAAATGGCCTTCGAGGTCATCAGACCTAATCTCCCTTGATTTTTATTTTAAGGTCAACATGAAAACATAAGTGCATAATAGGGTTAAAATTGAAATGGAAGATGAACTTAGAAACCGTATTTTTGCTGCAGCGGAACAAATTAGAAAAAGACCTAACGTTCTTGAATCTGTTCAAGAAAATTGGCTTCGCCGTATTCGTGGGAGTTTAAATAAAGTGCGGGACACGAAAGAAAACCGAGCGGTCCTTAAAATAAAGGTTCATAGTCTTAGGCAAGCGGAAAAGTAAATTTGTGTACGCAAATAAATTTTATGTTATTTTATTTGTTGTAATAGTTTGCCGCTTCACCTATAAAGTGCGCCAGCTAAGCGGTACCGAAAATTAATCGAGGATTTAGTAAATTTCGCACTTGTCCACTTGTAATTGGGATGTGCCTAGAGTCTCCATGCACTTGCCGCTAGAAGGATCTAGCTATTTCCAGTGGCGCCTATACATTTCGAGCATTTGTTTTCATTTCTATATAAATACGTTGCGTTGAAATCGAATTATTATTTCGAAGTGACGATGGCGAGCAAAAGAAGAAAAACAATTCTAAGCGATGCACGTGAAGTTATTGCGAGCGGTATAGAGGCCTGTACTAGAGAAGCTGAAAATAATAGTTTGACTATTCCATTTCAAAATCGAACAAAACGCGCTGCATTTTACACTGGTGTTTCGGAAAGTAGTGTAAAAAAATTCAAAGAGAACATAATGATCGCTAATGTTCTATTTCACCTTTAAAATCTCCTGGTAAAAAAAGACCCCGATTATCATACAAAGATAAAATTGACGATGGTGATTTTCAATTAATTCGAAGAATATTGAGAGACCAAATATTTTTCACTGACATGACGGGTGAAATATCTATCAACTGTAAAGCAATATAGGCAAAAAGGGCGCAATATTGTTTATCTAGACGAAACCTGGGTAGATAATGAGATAACAGTGAACAAATGATGGCAAAGTGAAAGTGTTATAGGTGTTGTTTAGGGAATCCGCTCTAGTAGTTGCTTTATTATAGTTCATGCTGGTTCAGAAGCCGGATTTGTTCCAGGTGTTGCTTTAGTTTTTCGCTCGGGACTAACAACTGGAGACTATCATGGACAGATGAATAGAGATAATTTCGAAAAGTGGTTGCTCGAGAAGCTTCTACCTAACATTCCTGCCAAATCAGTCGTGGTAATGGAAAACGCGTCTTATCATTCTCACGTAGAAGATAAAGTGCCAACTAAATACTCTACAAAAGCTCATATGATATAGTGGCTTAAATCGAACAATCTTGAATGTGATCCAACATGGAGAAAATATCAATTATATGAAGTAATATCAGTCAACAAGCCTAGAGAAAAAAAGTAAAAAATTGACGGTCTTTCACGTAACCTTGGTCATACACCTTTAAGGCTGCCTCCATACATGTGCCACCTCAACCCTATTGAACTTGCATGGGCAAGAGTAAAAAAATATATTCAAGAGCGCAACACCGGTGAACCTTCAATTAAAGATTTAAATAAAATAACATTAGAAGCGATTGACTCAATATCGGCTGAAAATTGGAAATCGTATGTTAAACATGTTCTTTCTATTGAAGATAAATACTGGGAAGTAGATGGCAAAATTGAAACGGGTATTGAGGGATTTTTAAGTAGTGACGACGAAACCTCATCATTTTCAGAGGAAGACAACGATTTAGAAGGAATCGAACCATTAGAATCACAGCCGTCAACTTCAAAAATGGCTTAGTTTTTTTTCATATATTTTGTAAAATTCTTCATAAAGTAGCTGGCAATAAACTGCTTCAAAATAATTAATTTTCTGTTCAATACCGGGTATCAAAAAATATCTAATATAGCAATTAATATTTGAAAAACTACAGAACTCATATTTTTCCAAAATTAACACATCAATGTAGTTATAGTAGGGGAACCAGCACTGATTCCAGTGAACAAGATTTATCAAAATTTTAACTTATGCAGTTCGAGTTTGGGCTATTCGGGTATGCCAAAAGTTACCGTTTGTTTCCCTGTATCATATTACTTTATACAGGGGGCGTCATTGTGAAGTACTATAGAGGGCGTTTCCTAATTGCGTGCTAATGTTAAAGGGGGGTAATTCTTGGATCTTTTTAAGAAAAAAGTTTAATATGAACCTAAAAGTCTTAACTTTGGAGATATAGGGTTTTAAAAAAACATTTTTTTTTAAATCCTAGTTCTGATGCTATTATAGATAAATAACTGTGTGAAATTTGATACACGTCTTTTATGCATAAAAGAACATTATTTATTAACAATCAATTTTTGAAATTTCTACCAGTGGCCCAATCTTTCTTATAGCATGTGATAAACGATTTTGGTACTATTTCCCTTGCTTAATTTGTTAAGAAAGCATAATACAAGTAACATCGAGATTTAATTTAAAATTTGGTGGGCTACGTATTGTTCAGTTTCTCTTTCTCTACCTCACAATATTAGGATGTTCGTTAATTAACAACTTCACGAAACTAATTATTAAGGTGGGTAGTTAATATCTAAATTAACTAGAATGTGCAACGGACTTCTAAATAAGAGAAACCTGTGAACAACTCCTAACGAGATAAAGTTATACATCTGCAATGACATGCAACAGTCGTGCGGAAGTTTTTCGGTCACTTAACCGTTAATGTTTAATTAATTCCGTATTGTAGCAGAATAGTTCAATTTTAACTTTATGGAAGTGAATTTGGGATTTTGCTGGATATAATGCAACCGTTGCAATTGTCTGTTTCATTCTTGAAATAAATCTAACTAGCCCGATATCTAGAATGGTAAACCTCAGGAAAATTAGAAAGCAGGTCAATTTTAACTTTAAATTGTGGCATTTTAAGAGCTTTTTGAACCCCTTGCAAATTTAAAAAAATGCATAACAGGGACAAAAACTGTTTTTTCTGTCAACAACTTTTAAAATCTTAGAGGAAGAATAAAAATAGAGTTTATTGTTTACATATTTAGCCACTGCCAAGATTACCTCACAATATAAGGTCGACCGTGCGACGATGCCAGGCCTAGCCAGGAACACCAATGCTTTACGAATTTATATTACGGTGAATATGTTTAAACATGATGCAATAAAATTTTCATACAAAGAATAGTAATGTATTTCCAGTATTAGTTTCTAAGCAGTATAAAGAAATTACTTTTATTACAAAATAGTAAAATACAAACTAAAATACCCAAAGTCTCAGATCAGATTTCACCAGTAACAAGAGTTTTAGTTAGCTATGGCAAATCCGATCGACAACTCCACGTATTAGACCGCCCCACTATGGTATTAGACCATCCCACTTTCATTGACAAGTGATCCTTATAGTAAAAAAATATAATAGTCTACAGTAAACATTGTTACAGGGTCACATGATCGGCGTGGCTTAAAATAGCGGATCGTGGAACTACAATAAATTTTAACATTAAAGAAATCAATTTGCTAAAAAATATTTTATTAGATACCAAGCTTTCCTTAGCGTCACTACTGCATGTGTTTTAATGTATTATTGTGTATTTGTTGATATGGCTCAAATCTTCTAATTATATGTTGTCTTACTTCAAGAAGCAGCGTTCTAAAGGTGCGGTGACATTAGAAGAAAATTAATTTTTTAAATATTTAATAAATAAGTTTTATTTACTTTATCTTGGACATTGCGAAACTAGGAGCTTTAGTTGACGTAACTATGGTGCGGCAATGTGAGTTTGTGAAAAAATGGCCGTTTAAGTTTGGAATTTTCTTTTAATCACTAAGTAAACAGCAAGATTTCTTTTTCCAGGAGACATGTCTAACGGAAGATATCTTATTCACTTATTTTGGGTCACATGACGTATTTACTAATCCGATTCAGTATAATAGAACGTTTATTTCATCGGGGGTCATGTAAGAATCTTCATAAACAAAATGTTACAAAAAAGACTCTGAGGTGATTTTTTTGCCGATTACAATAGTTTTTCCTATCAGAGAATTAAAATAATTATAGAATATACCTATACTATATTAAAATAATCGAAGGGCGTTTCACGCTTAGAAAACGATATTGAAAATTAAAAAAAATCTTTTATTTTTTAAATTTTAGCTATAAACATGGAAAAACAATATGACAATTGGCTAGTCTATTCGTATCCAATAGCGCTCGCTTTTTTTTACTTTCCTTGCAAGAGGAAAGTATTCTAGTTACAAAAAAACATGTTTTCTCGGTTCTGTCGGTTAGTCTGTATGTCTGTCCGTGACAACGCTCAAGAACTGCTTGTCCTATTCACTTCAAGTTTTGGTTAAAAATTAAAAGTCATATGATAATGACGTGTTAAGATTTTGGTAAAAATCCAATATGGCTGAACAAAATGGCGGTTTATTGAAATGTTAAAACTGCTTATCCATTTTATCAAAATTTTGCAGAAAAATTAGATTTGACATGACCTTCAACTGATAAGTTTTACTACAAAACCAAAATGGCGGCCTAATAAAATATTGTGTGTCATTGCAGAAAACTACTACATCGATTATGTTCAAATTTTGCTCAAAAATCAAATATTATATAGGGATAAACTAGTAAAAATGTTGAGACAAATTCAAAATGGCGGAACAAAACGGTGGCCTAATTAAATGTTTAAAAATATCTGAAAAAAGTACTTATCGGATTGATTGACGATATCCCCATTTTAAATATTTATTACTAAAAATGTATGAATTGCTCACTTAATATCGATTTTTAATCGAATCTCATTTTTTAAATATTTACTAAAAATGTATGATATGTATTTTCAAATACCCCCAGATTCTTACTTTCTTTCAGCCAAATCTACACAAATGTTAAAATTCCGCCGTCATGTTGGCATTACAATCTTGAATTTTAATCAAATCTAGAAAAATTTTAAAATTACTCTGATGGTGGTGCCTCCATTTTTAATTCTCAAATATTGACTAAAATTTCATAACTTTTATTCTTAAATACTTCCAGATACTGATATTTCAGCCGAATCTGTATAAATGTCAAAATTCGTTCGCTATATTGGCGCCACCATTTTGATTTTTACTGTGCATTCTTAAATAATCCCCACAAATGTTAATAACATCCGTCCGACCCGTTGACATTGCCATTCTAATACCGCTATTTTGAATTTTTAAATGCTGACATTTTTCAATTTTCCTAGGCACTCATTTTCAGTTTTGGCTACACAAATAACAAGATTCGTCGGCCGTATTCGCGCCGCCATTTTGGATTTTTAAACGTTGACTAAAAAAATTCGGATTTTTTATATCCGAAAGTCTATACATGTCAAATTTGAAAATAATCGGTAATGGAAGTGCTGAAAAATCCATTACAAGATTTGAACCACCCGTATTCACTAAATAGGTTTAATTTTAGACAAGGTCTAACTTGACATTTACAGGTTTACGATGAAATTTTCAACAAGTGAACAAATAATTTTTCTAAATGTCACATTGAATTTATACCAATATTTTACCAGTTTTTTTTTTATCAGACGTAATTTTTGTGGAAAATTAAATAAAATTAAAGTTAATCAAGTAAGTGGATTTTTTAGCTATACCGGAACAGACCGACCGACCGACAGTAATGGAAAAACATGAGGATCTGTAAAAACCCGGAACGATAATTTTTTCACGATTAATGATATTTCGTTATGCGAAAAGTGAAAACTGACGCCGTCGCTGACAGTCGTCAACAAATGGCCACGGCTTGGGTATGGCCCATCCCCACTTCTTGTTTTATCGTAAACATTGGTCGATGGAATGTGAAAAATAGGGGTAGCATGTTGGCGCATACCCGTAACGTGATTTATGAATGAGTTGTGATCTCTACTTTAATTCTTACTCTATGGTTAAAATACTGAACACAGAGCAACGATGTACATATAAAAAAATTAAGGATATCCTAAACAAAAATGGTTCTTACGATTTTTTCCTAACTATGATGGTTTTTGAGAAAAATTATAGTTAATCTATAGCACTAATATCTCCTGATTGGGACGGGGAAATATATTTTTAATAACTCAAACACATGTCAAATGAATGCATGACGTTTCCATGGAAACAGTGAAGCGTGGCAACTTGATTTATTACTGGTAATTGATTTTTTGGGCATTTGCCTACGTCGAGGTCAAGAAAATGGGACCGTTAAAGAGTATTTTGACCAGTACCATTTTTGTTTTTCTGAACTGATTTTGCTTTTCAGATCAGGGTAAGAAATAGCAGATTTTCCATTTTAAAATGGAACTCGAAAAGTTTGTGGTGCAGACGGTCGCCAAAAAAAATAGTTTCAGTATTGGGCAAATTGATTTTGTTTCTTTTTTTTATTATTGTACAGAGGAATTATTGTACAGAGGAAATTTACAAAGTTTAATCAAGGATCTTGACTCAGCTATTCGTTTATTTTAGCAACTGAAATAATTATAGCTTTAAGCGATTTGGGAATTATGAGCCTATTTAATTTAATTTACAAAGTAAATCAAAAAATAATGTGAAAATTAAATTTTCAGCGAATACCTACATTTTTTATTAAATTATCTTAATTAGGTACAGTAAAAAAGATTCCTTTCTGAAAATCGTTAATTTTAATTTCATTACTCATTGGCCTGTGAAAAAGCAAAAGATATACGAAAGGATCAGTTAAATAAAACGTAAATTAGTTAATGTGAAATAACTTGTTTGTAGACTATATTTTAATACTTTTTAAGAAATAGGCGTGCACAAAAAAATTTAAGAAACCAGAGAAAATTTTGGGTTGAAATATCATTGAATATTCATTCAATGCACACTAAAACTAAATAGGAATTAGAAAAGGTCTTACTTTAGATCGGCTTTACTATCGACGTCCTTTACTTGCCCTTGGCTTCATTAAAGCACTTTAAGTTATTTAGTGTTGAACAGCTAACAGTTATATATCTAGTAGAATAATTCTCAAATGGATTATAACATCAGCAATGTTCTTGGATATACTTAGATCCAAGAAAAAACAGCACAAACTATATATTCATTAATTTCAGAAATCATGATTCTTGGGATTAGACCGTGTCAAAATGGAATCACTTTCCGACGTTTCGCCTTTTATTGCACGAGGCATCTTCAGTGATCTTCACTTCACGAGATCGGAACACTGAATGAGCTCGGAGAGACCCAGGCCGGCTAGGGTCTAACGATCGATTTCCACGTATGATGTAGACTGAAGCCTGTATCTCTATTAAAATTGTTTGGATGCTTATAAATTTCAATAGATTCTCTAATTTTGCGTTTATAGAATTCCGAAAGCGATGCAAGAACTTTGGTTTCTTTTACATTTATGACAAGTCCAGTAGAATGTTGATGTTCAGACACAGCAGATTGTACAATTTGTTTTGTTCTGATACATCGTTCATGTTCCTTAAGCCTAGTCGATATAGATCGTCCAGTTTCTCCAATATTGACGTCATCACAGAAACAAGGAATTGCATATACTCCTTCCGTTTAAAAAGGAATAATGTCCTTTGGCGATCACAAATATTGTCCAATTTTCTTGTGTGTGTTGAAGATTGTACGTGCACCGGCGAAGTAACCTTGCAATCTTGTCTGTGGGTCCGTGTATAAAGGGAAGAACTACTTTTCCTATCGGTAATTCCTTATTAGTATCATTTCGTTGAGTAGGATTATTATATTTTCTAATTCGTCGTCTTATATCATCAGTGCAATATCCATTCCCTCTTAAAGCTGTTTCCGATTGTAAAGAATTTTGGTCACAAATCGCGAGGGCTGGATGATGATGGGAATTTGCATTTAAGTACCTGTTCGTATGCGTTGGTTTTCTATATACAGAGTGTCGCAAGGAACCATCCCCTTTCCTTTCTACAAGAACATCTAGAAAGAGAATCGTGCCTTCTGATTCAATTTCCATTGGAAATTTTATATTAACATGTTGTTGATTCAGATGTTCGAGAAACCCAAGGAGGTTTTCCGAACTATGAGGCCATATTACAAGAGTGTCGTCTACATATCTGAACCACGATTTGGTTTTAGTGGAGACGACTCCAAGGCTTCCTTCTCAAAAGCTTCCATGAAGATATTGGCTACCACTGGTGACAGCGGAGATCTCATGGCTGCTCCTGAGATTTGCTCATAGAAAGTTCCTTGAAAGACAAAATACGTTAATGTAAGACATGCTTCAATTAGATATAAAAATAAATTGTCAATACTATTATGGTGAAATAAGTCTGATATTGTGGAAATTGAATCATTTATAGGCAAATTCGTATACAACTGACTAAGATATCTTTGGGATCTAACTGGATTGATTTAAGTTTTTGTACAAAATGCGTAGAGTTTCTAATATATGAATGTGTTTTTTATGTAAAATTATTAAGAATATTTGAAAGATATTTACCAATTTTGTAAGTAGGAAATCCTATTGCACTGACGATAGGTCGAAGTTGTACATTAACCTTGTGTATTTTAGGTAGTCCGTAAAACCGCGGGATCCTTGAGCTGCTTGGCCTTAACATCTTCTTCTGCTCTGCTGGTAGGTTGGATACGTTTATAAGGTTGGTTATCCGTCTTTCAATTTTGTTGGTCGGGTCTGCTTGGATCACTCTGTAGATGTTGTCGTCCAAAAGTGATTCCATTTTGACACGGTCTAATCCCAAGAACCGTGATTTTTAATTAACCACAGCCGTGAAAGCTTTCGTTATATAATCATTCATTTCGTTCATGTGATTGTCTACAGCTTCTAGGACTATTCGGCCATAAGCGAAAAAAATTGTATATCACGATATACGACAGATAATAAAATCCTTTTTCATAGAAAATGTGAATACTCTTCTTAGCTTCAGAGGCACTTGCCTTAAATAATAAACGAATACCCACACTACACCTGTAGAGGAAATGATTTTAATAAAGAAATAGAAATTCAAGGCACTTCTGGGTTCTAGAGAAGCGAACAAGATTCGTTCGAAGACTTAAGCTGAACTGTTCTGTTGCTTAGATACCGTATTATTAGCACTACATTAATAAGCAATTTCGTATTTATGAAAGATGCGGAGGCACAACTAGCCAAGCGACGAGTTCAAAGACTCAAACTGAACTATTAAATGGACTGTTTAACTTACTACTTTAACACGTTCAGATAGATAAGCGTCTTTTACTCACCTCTCGTTTCTGTTGGTGTGGCTAACTGGTTGCCAAAGCGAGGAAGGATGTGACATGAGATGTTGTGATTAGTATAGATACACGTGTTTCTTTAAAAAGAACAGAGAGAAATTTTAAAATTTAGTTTTAACACAGAGAGACATGATTTCGGCTTATAAGTGTTAATGGAATCTAAAAAATTATTTTTATATATAGATATTTTTTCGCGGATTTCTTTGCGGTGCGATTTGAGTGGTAACAGTTTGAAATTAGCCTATTCTTTGTCGGTGCAGTTTGTTTGTTGAGCATATCAGCACATTTTATCTTACTACAATGGTGTTCAGAAATAAGAGTGTAAAATAATATAAAAAGTGCATGCCATAATTTGAGAAGAATTAGAACTTGCTTAAAGTTTTACAAAAACTGAGTTTAACGTAGGTTTTTATAAAATTTCAAACACCATTAATTTTTTGTCTGTGTTTATAATAAAAATATCTCGTGCAAATTTTTTACAAATATTTGCATAAAACTCCCACTAAAATTGAATTGCAGACGCACAAGCTTCAAAACAAAATTGAAAAATTGTCTCGAAAACTAATTCAATTAAAGTTATAACAAAATAATTCCTGTTTTTATTTACTCTTATATCTGAGAAAATAACTGGGGTATTTGTCATTCTTTTCAAAAGAAATATGAGAAGACTGTCTATATATACGTTTATAGTTGTGTCGATAAACAGCTTCCAAAAATGTTCTTCTAAATATTAATTTATTAGGTTCAATATATTTACTTAACTAAAAACGTGCAACTTTAAAATTAATAAATTCTTTTCATACAGGGCTGGAAGAACAACTAAAGAATCATGGTTCTTGAGTTTAAACCTTGTTATATTGAACCTACTTTCTGACGTTTTACCTGCGTTTGTACAGGGATCTTCACAGCACGAGATCAAAACACGGAATTCGGCATATTTTTATTCATATATAAATTTTAAATATACTGATAAAAAGCAAAAGCTTTAACATTCAAACTATAGACCTACTATGATTACTTGTATTGAAACTTTATTCTTTTCTATTTTAAATTATTTTATTAAAAAAAGGGATTACGTTATGATATAGAGGTATATATATGGCATACCGCATGTGCAGGATATATCTTTAATATTTCCGTTTTAGATACACGTCAGCAACAGATTTATATGGAGTGAGTTTTCTATTAACAGCGAAACTGAATCTTGATATGACCTATATTTTCGAGAAAAATGTTCTGTAAATCATATGCATATACAATACCTTCTTCTAGGCAGAAGAAAACGTCTGGTTATAGATTTGTTCGTAAACAGTCAATATGAAGCCTATAATCAAATTATATATTGGTAAACAGTCAATATGAAGCCTATAATCAAATTTAAACAGTTATACATTTCGAGTAAATGGGATAAGACAGCATTTTTTAACATTTAAAACCAGCTTGCTTGTTTGGCTATATTCATATAGGCGATTTAGATCTTGTAATTATATTGTATTTATTGTATTATTGAGATTTTTTATGTTCAAGTAAAATTTTAAAATTACAAAAATAAACGAAAAAGCAATTTATATATGCAAGTGGTATTAAATTACTATGCGCTGAACTAAATTGAGTCATACCTTACTATTCATAGATAACATGGGAAGTTCTGGGTAAAGGAAGTTTATCAATTTTTCTTTATGGAAGCCACTATGGTAACCAACAAATTTTTCTTTCTGTAACATGACCACGAAGTTGTGGTTGCTTATAATAATAATAAGGACTTTTATTTCAAAATAAATATAAGTAAAAATACATAAATGAAATTCAATAAGGGCGAGATCCAATCCATTCATTCTGAAAAGAATAAATGCCTGTTCTAACACTGTTTCTTAAATGTGAAATTTCTTAAGCATTTTTGTGAGACTGAAGTTTAGGTATGAAAGTATACCAAAAATGTAAATTTTTGATTCTCTCATAAAATACAATTTGTGCAAGAAAGATATATCTACGATTTTTGACAAATATGTAGTTAACAGATGAGAATCTTCTGGCTACAGAGCTGGGCCAATTTTAATCATTTTTCCAGTACGCGAGTGCTAATCGTCAATACATTCCTTACGGCTGCTCTGTTGTAGTCGCGGCGCGGCGCCAAGGCCACAAAATTATTGCGAATATGAATACTTTCCCAACGTGTAGGTGTAATCTGTGAGGACGTCTGCATGAAATAAATTCATCGAATCTTCTGCCGCATGTCACTCTAGATATGTGCTACTGACAGAAACCACAGAAGCCTATAAATCAGATAGATATGAAATACAATTCCATTTGATCTTAAAAAAAGACTTTTTAATTTACGTGTAATTTTTCAATAAACAAAGTAGCTGAAATTGTCAGAACCTGAATCGGTGCTCTTCGTTGCACGTACACATCGTAATAGAGAAATGGGGAATGCAGGGCCGTAACCACACGGCAAATGTGTGACACGCAAAATTTTATATTTTAGAGAGATCCTTTTCGCTTCTAAATTTGCCAGCCATTATTATTATTATTATTATTATTATAAGGGAAACTATGGTTTTTTAGGAGACGGAGGACTTTTTATTTCCCTTGTAAAAGGGAAGTAAATCACCCTCCAAGATTTTTTCAGATCTTCACGTTTTAGGGTCCCTAGATGCCGAAAAACATGGTTTCTCAATTCCATCGGTCTGTCTGTCTGTTCGCGGCATAGCTTAAAAACTACTAACTCGATTGAGTTCAAATTTTGGTCAAAAATTAAAAGTCATATGGGGATCAACTGCTAACATTTTGGTAAAAATCCAATATCGCGAAACAAACTGGCGGCCTAGTGAAATGTTAAAAAAAATATTATTAAAAAACTACCTATCAAATTTATCTCAAATTTTGCACAAACACCAAGTATTATGTTGGAAGCAACTGGTAAAATTTTGGTACGTATCCAAGATGGCGAAACAAGATGGTGGCTTAATAAAATATTTAAAAATTCAGCCTGAAAAAAAGTGCTTAATGGTTTGATTTCAAATTGTGTGCCAACTAATTGTAGTACAGGGATAAACTCGTAAAATTGCAATACTAATTCAAGATGGCCGAACAAAATGGCGGCCAATAAAATGTTAGTAATCATGAAAAAAATCTCCCTCTCAGGTTTTACATATCTTCACGTTTTAGCGTTCCCAAATGCCAAAAAATATTTTTTATTAATTCCGTAGGTCCGTCTGTCAGCCTGTCTGTTAGTTCGCGGCACAGCTAAAAAACTACTCACCCGATTGACTTCAAATTTTGATAAAATATTAGGGGTCCTATGGGGATGACCTGTGAAAATAAAAATGATAGCCACTGAAATGTTAAAAAAAAAATATTATTAAAAACTAGTTATCCAATTTATCTTAAATTTTGCACAAACGTCAGAGTATTATATTGGAATCTACTAGTAAAAGTTTGTTACGAATCCAAGATCGTGGAAAATGGCGGCTTAATAAAATATTTAAAAAGTCGACCTGAAAAACTAGTTAATGGATTGATTTCAAATTATGTACCATAACTAATTGTGGTATGGAGATCAATTAGTAAAATTGTCCTACTTATTCAAAATGGTGCGCAAATAAAATTTTTGGAATTGTGAAAAAATCACCTTTTGAGGTTTTATATATCTTCACATTTTAGCGTCCTGTAGCAGGGTTATCGAGCGGTTATTTATTATATTTAAAATTATTTATTTATTTTATTTATTTATTTGAAGCTTAGCGGGCAACCCTGTCACAATACTAAAATTAACTAATGAATGATAAGTAAAATCAAAGGTACTCTGTAGGCTTCTTCGTGAATTATAATTTATAGTATTACGAAATAAATTTGTTAGTACAAATTGAATTAGACATTTTATCTCACCAATTCTGCGGCCATATAAACTTGAACAACAGCAAACTGCAACCACGATGGTATCTTCTTCTTGAATATATATTTATTTAACTATCAGGTGGTTTATTTAAATAAAAGATTTGGTTTTTAAAAACAACTTAAAAATCTATTAACAAAAGTAAAGTAAGTGATATGCTGTACAAAAATAATACTTAAACCTAATAACAAAAAAAAGTATTTAAATCCAGAAAATGAAGGAATTATCTTTAAATTCCAACTTTAGTACAAAAGAAAAGAAAAGAAAAATTTTTAAATAAAACGTAAATTTAACTCTTGAAAACCCAGTTACTCCCCAGATAAAATATAGAATAAAAAATAAAATATCTTTGAAAATCCCTTAACTTTAATAACCCACTGTATACGTAAAGCCCCATAAACCACCACAAAAGAAGAATTTAAAATCAACTATAAGAATCAAAACTCTGACACAGACTGACTTTTAGTCTTCCCCTAAAATACAAAGTTAGCTCAGCTATTACCACATCCACCCCTTAGACCAATCCCCTCTTTGATGTTATTAGTCAGGTCGAAACGAATAAAGCTGTGAATGGTGAAGCTTAAGTCCCTACTCTATACTTTAAGTTCATAACTTCGTCTTAGAGACACGAGGTGTCACCCATGATAATAAAAAATGATTAAATCGATTAAAACAATATTCTCTTCAATTCTTATTCCTAAGATTATGTATATAATTTAATATATATGCCTATACTAACTTATCCACATTATGGGTCCGAAAAGTCATGGCGAAAAAAAGGCACGAAAAACCCTTTCAGTTTATCTTTTCCGCAGGGAAAATTATGCCCCAAAAACATGGATTTTCGGTAATGTTCCTATTACAAAGTACTCTATTGTATTTTCAACATAGCAAATTGAGCATTTATTATCATTGCATCGAAGCAAAAAAAATGTTTTAATTAATATTTGCATTAAGTTAAATTAAACAGACCAAAGAAAGATTACCATGAAACAGGGAACATATGGGATCATAAACCCTCGAAAGGGGAGACATAAATTGTAATTTTTAAGAAAGCTTATCCATAAATCTATCTATACTCTAAAATATAGCATTTGAGATATATGATACTCTATTTAGGGTTTAAAATTCTCGAAACTAATATTACACAAATTTACTTATAATTCTTGTGAAATAATCAAGCCTGTTTAAGCGTGAACATGAGAACCAACAGTTTTAGTAAAATATTGCTTGAATTATATTTAGAATATATAAAAATATATACTCTATACCGTTGTTATAGTCTATTCTGTTACAGTCCCTATACATGCCAAAAATACGTTTTATCAATTCCGTCGGCCCGTCTGTCGGTCTTTCTGTCTGCCTGTCAGTTAGTTCGCCGCATAGCTTAAAAACTAACCCCATTGACTTCAAATTTTGATCAAAAATTAACAGTTATATGAGGATGATTTGGTAACATTTTGGTACAAATCTAGTATGGCAAAACAAAATGGCGGCCTAATAAAATTTCAAAAAAATTAACGTAAAACGTCTTGTTCAATTTACTTTAAATTTTGCAGAAAAAAATGTCAAAATTGGATAAACTGGTAGGAATTCAACACGACGTAACAAAATGGCGGTATGTGTCAATGTAAAAACTAATTATTGAATTTATTTTAAATTATGCCCAAAAATTAAGCGTGGCATAGGTAGAAAGAAAAATGTAAAATATCCAATATGATGGAATAAAACGGCGCCCAATAAAAATTAAAAGACAGTATATGTAACACATATATAGTGTGACTATGTACTGAACTGAACTGGGTCACACTTCACTATTCCTAACAAATGGAAAAAAAATCATAACGGGGGAAGTTCCGAGAAAAGGAAGTTCATTCATTTTTTATATAGACATCCCTGTCTATGGCTGGCAAATTCAGAAGCGAAAAGGATCTCTCTAAAATATAAAATGTTGCGTGTCACAAATTTGCTGTGTGGTTACGGCCCTGCATTCCCCATTTCTCTATTTCGATGTGTACGTGCAACGAAGAGCACCGATTCAGAGTATATATCCCGTATATTGCAATTAGGTTCTGACAATTTCACAATAATCAATCATAGCTTACATATCTTCCGCATATCAAACGCCCATATTCTTGATGGCCATCAAACGCAACATATTCTTGATGTGGAGTAATTCGAATCAGATGCAGTCATGGGAAAACTGGATAATGCCTTAAATTAGTGAAAAATAACAGAAATACGAACTCTCTGAACCACACAAAAATACATATAAGTTTAAAAATAAATATAAGTTTTAGAGGTAAAAACGAGAGTTTAAAAGAAAATAAGTAAATTAACCCCTACAACAGACATAAATAGTCTAAGTTATAAGAAACTTAAGAAAGAATTGAATTAAGTGAAACTTTCATTCTTCGGACAACGGAAAAACGATCTGCAATATAAGAAAAAGGGGTGCTTCTGGTATAACCTGGATTTAAGGGTTTATGATAGCTATTAAATAAACAGGATATTTAAGATAGGACACTATGATATCGTTGCCTATACTATATTAGAGGTATTAGTATAGACTGTATAGGAGAAATACTGGAAACGCAAAAATGTTCGAAAAATATAAGTTTCTCCGACGTTTTAGAGTCCAGGAACGTACTATAAACTAAACTTGAGCCAACGATAATTTGAGAATGGTCAATCCGATTCGCTTCAAATTTCTACCAAATCTGGATATTTCTATGGGGTATAAAAACAAAAAAAATTGTATTTTGACGACGCATAAACCAATAACAATCAAATTAAAAATGGATATGGTTGAGAAACATGTCCTGATAATGAAAAATTGTGGAAGTCATTGGCGTAGATACTTGGTTTTTCATGTATAATTTAAAAAATAAATGACAATGACATATTTTTGTTAATAACTATGCAGGTAGACATAGGACGACAAAACAGCCACCTGAAGATGAAAAGAAAATATATTTCAGAAACAGCTAGCTTGGTTGCTTTGTTTCTAAAAATATTTTTCTTTTCAATTATACAGGGTAGGGCTAGGAAAATAGAGCTACTTGAAAATGAAAAATATATATATTTGAGATATTTAGTTTGATTAGAAGACAGTAAAATACGTCAACTTTTTTAGTCTTTTGAGGGTAAACCTCCCCTTGAAAAAGAAACAAAAAATCAAAAAAAGTGTAACTTTTTAAACAAACGGTGAAGCAGGTCAGATTTCTTATATTTTTTAAATAAATTACATTTTTTCCTAATATACAGGGTAGATCTGAAGATATAAAACAGCTCCCAAAAAACAAAAATATGTTTTGTTTTAGAGCGGTTAATTAAAAAAACAGTAAAACATGTTTTTTTATCTATACAGAGTTGCCCTGAAAGATATAAGAATCTATTAAAAATATAAATATTTTTTATTTACATAAAGCATAGCTTTTAAAAAAAATGATAAAACAGGGCAAATTTATTTTCTTTTTTGAATCTAAGGGTTTTATACATAGATTAATACTTTATTGGCCAATTTCTTCGTTTATTCAGACAAAATCTTTAGCAAGGATCATGGGTTCTAAATCCCAGTTTGCAGAGAAAGCCCTTATAGTTTCCGTTACATCGCTGAAAATAAACATCCGAATTCATTAAATATTTTTGGCTTTCAAAAAATCTTGCTGTTTTTTCGATACAGTTGAAACATTTTTTGGATCAATATTGACAATAACGCTACGTAAGAGAACTGGAACTGGTTCTTGCACGGCGTATATGTGCATACATATTTTTAAAATGTATTAAGCCATTCACCTTTAATATATCAATTGTAGGAAGTAATCAATGCCTCCTACGTCATTTTAGATAAACTATTTGAATGCTTTTGTTTAGATAACTCAATCGAAATAGAAATGTAATTGCTTCACATCCGTTTACGAGATAGTGGTCTGCCTACACAAGTTCCGTGACTATCCTCTATGTGCTAAATATAGTTTTCCTGTTTTTGTCTTAACTCATTCGTTGCTAAAAACCTATAAAACTGTTTGTCTGTTTACTAAATAACTTAACCAAAAGTGCCTTAGGATGGGCAGCCTTTTATGTTACTACGTGGCCAATTTGATGAAACTAAAAAAGGACTTTTCTTTTTTCTGCAAGGTTTGTATTGTGTATGTAGCATTCTAACGTTCTCATAAATGTAATAAACTTGAAATAATTTATCATTTATGTTTATATAAATATAATGCGTCATAGGACTTGTATAAGAACATAAGGGGAGAGAATTATTGAGTAAAATTTATAAACTGACTCATTTTACCTTTAATTACAAGATCTAATTTTGGAGACTGAGGATACATGCACGGCAAACATCTTTTACTCTACGGAGACATAATATATACCCTGCATATTATATTTCCATCAAGTGGTCCTCTTTTTAACCAAAATCAAAAAACGAGATTATCAATTCGATCCTACGTATTCTTTTTATGTATGAACATAAATTACTCCGCGATGGTTTTACCAATTTAGATGAAATTTTCAAGAAATATTCACGATATTACGGGAGTGGTCCCACAGCAGGCATATAAAAATAATTGGTAAACATGGCGGAATAACGTCATTGAACGATTTACACGATGTTATATTGAACAATATAAGCGTTCACTAACTGGTTTGCATTCTGTCAGGAAGAAAAAGTATATATGTTGTCATTGTATATTGTATAAGTAAGATATGTTATTATACAATGATTTTACATAATATGCAGTGGACCCAGTGGCCATTTATTAAACTTGACTCTTACAATGAAACTCGTATAAATAGAATTAAAAAAGACGAAATAAAAATTTGTATCAAAAAAATTATTTCAGTTCTTGTTTTTAGTGACTGTTGAACTATGTTTCATTCTTTTGCTTTTCAGTCTATATTAGACTCTCCAGGGGACTAAAAATACATAGGTTAATATATATATATATATATATATATATATATATATATATATATATATATATATAACAGAAACAGATATACAGAATTAATAACTTGACAAAGCTATATAAAATTATAATAACAACGGCACAACAATTAAAATATTGAGGATAAAACAGATTTAGATCTTCAAGGTTTATGACTTTGTTGTTGATCTAACCCAACCAAACTTATCACTCATATTTGATTTCATCTGGGAAATTTTACTCTGTGAAGTCGGCGCTGAACTAATAAAGACGCTTAATCCTGGGTTATTGATTGAAAACGTTTGCGTCTTGCATCGCCGTTTGCGCTGTCTTTGAAGTTTACTTAACGCAAAGCAAGGGGTACGGTTATATTTTTGCTGCCATCCGTTTGAGGTTCCGCTAGACGTCGAAAAGATGGCGATCTTTATTTTTGACGGAAGCGGCTGGCGATAATCGACTTATGCGTAAAGCTGCAACCAATGAAATTGCTGGATTTTAGAGGGCCTTTTAAAATGTTCGCCCTTCGTATTAAATTTGACATTAATATATACACATAACATCCTCGTCCATTTAAAAAAAAACTGCTTGGGGTCATTGTCTATAATTTTAAGAAAATGCTTGTAAGAGTTTTGAGTATTTTCACCTAGTCTTTACTAGGCATCATTACTATGATTTTCATTATCCATGCTCAGCAAATCAAAAAACGCACATAAACTGAAAAACAAGCAAGACAAAATTGCGATAAATATAAACATTAAAGTAAGGTTAGTTCCACAGGACATGCAAAGCGCAAACGTTTCCGGTCTATAACTCGGGCTAAGAACCAGCGTAAACACTTAGCTCAAACCGACCACACAAGACGCAAACTTTTTCAATCTATAACCCAGGCTTTAGGCTTTAAAGTGAAAAAATTTCCAGATGAATTTAAATATTATTTTCATCAATTTTTAGTGCACTTTTTTGAAGTCAGTGTTTTTTTTAATTAATTTTTTATTGCTATTTATAAATAATACAGTAAGTTTCATACCTTTATCTTTTAAGGCGTCTGGGAAATCTGAAAAAAAAACGTGTTACAAGAAGCAATGCTTTCTCATTGACTCCACTATATAATATAGTGTTTTCCATCCCTCTCTATCACATTATTCACAATGCCTCTTATATCAGAGTTTTTTCAAAATTCTCAGTTGAATATAATGGCATCAAGTAATATACCTTTTTGATCTACTCTGTACATCACAAAATTTTTATAATTTTCCAATACTTCTAGAGTATATATTAGAGTTCAAATTTTTAGATTTTTTTTCAGAAAAACAAATAATTAAAAGAGGTCGACATTATATATGATCACTCTGTACATTATAGAATTCAAAAGCATAACTAATTTATCGAGGGACATGGACTAAATAGCAATGTGTATGTCTTCGACAGCGACGCCAGTCGAACAAACAACAGCTTCGAATTGTCTGAATCTCCTCACAGTTCGACAACAAAGTCAAAAAGTACCCTATTTTTTTATCTTTTGATGAAACCCTTCAGCAACAACAATTTTATAGTATTGATAAACTAAACCTTCCTTCACTTAAGAGAAGAGAAGAAGATATTTGTTGCGTAGTTCTCGGCGCTGAACCGAGATTTCTTCTCGTCTCAGATACGAGATAGATTTCATTTTAACATCAAGTACCGAGAACAATTAATTTGATATTCTAGAATAGTCAACGTTCTTTCCAATGAAATTCCTTGTAAAATGTAAAAAAATGTAAGCATTTTGCATAGAGTATCTTTTTAGGGCCTTCATTTACTTTGTATATTAATTATTTCTTCAATTTTTTTCGAATTTGCTTTTTTTCCAATCTTTGCTGATCATTCAATCATTTGTTTTAATTTCTAGGTCATGAAATATATAGAAAAATTATCTGTATATTTAAATCACAAAGACTTTCAACGCTGTAATTGGATACATATTTTGGTTTAATTAAAGTTCTCTACCTATGGACATATTTGTTTAAATAGTTTCACGAGGGAGCGTTTTTTTTTTTAATAAATATGAACTTTTTCTTAATATTTGAAGAAATTGAAGGAAATTTAACGAGTTTCATTTATAGCATTTGTTTTTGGATTTGGATATAAAAGAAGTGATTATCAAGAGTTTCGTTAGTTTGTTTATTATTCCGAATTTTTATTATAGAATTATTACTAGCAGCTGATTCTCTGTCAATATGTTTGAAACTTTAAAAATGAAAATATACTTTAATGTAATGCTGCTAAAAATACAAATAAAGTTAACAAAAAAAAACACTAGAAGCTGTCAATCACCTTCAATAGAAAAAAACATTAATGCTGAAAATATGTAACAACTGATTGAAACCCAAAAGTGAATTATTTCAATAAATCTACTCTATTTAGACTAAGAAGCGAAATTCTAGGAACCAGAGAATTTTATTAAAACTGGAGATAATAAAGAGCGGCATAAGCTGCGGAGGGCATTGAAATGTGAAGATTAATTACATTTTTCTTAGTTCCGGGAAATATGTCAGAGAAAACAAAAATTAATTGAATATTTTAGTCTGCGAAGTTCGATTTTAACTCAATAAATATTACTATCTGTCGAGTGGTTTGTCTTGCAAATAAACTAATTTCCTGAGCTTTTAAAGGTACGTAATAGCAAACAGTTTAATTAGTAAGTAATTTTTCCATGACAAACAAAAATCTTTTTTGGCTTTTTCGCAACTTGTTTTTTTTTCAGTTGCGAAAAAACCAGTTTCAGTTTCGCAAACGCAACAAATAATCTGGACACATTTAAAAATAGTTTTTACTTGTTTCTTCATTATTGATTTTGTTATTATTATTAATATTATATATTGATGTAATCAATCAATACCATCAACTAGATTATCTTTCTTTTAACGCTCCACGTGTTCATTCAAAATTACTGATGCTTAATAATGAACGTACAAATTACAAATTCTATTAATCCCATTAAGTGTTAGGCAATAAAAATGATTACCTTAGCTTAGATAGTGGACTGTATATTACGTAATAAAATATTGAATTTAAAATAATGTGTCAATAACCAAAATTAAATAATATGTGACAATATAAGGCGTTGGCTTAAAATAAAAAACAATAATTAAAATGGTCCCAAACTACAGTCAGAGACTTACGTGGCTATCTTGAACCAATGTACGTACGTTTCAACCTGATTGAGCGTGGAGCACTTCTAGCAGGCTAGTTTGAATATTAAACTATGTTCGAGGCCTACTGCCTAACACTTCCCAGTGGGAACATCCCAGTGCAGTGATCTTCACGAGGGCGATAAGAAAAATAATTAAATGCGTGCGGCCTATTTATGTTGCCATATTACACATATATTAAAAGGTATTTATTTAATAAATACGGTGTATTAGGTAAGACTATAATTTACACCAAGTTTACCTCGAAGTTTAAGCCATTATAACAATTATCTATTTAATCTAATTTTATACGAATTTACTAATAACTAAAGTCGTAGGCCCCCAAGCAGATTTTGTAATACCGAGCGAGGCATATCTTTGAAAACTAATACAATAATAATTTATTAAATCTCATTTATGTGTCTTTACTGAGTATCAGCTGGATAATATGGATATAGATTCTCAGATTAATTTATTAATACACCGATTTCAGTAAAGCCTTCAACAAAATTGATCAGGGAATCTTCCTCGCTAGATGTTCACGGTGGTGTTTTAATTTATTAACGCTAGATTACAAGCACCAACAGTCGGAAGTTATTAATCTAGTTTTTTCACCATGTCTACATATAATATATAATTTCATACACATAAAAGTGGGAAGTATAGCTCAGGGTGTGGCGTTTCACCTCCCCAGTTTTTTTATGCGCCTTCCTCCTGTTATACGTACTAAAAAGGGGGAAATTTTCATAATGTCAACTTCAACTTAGCCAACACAATATCCATTCATTTACAGAAAAATATAAAATATTTAACATATTAAAATGCAGTTAAAATTTAATTATTAATAATCTAAAGAAAATATATAAAAATAGGTTTTTAAAATTTCACTTTGTTCTTGCTTTAGTGGAGCCAATCTAATACCATTCATTCGGGTTTTTTGTATGAAAATGTTTGTAGCATCATAGACAAAAGGAATCTTAAGTTTTTACATTGCACCAGGACCGAAATATGTGTTTTTTCTACTTTTGTAGAAAAATAGCATTTTTGGCAATTCTATACATTCCAGCTTAAGAGGACAACAAAAACCAGATATCATAAAGAATTTTCATATTGTCTTCTAAATTTTCCTTGTGTTCTATGAACTATGATAAAAAAGCTGTAAAAAGATACTTTTTGTAGGCACAAATTAATACACCAGTTATTTTAAATTAATAAATTAAATAGAATTACTATTTAATAAATAGTTTTTAGTATAATTTCAAAGAGTTTAAAAACACATCGCTTAAAAAAATAAAATATTCAATTTAACTGGTTTGCTTAAAAACTACAGACAACTCAATTTTCAAACTGAATTGCAACGTTTAGCTGTTCTTTAGATACAAAAACTTAAAATTTGGCATGTTTATTAGTGATCAATAAAAATATTTTTTTGCAAGTTTATATCAAAATTAAAACTAAAATTATAAATGAAACTCGTAATTTTATGCGGTTTTTGTTGTTTTGTAAGTTGCGTATTGTTGTTTACAATTAAATCTCTCATTATTTTATAATACTTATTTCACAATAGAAGTTTTTAACAAAATAGTTAATTACTTTTTAGTAGTCTGAAGTAAAACTTCTCAGTAATTAATAAACAGAATTTAAAAAACTAGGTGGCCTTGAAAAGGGAATGTAATACACTTTCAAATGGTACAACGTGGCCTCAATTTACGATATTTCCATGTAAAATTGTAGGAGTCAACTTCAGCCCGGCTTGGGGTATAAACGTGGTGAGTATTTTGCCTTGTTTTCCCAGACCCCCTATAAATATGATCGTTATTTTGATCATGAAATCTTTATACCGAGATCGATCGATCTCCTAAACGCAGCATTAATCTGCTCACTGAATCGGCTCGGCACAGTCCACTGAATACGTTACGCTCGACAAGTGGCAGCTACTGCTCACCAAATCGACACTTCACAATCACACATCAAGTGCACCAAATATTATTTTTAGTAAAATTTAAAATTAGGTAATTTGGAAACACAAAAGATTTCTAAATAATTTTTTGGTATGTGATTACGCAATTCTTTTAGTTTCATTTATTTAAACCACATTTTGTAGTTTCCATGATATCATATTATACAGAGTGTGTTACTTCCAAATGTCTGAGATAATTTTTTTGAAAATTTCTAAATTACACAAGGTATACCTTACTTATCCTAAAGGGCGAACGCGCTATAAAAATTGACTATTATTATTGTTAATATTATTATTATTATTGATTATTTTTAACTATTTTATCTCGTGTTTAATAATTATTTGTGTCACAGAATGGAAAAAATTTTAAATACTCCCCTAGTGGGACACAAATAATGACACACTTAATGACCGGTAGAAAAAAAATATATATATATATATATATATATATATATATATATATATATATATATATATATATATATATATATATATATGTATATACTGAGTCAATTCATATGGTGTGCTACTTCAAACTATTCTCTTACTTAAGTAAAGCCGTGCTAAGCGAAGTATATAATGGAATGGAAGTCTCCATATCGAAACAGCGAGAAAAGAAGCGTTGCAAAGTTTAACGCTAAAGAAGTCTGCATAGCCTGAAGTGAAGCGAAGCGCGTGAATAAGACAAATATTATTAATCGTCATTATTCTTTGTGCAGGATATTGATGGATTTCAGGTACTTCCCCTGTCATGTGATAAACTGCTAAAATGCGAAGCAGGAATTATTCCGTTTTTGATTTATTTGGACATTTATTTCTAAAACCTATTTTTTACTAATTATACAGATAATAGTATGTATTCAGTTAGGATCCCATAGCACAAAAATTATATTCTTCAACAAAACGTCATACATCGGGATTTCCCATCAGGCTCGTAGTGTTTTTGTTTTCAGAGTTATCGAGCATCATCGTTCAAACATACACCCAGTCTCCAGCAAAACAACAAATCAAAAACTCTTAAGATTCAGTTATTAAAAATAAAAATATTAATTTACGAAATAATGCGAACGAATAATCTCTAATACGTCACTAATCTCTTCTCTAGTATTCCTAACCATGCCATAAAACTAATAGAAAATATTTTATAGAAAAAACTTCTTATTCTCTTAAAAGAAAAGAAATATTGAACTTACTCGTCGAATGTACAATAGTATAAATTTTCTAGATTTAACCGCTAAATTTTAAGCAATAAATATAATTTTTTTGTATATGATAAACTCTCACATACGAATACTTCAATGCACAATTCCTTAACTCATCTAGTTCTCCTCCTGCCATCTAGTTCAACATAAACTAGCCACTTTTCATTGTATAACTCATAAATTTATCTCACTGTTTTTAATAATTTACGTAACAAGACCAGATATACTGTTTTTTTTTTGTACCAATAGACAAGATTCCAGGAGGAGACGTAGGTGAGTTTAATTTTACATTTCACATATTATCGTTGTAGATTCCCACCGAATATTAGCTGACACAATGATCCTAACTTGTACTACCTATTTTGTAAAACAAAGAAGAGGTAATCGATACCGTTCGGTAACTATCCAAGACGGCGACTGAGTTAAAGAGCATTGTCGTGGTACATCTATACTATCGTCATAAGTTTGCTGTTACCAACTACCAATATCTCGCTCACCAGTGGCATAACTTGCCACTTCCAATTCCATGAAGCACTCTTACAAAAAAATCAATTATTTATGATGGCCTAAAGATTTTTAATAAATTACCAGTGAGTTTAAAAGGTCTTCAATCCCCAATAATATTTAAAAAAAAATGTAAAAAAACCACTGACAGAACAAGCTTATTATAGTCTTGACGAATACTTTTCCAGCTCATTTTGACATGTATTAATCCTTGTTTGTTAGTGCTGACTTTTCTGAGGAGAAGGGAAATGATCTGTTTCATTGTTTATGTATATGTGTGTATGTATATGTGTATACTTATGTGTGTATATGTATACATGTATGTATGTGTATTTGTATATATATATATATATATATATATATATATATATATATATTTATGTATATATATATATATATATATTTCTTTATTGTTAGTTCTTCTCTTCACTTCGCTTCAATAGGCAAGCAACTTTTTTAAGGCGCTTAAGAGTAATTTTAATTCCCATCTTGTAGTTCAGTACTGCGTACTTTTACGTTATTAATATTACGTTCCCTAATTTTCTCATAAACACGCGTATTCACTGCAGTAACATTAAAACATTAAAATGTTATGACCTTTACCTGAATTCGAGAAAAATTTTTAACACATATGAAAGCTTTACGTTTCAGTTTTAAGTAAAATATAATGTTCGTTGGGGGAACTTTGCAATAAAAATGAAAACATCGTTACTTTACGTTTCCCACGCGTTCAGTAGCGGTTCTACCGAAGGGCCAGTGCCCCCCTTTAATTTGGCTCGAAAACGTATGGCAAAAAACTTAATATACAAGATTCTGAAAATATGATTGATATAAATGGGGGCGACTTGGCTAAGTACAAATGATTCATCTTATGTGGAAGATTTTTTTCTGAAAGCATCAAATTTCAAACCACTTCATATTTTTGTAGCATGACACGACCTGCGCTACCGTACAAAATATGAGAGATGGATCTTATATATTTTCAGGGGTCATTTTGACCACGTATTGAATGTAAATAGGAAAACTACTCGAAAAAGTAAAAACTATGGTTTCACTGGTCACTAAATCGAAATCCGAACAAATGATGCGGGTAAATATACAGAATCTGCTCAATTTTAGGTAACAAAACAACACCTCGTACAAAAAGCCTTTAATATCTTTCTAACTCATTGTTTTATGGTCTTCAATTTATCTATCTCAGAAATGTAGATTTAACAATTTTTTTTTCTGTCTACTTGCGTTTATGTATTTCTTGCGCACATGGAATTTTTTTTCAGCCTGTCTTATCTTTTTCATAATCAAGACTTTTTTCTTTAGACTTTTAGCTAAAAATTGCTAAGATCGATAATAGGAAAGTTTTCCATTTGTTAACTAAAACAGAGCTGTATTATATACCACAATAGATTAAGTTGTAGGTAACATAAATAAAAGGTTTTCAGAAATCGACTATTTCTATAAACTGGATTGCGCGAGTACTCTAATGCATCAAATGATTATGACAGGTCTGCAAAACAAAAAAATTAAAAGCTGTTTTTGTTATTTTAAGTAATCTTTATTTTTGAATGTGCTGAATCCGAAAATAACATCCGTTTCGTCATACGAAGCCACGTTTCCTGACAACTAGAGTAATGTTAAACGAGTCATTTTCACAAAATAAACGATAATAGACTTAAAAAATAAGTTTTATTACAAAATCATTCATTAAACATATCATTAAGGCCCACAAGCACACACTAAAATGTACTCTTCCCAGTGAGGTTTCTCCTGGCACATGTACCCTTGTGGGTATCGTCCGGAATCATCCAACAGTAGCCTGCCATCATTGAAACGTTCCATTTTCCCTGGTGTCTTTTTTCCATATCTTTGATGTCCTGATGGAATCGTTCATCTTATTCTTCACCCACAGCTCCAAAATTTTCCGGAAAGTAGTCAGGGTGGGACTGGAGGAAATATACTTTCAAACTCATCAAGCAACCTAAGGCTTGAAATACTTTTAACATTCTGTTGACGATTTTCTTATACTTTGGATATTTGTTATTGCCTAGAAATTTCTCAATAACTTCCTTAAATGCAATCCACCCTTCATTTTGAGGACCCGTCATGGTATTGATAAATTGTTAATCAGCCATGAGCCTGTCTGGTCCGACGAAGACACCTTCCTCTATTTTTGCTTCCGAGAGGCCTGGAAACTTGATGACCAAGTATTTGAAGCAATCTTTATCTCGTGGAAGTAATTTTACGAATTGCCTCATCAATCCCAACTCTATGTGGAGAGGTGGTCAAAGAATTTTATGGAGAGGTACCATCATTTCTCGGAAGATATTCTTCTTAGTCTAGTGATTTTGTCTGTCTCCACTATCCCATAAAAACAGAAAAACAAGGATATTTGATATATATAACTAGCTTGTTGCCCAAGAAACATACACAAGACTTTGAAATCCCCGCACACTTGCCAACTGTAGTCTTCATATTTCAGCTTTCGAAGAACCAATTCCATTCTTGCAGGCTTCCTTGAGGTGTGCGGAATAACCTACAGGAATGGAGGCATAATAACCGCCATTGTGAAGCAAAACGGCTTTAAGACTCCTTTTTGAGGAATCTATAAAATGACGCCATTTGGAAGAATCATATTGCTTTTTAAATTTTTTCATAAAACCTTCAACGTTTGTTCAATGAACCAACTCGTCCTTCTGGGAAAAATAAGGAACGAACTTCTTTTCGCGACATCGGAATCATGAAGAAGACACGCCTGGCAACAATAAATTTCTGCTTTTGAGCCTCAATCGCAGTAACTCGGTAGCATCTTTGGAAGATTCAAGTCTCTCGCCAAATCATTCTCTCCCCCTTGGAAAATAATTTTGTACTTCTTTTCAAAGTCAGAATTTAACTTGTCATCTGGTTCAGGTATCTCTTCATCAAATCTTAAAATCTCTTGCAAGGAAGCAGATGTTTTGGGCACTGAGACTTCTGTGCCATGGGGGACTGAAGATTGGGGAATGAAATGGAACGCTTGGATGCGACATATCATAGGAATCTTATAACTGAATGCTCTTTTCTTACCCTTGAACCAATTTCAGAGGTCTTCAACACAACGTTACACACTTTTATGATGTGCCCAAACTTTATCTTGATCCCCAAGTTTTAAGCCAAAATATGCTAAATATACTTTTTTTACAAAGTCTGTGATATTCAGTTGTTGCTTTAAAACTGTATATTCCCCACAAATGTAACAAAAATTGGCGGGCTAATTCACACACTTCCGTAGAGATATAACACTTTATTTGAAAAATACTGGAAAAGCAAATAAGAGCGACAAACACCTACTAATGCTGGCTTTATTTTACCTGGTACAGATACGCACGTGCAGACAGCAACATGTTTATGAGTGTTGCAATGGGTCAAACTGAAAGTGCTTTACTTGGAATTGGCTTGTACACATTTGAATCTAATAACAAGAAGTAATTCCTAGTAATTTTGACCCTAAAGTTGATTTAAGTTTTTAAGATATAAAAATATGAAAAAACTATAAAAATGCATTCATTACCATAAGAATTTTGCATTTTGCTGAATATCCTAACGTCTAGGATTTTTTCAATATTTTTTTTTGTGTTTAGCACAATAAAATACATGAAAATCAGTTGAAAATAGCCAAACAGCTTTTTTTGGTCGCAGACCTGTGTTATTTATGGAAATTTTATAAAGAAAATAACTAATCCTATAGAGCTTGGAAAAATATGCGGATGTTTTTCTATAACATGACATGGCAGGCACGTTAAATATGTATTATTTTTACAACACATTATAAAAATTTTTTGTTTTTGCAGATTAGATATACAGATTAATATAATTATTATTTTTTTAAAGGTTTTATATCCCTGCTTTGTTTGCTGAAAATTTTATATGTACATTGAGTTACATACCAATGGAAAAAAATGTTTTTCTCAGATTTTATTGACCCGCCCCCCATTATTTTGGGTCTAGAATCGCCACTGCATGCGTTTTTTTATGACCAAACTTTAAGCGTCACATACATTTTATGGCAGTTTGTTTTGCCTTGTTCGTCCTTAAAAGGAAGGCGGTGTTTTTTATTTGCCTGCTTTTCTGTTATACATAAAATATTAATGTTATGCTCCAAGTCTGCGTTTTGGGATTTGGAAAATATGTGTTAATGTAATATTTACTGAAAGACCACATATAATGTTTTGACGGGAAAACGGCATTTTACCGGTCTAGACTAGCAAATAAGCATTAGATACCAACACGGACTCAAATGAATAGGAGAAAAGAAGAGCAAGAATTGTTAATAACCATTATTCTTCATGCAGGCTAGTATTGAATTTCAGGTTCTTCTGCTTACCATGCCATCTGGAAAATTGCTTCAATGGAAGCAGAAAGTATCCGTTTTTTTTAATTTCGAGAAACGTCCAGCTCTTCCCTTTCTGTGTTTATGTATGTGTGAACCCACTTTTTTACTCTCTTCATTGAGAGTTATAAAGACAGCAACAACTTCCATTTCCTCTTCCCAATTGAAGAACTAGTTAAGTATTATTGAAATCAAACATTAACAATACAGAAAATGCTGGAATAATCATACAACATTGTGTGACACGACATTGTTTATGATAAAGCAAGAAAGTAATTTGTTTTTAAGCTAACAGGTGAAATGACTGTTTAAATTTGTTGAGCACAGTAACCTTAAACTAAACTGAAATTCGTATAAAGCAACCTTTTTTTTAGTTGTCCATGGACTACCCCCCCCCTCCCAAGATAGATTTACTAAAACTAAAATGCTATTAGTGTAAAGCTGAGACTATTTTTTTTAATCGTACGTGGTGAAATGAAATGACATTAGGAGCTCACGTGACATGATAACAGCTTAAACTATAGGAATGCTTCAGCGTTCTAACAGGGCTTAAATTAAAGGTCTCATAGATTATTACACGAATAAAATTAACTGCCATGTTTATGTGTGGCAGAAAGCAATAGACTGTGCCTCATTTACGATTCAATAATTTTCGGGTAAAACTATGCGAAATGTGTTAGCGTTGTAATAGGGCGTGAATGAAAGCTGCCGACGAGTACTACAGAAATAAAATTGACTGCCATCTCTACATATGTAACATACCTCAAACGAAAGGTACTTAGAAGTAGTACTTCAGTAAGAGATGCCCTAAATGGAAAAACTATAATAATCTCAATGTAAGGTCTCTATAAATTCAAAGTTAATTTGACTGCCATTCTCATGTATGGCAGAATCTTAGACTGCTTCATTTAAATATTAATAATCTTTAGATAAAAAATATGTGGAATGGTCTTGACGAGTCAACTCTATGTGTGGCAGAATGCTGTCTATTCTTATTAAATATGCTTCATTTTTTCCTAAGAGTAACCCGAAATGAACCATATTGAATGAAAATCTACAGCTTTCTGCAAGATATAGGGTTGGTAGTAAATTTTAATTTATGAACTACTCATGAAGAGCTTTCGTTCAAGACCTACACAAAATTATTGGATTTTAAATGAGGCAATCTAGTCTTCTGCCGCATACAGACAAGGCAGTCAATTTTATTTTCGCTGTATTCATCGAAACCTTTCATTTAAGCCCTATTAAACGACGCGAACACATTGTACATTGCATTATTATTTTATAACACACTAGTGTTTTATATTTAACGTTCTCTAGTTAGTTAAACATAAATCCTTACATGAAATAGAAGATAAATAGAAATTCTATAGATCCTTTGCCCACAAAAACTTGAAATACCTTCTAAGAGTTTCATATCTACACTACATATAAATTTATTTAGGAAAAGCTCCTAAACCATAAGATATCCAAATGAGGCGGTTGAACTAAAAAAAACCCTCGTTGGTACATGCTCTCGCAGCCTATCGCCAAAAGGCTCTCTTCTTTTCGTGTTATCTTAATTGTGCAAACTTTAGAAACGTCGCTTCGTCTCGTTTCTCTTCATTTCGCTCCAATAGGCAAGCAAATCTTTTCTCACGCTTCAGCGTAATTTTGATTCCCATTCCGTAGCTCAGTACAGTGTACTTTTACATGGTTAATATTATATTCCCTAATTTTCTAATAAATACGCATAAGGATTATATTGGAGTCAAGTTACGGGAGAGAAACTGCTCTTCGCCTTGGAAATTTTTATTTACATATTGGTGGGATCAAAAAGGAAGAAAATCTTAAGTTTTTGTACTGCACAATGACCGAAAGGTATATTTTTTATATTTGTAGCAAAATTGAGTTTTTGATTTATTTTTAGCAAAGACATAGTATAGCGGCTTCTATTGGCTCGATCAATTCCTTCGTTTTCAAATTTCCGACATAAGTGCGCTAGTTTCAAACATCTATGTCGAATACATAATCTAAAAAACAACAGAACAACTTCATGACATAAAAAATTTCGCATTTATAACATCATTTGTGAATTCTGATAAAACTAGGAATATTTCTGGTTATCACATATTATAATCATATCGAGCTTCAGGTCTGAGTATCTAATAGAACAGTTGAAAACTGCAATTTAATTTGAAAACTGAATTTTCTGTCATTTCTGTGCAAACCAACGAATGTTTTTTTACATCACTCGTAAAAGGAAAGTATTGTAATCGTGAAAAAAATCGCTCTCCAGGTTCTTGCAGACCACATTTTAGGATCCCTAGAAGCCAAGAAACTGTTTTCTAAATTCCGTTGTTCTACAGGTCTGTCTGTCTGTTCGCGGCATAGCTACCCAACTGACTTCAAATTGTGGTCAAAAATTAAGGGTCACATGGGGTTGACCTGGTAAAATTTTGGTGAAAATCCAATATTGCGAAACAAAATAGGGGCCTAGTGAAATGTTAAAGAAATTATTTCTAAAAAACTACTCATCCAATTTACCTGGAATTTTGCACAAAAATCAAGTAATACGTAGAAATCAGCTGGTTAAATTTCGGCACGAATTCGAGATGGCGAAGCAAAATGGCGGCTTAATAAAATATTTCAAACTATTTATTAGATTAATTTCAAACACTTTATTAGACTAATTTCAAATACTAAGCAGGAATTAAGTGTGATATATTGTCAAAGTTCTGGTACGACTTCAAGATGGCGCAATAATGCAATCGTGAAAATATCACCTACCCAGGTTTTACTTATCTTAGCATCCCTAGAAGCCAAAAACATGTTTTCTCAATTCCGTCGCTCTTTCTGTGGATGAGTGCTTCTTGTTTAATTATTTAAACATAATTAAACCATAGAATGGTTTTCCGACAAAAAAGCTTGAAATGGTTGCATACATTTGACGACAAGATAAAAAAACAAAAAAAAACGTGCTTTTGTTTTTTGATAATGTTAATTCGCATTCCAAGATTTTCCTTGAAAATGTTAAGATAGTTTTCCTGCCTTCAAACACCACTTCGCATGGTCAGCCTTGGGATCAAGAAATAATTCGGAATTACAAAATAATGTACCCATAATTTTAAATTTTTAAATACTTTTAACCTTTATCTACAATGATTATGATTTTGAAGCTTCTGAAAACAGTTTAAACTTAGCGAATGCCCTTACATGGATAACAACCGTTTGGAAAAAAGTTGTTTCAACAACAATACAGAAATGTTTACCCAAGGCCGAATTCTTTGAAATCCTGCAAGAAAATGCGTGTTTTTAAAAATAAGACGAAATACCTCTTACCTAGTAAAGATTAAATTGTGAGTTTAAAAGGAAAGTGTTGGTGAACTGTCCAAAAATGACGACCAGCAAAATTCTGATTCCAGTAGTGATGTGAACGAATGTAAATAATTAAAATCTCCTTTGTCGAGTACGAGTGAATTGTGTGCAAAATTAGGAAATATACAAAATTATTTATTAGCTAATAACCATGATGAACCAGAGATAGAGATTTCTCGAATCTAATAAAAACTATTTAATGGCCTGATTTCAAATTATGTGCTACAACTAATTGTGGTATAGAGATGAACTAGTAAAACTGTGGTACTAACTCAAGATGGCGGAACAAAATGGCGGTCAAATAAAATATTTTGTAATCGTGAAAAAAATCACCCTTTCAGGTTTTAGCGTCCCTAGATGCCACAAATATTTTTATCAGTTTCGTCTGTTAGTCTGCCTGTCTGTCAGTTCGTGGCGTGGCTTAAAAACTACTCATCAGAGTGACTTCAAATTTTAGTTTAAAAAATTAAAGGTCATATGGGACGACCTGGTAATATTTTGGTAAAAATCCAATATACTGGAACAAGAACGGCTTACTGGAACGTTAAAAAAAGTATTACTATAAAAAGTAATTTTTCAATTTCCTTAAATTTTGCACAAAAATCAAATGTTACATTGTAATGAACTGTTAAGATTTTGGTATGAATATAAGAGCAAAACAAAATGGCGGCATGATAAAATCGACCTAAAAAAAACTACTCATTAGATTTCATTAGAAGTTCAAATTTTCTGCAAACATTAAGTGTGATATAGAGGTAAATTTGTAAAGTTGTGGTTCGAATTCAAGATGGCAGAACAATTTTTTTTTATGAACGTAATAAAAATCTTATTCAACTGACTTTACATTTTGCAGAAAAGTTAAACAAACTAGTACGAATCCAACATGACGTAACAAAATGGCGCAGTATGTCAGTGTTAAAACTACTTATTGAATTTATTTTAAATTATGCCCAAAAATCAAGTGTGACATTCGTAGAAAAAAAAATATTTGAAGAGGTAGTAAATATGATATTAAATGATTATGTGCTGAGCACACTTCATTATTCCTAATAAAAGAAAAGATTCACAACGAAGGAAGTTCCGGGTAAAGGATATTTACCGATTTTTTATTTCATTTCAAGTAGAATCACTTTTCACTCTACATTTAATTGCAAAAATAAATATTTAAAACATAAAAACCATATTTTGCTTAGATTTATATATTTTTTTAAAACTAGAAATTATATAGAATTTCTAATTTAAGGAATAATTTTTTAGTTCCATTTTGAATAATAAAAAAAATCTACATTTAAAATATTTGAAATGGCCGATTTACGTAAAAACTAGAGACGATTCAATTTACAAATTGATTTGCAGCTTTTAACCACCCTATTAGATACAAAGATCACTGCAAGTATATTTTCACAAGTTTTGATTTTATTTATGTCATGGTCGTTGTGAAATACAAAATTTCCTTTCTTTGCAAGGGGAAGCGCAGTTAATTTTTGCTTAAAGATTTCCTACTTTAGATTGAGCCTACTACTATAAAATGCCCTAACCTTTACTTGAATCCGAGAAAAATGTATGACACATCAAAATGCAAGCTTCATGTTTCAGTTTTTAGTAAAATATATGTCCGTTGAAAGAAATTTGCAATCAAAATGAAACCTCGTTACTTTACGTCTCCCATGCGTTCCGTGACCCAACTCTAAATGCCACATAAATTTTGTTGCTTTTTGTCTTGCCTTATTCGTCGTTAAAAACATGTCGGATTTTTTTGCTTGCCTGCTTGTTGATTCGATGCCATTCGTGTTGGAAATGTCACATTTTTTACAAAGGTCGTTATTATACGTTAAATATAGATGTTATGGTTCAAATTGGCTATTTAAGAAAAGAAAAATATGTATTAATATAGTATTTATTGAGATACACTTAAATAATACTATATTATATAACAATAATGGATGTTTTCAGACGAGAAGGTATTTAGCACGAAGCGTTAGGCAAGTACAGATATCCTTGTAGTTTGAAAAACGGTCACTCTCACACGAGTAAAAAACTACAAATAATCTTCAGGAGGATTTATTTTTTAAATAACTTAAGTTAAAAGTAGGCTGTATTCCTTTAAAAAGCAATTTTCAACACACGAGTTAATTTTTTTAACGCGAATGTGATATAAGGCATATATTAGTCATAGACATAGACATAGATGGAGAGCCCGACAAGGGCAGCACTTAGGCTCACTGGGGCCCATTGTGCTATTTCCCCAAGTAGGCGTGTCAGGCCAAGAGCCCACTCCTTTTTAGAAAGGAAAGGACCCGTTCAGGTCGCGCACATTTCACAAGCTCGGGTTCCACATAGGTGTCACCCAAGCAAAGCAGTTTGGCGTTGATTAAAACGTCACATCGACAGACTAGATGCTCGGTAGTTTCATCTACCTCAGCACAAAACCTGCAGTATGGATCGTTGTCGAGTCCAATCTTATGCAGGTAATATTTCACCAGCTAGTGTCCAGTTAGGACCCCGGTAATGGTTCTAAGTTGACTTCAGTTTAGATTTAGAAGTCTATTAGACTCAGAACTGCTATAAGGGCCTAATATGAAGACCTTAGACTGTCTGAATCCTGCTAGCTTGTGCCATTCAGCACGGAATTCCTCGACAGCACTGTTAACTTGACTAATATATGATTAGTCAAGTTAACAGTGCTTTTTTTGTCAGTCTCATAAGTAGTTGTAGAAAGATGTCTTTAAACACCATATATATCTACTACCCTGTATCCTTATTAAGTGAATTCAAACATTAAACTTTTTTATAACCCTCTAAAAAATAGTTAACTGAACATTTGCGGCATAAGCTTCTGACGCGCTAGCCATTTCCAATTTTCTGTACCTATTCCTAAAAATATCATACCCGAACACAGTTACCTTAAGCAAAATACCCAAGTCACTATGATTCTGAGATTCCCAAAAGTATTTAATATTTGTAACGCTCTAATACTAAAGTTATCTAAGTGGTAATTACTCTAAAAGTTAAGTAAGTAATAGTTATTCTTAAAGCCCATTAATTTGATTGTGTATCTAAAGAACCCAATGAAGATGATGTTACGCCTAAAGTTCTACCGCCGAGTGTAACAATCGAGCCAGGTGAATATGCAGCACTACCACTGTTTTATTAACTACGTTAATTAAGTTTTATTCCACAAAACCATCTGAGCTACGCAACCCAAAGAGCGAGCGTAGGCAAAAAAGCTTCCGACAGTATATCAACAGTTATCAATACACCTATTGTTACCGATAAGTATCGATAGTTTTTAATATTTATTGTCAAGGTGTTGGTATTTTTCATTTCTTTATTGCTTTCACGTATGCAGAAAATACCTATTTACCTAACAAATGCAGAACCCGATACTTTTCGGCACGGCACTTCGCATGGTTCGGTCAGCTGTCACGTGCGGAAGAGACATTTCGGGCACGTGGTAACGCTTTTTCTACGAGAATAAGGGAAATTAACTAGTTTTACTAGTTTTTTTTCAAATATTTTTTTTCAATGTAGGCGTCAAAGTGAAAATACAATTCAAAATTCAAACGTATATTATTTTTATTTGTTATTAACAATATTAACGATAAAATAACAGTTACTTGCGTTAGTTAAATTTATAATTGAAGTTATTTGATTTTTAACTGGTATGAAAAGATTTCTTGCCATTTCAGAATTATGTATGTTCAAGGTCAGTTGTTGCTAGTTGCTGCGATTTAGAAGATGTAGCCTGATTTTGGAGGTCAATTGCTGCGAAAAAACTTTCAGCACTGGTGCGGAAAAGTGGAACTTTCTGCACTCATATGAGTGCGGAAAGTACTCACTTTCCACACGCTAGTAGAAACTAGTAATTTACCTAAAAACTAAGTGCGGAAAGTGCTACGTTTCTGCACGCAATTGAAGGTCATCAGTCGCGTGCAAAAAAGTGACTTTACGCGCGTGTAAGGTACACTATTTTTTCTACAAGCGTGCGGAAAAACCAAAAAGAATCGTTTATTTATATCAAATACATAATCACAAATTAATTATTAACAACATGAATAGTAAACGTGCAGTTTGTAGCATATTGTAAATTAATTGCAAAGGCTAGATTTTTTTCCAAGGAACTCGGGGTAAGGTTTGGATTTTCCAGTTCTCTTTCACGAGTACTTATTGTTGTAACCGTCGCCGAGGGAGCAACTTGGTTGGAAGAGATCGATTTTGTAGACTGCACTGGTGAAAGTTGGTGACTAGTGCAAGGCATGGCATTAAAGTTTAATATTTTATTGGATAGATTCTTTTGAAGACTTGTTGAGCTTTCTAAATAACCTTCTGCCACGGTTGAAGATTTCCAACCTCAGAGGCGTTTGATATTTGTTATTCCTTCTCTGGAATCTGCAAGCATTGTGGCGACTGAACGTCGGAAACTGTGGCCTCTATATAGTTCAGGATTTGGGAGCTTCAGATAACCTGCAATATTTGATGGCGTTTTTCCGAAGGTGTTTATTCCGATGCATTGTACTGTGCAAGCTCCTGTCTTGTAGTTTACAAAAAAAACCCTATGCGGGGTTTCTGGCTTTCTTAAAATCGCATATTTTCTGAATAATTTTAAATATTCTCCGCTTTAAGCTTCATCAGATAGTACAAAGCTTCTAGAGCGGTAATTTTTTCTGTCTGGAATATTTATTAATTAAATATTTCCTTTGTCTTCAATATGATCCAATGACATTTTTGTTAGTTCTTCTTTATTTTTTTAAATAGGCCGTGACTTTGAAAAACTTGCTTAAATCCATGTTTTGATGATAGCAGATTGAAGTTTGCAGTTCTGGCTGCTTCCAATACTGACTCTAGTAAATCTTCGTGTGAAGAATCTATTAAAATACTTTTACTCAGGTTTTACTACAACAAAAAGGCATAAAACGAGAGCCAATAAACAATTTTTTAAAACACTTTTTACATAATTTTTACTATTTGTTGAAAATTATAGCACGATTCTAGCAAATTTATGTTCTCAATCAACGTATCAATATATTTTTAAATGTTTAAAATCAGTAAGTATTTCAAAAAAATGAGGTAAGTGCGGAAAAGTAGATTTTTTCTGCACTAGTGCGGAAAAGTAGCTCTTTCCAAACTAAAATGAGTGCAGAAAAGTGAAGTTTTCCGCACGCTTGTAGAAAAAATAGTTCATCGAAAAAGGCAGGTTAATATTAACATTTGGCAACACAGAGAGTTTTATAAACACTCGACGTGATGTTTTTTTAATTCTTTATAAAACAGGATAACTGCTAAAAAAATTAAAATATTGATTTGAAATTTTTAGGAAACGTTTTTTTTTTACAGTTCCATGTATTGTATTCAAAATGGGCGCGATCGAAGTTTGGGAAGTATTTTTCTTTTTAATTTTTAAACTTCATTTTTTTGGTCAAAAGCCCTCGTATACCATAATCTTAAAAAAAAGTAAGCAAATTACTTCTATCGGTGCTTATTTAAAGAAATTCGATTTTCTTATTTTTTTCTCTTTTTTTACTGTTGTTCGCTAAAAATTAATTTTATTGAAAATTGCCATAACACAAAATTAATGAGGAGGTAAAAAGGTACCAAAGTGCGTTCAAGTTTTGCAGCTAAATACTTCAGGAGAAAACCTACTTGGCGTGCAAAACATTTTTTTTGCCGTGTCGTGATTTTCCGCCTGCACTGACCGAGATTAGAATTTACTATAAATTAGCAGAATCCTTTGAAGTTCTGGAGTATTTTTTTACACCCTATCGGTGCCTTGTGATCCTGCCAAAAAATCGATCCTGCAGGTTAAACTAAAGAAGTTATAATTTTTTAAAATTGAACAAAGGTTTTTGCTTTTTCAATAAAAGAGATTCACAAACTTTAATCTATCTTCTACAACTTTCAAATTTAGTATTTGTTTCTACGACGTACCTAAATATTCGAAAATCTGGCTTAAAAAAAGTCTACCCAGAGCATCAAGTTGCCTTGATTTTCAATCAAGGTTCTAGCCTTTGTAAAAACTAATAAGTATATTTAAGTAAATTTGAAGTCGTCACGAGGAACTTATGTATCTCCTGATGAGGAAAACGAAGAAATATTACTCATCGAACCCGATGCATGTGCAACGGACAGGGCTTCCGAAGTTGAGCCTTCAGCGTTTAAAGGATCCCGGACCGGACGATTTTGTGCTGGTGCAATTTAAAACTAAAAATGACGTTTTCTGTGTAGAAAAAGTGGTACAGTTCAAAAATCAACTGGAGATATAGAAGTCAACTTTCTAAGAAAATGTATTAAATTTAATTCCAATTTTTTTCTAACTGTTCCTGACGTTGAAGTATAAAATTGATTTTACCACCGTCATTTTTTTGAGGGGATGACAAATTCATATACAAATGTCATGCATTACCATGCTCTGAAACAGTGTTTGTAGTTAAACTTTTTCAACAATTTAGATAGTACAAAAGAAATTCGATTTAAAAATATTCTTTTAAGGTCGTTATTTTGTGTGTTTCCTGAGCATATTATATAAAATGAGGCGGCGAGCCGAGATGATTTCTTAGTTTTTAGTACTTTGTGATGTAACTTGTCAATTAACAATTAATATTATTTTTTTTAGTTCTAATTTAAAGCACCTTTGAAACGAAATATGATATTGAGATGCAATTTTTACTAGTGTATGGCTCATTTTAGGTAGGATAGCCTTAATGTATACGATCTTTCAAATTTCGTTTACCTTTTTATACAAGGTTGTTTTAAAAAACAGTGCCTTTTAGTCAATATTTCTTTTTATCCATGTAAACATTTTATTGTATAAAAATACCACTTATAGTCAAAAGCAGTGTTATCGTGCGGGTCATACGATTTATCAACGACAAACTTTTTAAGTTTGTTTTTCTTTTATTACGTGTAATCATATCCTCCGCATAAAATCCGGAAGATGAATTAGATAGACCTATGATATTTTCGTATGAAAAAAGAGGATAAACATATAAATACCAGCAGTTGCAAAAATTTTTGAGCGATGTCACTTCAAAGTCAGATTGACAAGTCAGTGACAAACTGAGTAATAGAAAATAATTTTCGGGTTTTTTGCACCCACCAGCGAAAAAAATGGTATTAAATCTAATAAAATATTACGAAAATGAAAATTCACCGGCCAATATCCAGGAGACAGTAGCAAAAGCTCTGGGAATCGGTATAAAGACTGTGCAGAAAATTGTGCATGAAAAAAAGCATAATTTACTACCGAAGAAGATTAAGAAATGTACACGAAAAAAGCCAAAGACAGAAGACTTAGGTGACAATGTAAAAATGGATGTTCGTAATGCAATTTACGATTTATACACATCAAAAACTAATATAACCCTTCAAGTTTTAAAAGAAGCTTTAAGAAATCGAGGCATATTGGAAATTGGACTAAAATCGTTTTCAAAATTAATAAAACTGTTTGGTTTTCGATATAAAAAGGATTGTAATCGAAGATTTTTATGCGAGTTGCCACATATAGCAAGTCAGGATATCTACTTTTTAAAAAATACACGGAAAATGTTAACTCAAAATTAACTCAAATAAGACTTGGATATTTTCTAATGGAAGTGGTTTGAAATCTTGGCAGGACAAGTATGTAAAAAGTGTCAAGAAAAAAAAGGGATGTGGGACAGGATTTCTCCCAGGTGTAAATTTAATGTTTTCTTCAACATCCAAAAGTATGGACTACCATGATAATATGAACTCTGAACTCTTTGAAAAGTGGTTAAAAGAACAACTGATTCCAAATTTAGATGCTACATCTTTAATCATTCTGGACAATGCATCTTACCATTCAAGAATCTTAAATAAACAACCTACTTCATCGTGGAAGAAAAGTAATATTTATAGCTGGCTAATAAAACAAAAACAAAATCCATTACCCAATATGCTGAAACTAGAACTTCCTTTGATGACAAAATCTATTAAAAAACCAACAATATATGCCGTACATGAAATATTACGGGAAAATGGACATGAGGGTTTACGTCTGCCGTCATACCATTGCCAGTTTATCGCAATAGAATTACTAAGGGCTGGGGCAAAATCATATTACGAAAAACACGTTAATTTTTAATGATGATGACAAACAATTTTATAGATTCCTTTAAGAATGACATTATGTCATCAAAATAATATTAGGTTAGGAAAATAGTAATTAGGCTGTCCAGAATGCTGTCAAATTTGACGTCTAAAATGGCCACCCGTAGGCACGTATGGATTTTATGCTTTATTTTGAATAAATCTGGCTTCATATGTAATGACAAAAACTTGTTAAAATGTATTATACGCAATGGAAAATCAGTTAAAATGTATTATACGCAATGGAAAATCAGTTAAAACACACAAATATGTTTAAAAAAACCTAGTGGCCTGTATACTGTCAGCATTGACAATATAATACGTAGTATAATGACTGTCAGGGATTGTTTAATTCCAAACAAACCTAATTTTGTTAATTAAGGAAAATCATGAATTTTATGAAAATTCTCTACCGCATAGTTCTATCAGGTTTTTGTCATTATATACGAATCATCATTCATAGCAATGCGTAAATTCGTTGTGTGTCTACAGGTGGCCATTTTAAATATGAAATTTGACAACGTTCTGGACAGCCTAAGATTTTTTTTCCCTTGTAAGGAAAATTTCTGAATTTTTTAAGTGCATCTAAATATTTTTTTATAAAAGTACATTCAAAAAATCATTGGGGAAAATATATAAAAAATTGCCTAAAGTGCCGAAAATCGATTTTTCCAACTCGATCAAATTTTTCTTTAAGTTGTTGTTATTTGAAAACTTGAAATGGATGTGAAAAGGTGTTAATTAGTTTTCGAGAAAATCACCAAAAATCTCAAAAATATGAGTTTTGTAGAAATGACATATAGATCTGTAACTGTAATCAATAACTTGTATAAATATAGCCTATAGCCTAATAAATATGTGTGCAAAATATTTACCCCGTATCTATATTTGTTTACGAGCGTTTACTCTTTGTTTATCCCGGGGGGCATTGTTTAAACAAAATTCTGCTGCGAACTAGAGCAGATAGAGACATTTACGAGAGTTAATTATATTGGTCATGACTAATACTACGCATACGGTACGTTCAATGTGAAATTTTGAAAAATAGATCGTTAATATTGGTGTCAAAGAACATATCAATTTAATTATAATTTCAACCGATGATAACTTTTAAATATAATCATTATTTTTTGGATGCATTTTTGTAAAATAACATTATTTAGATGCACTTACACAATTCGCACAGTTATTCTCCTTATAACATTTCATACATTTTTTCATGACCTATACATAGTCTTGCTATATACAGGGTTGTTCAGAAGAAACGCACAAAATTGATATCTTCTGTATGAGTTATTTTTCACAAAAACGCTGCAATACATGAAGTGGTTTAAATCGTCGTTCGTCTTTTTGTAATATTTTCAGCCCCTCTCTGTAACCCTCTAATTTGTAGGCACCCCAACTTTTTTCCAAATAGCAAACTATGGCATGTGAGTCTTCTAAAACCGAATCCGATACGAGGAATAAATTAGGGGTTTGCTCATTTCGTTACAGTAAAACGAGTTTACATAAGTTTTTTAATTAAAAATAATATTCGAGGGGGATCCTTAGCCATGTACCGAGCTTCTGGCAAATACTATTAAACGCACTTTGAATACTTTCGGCTGGTAAATTAGTACCTGCAGCCTTATTCTGTCCTGTAGGCCTTCAACGCTTGTTTGGTCTATTTTTATACACTCGCTCCTTCAAATACCCCCACAGAAAGTAATTCAAAGGTGTAAGGTCCGGAGACCTTGGTGGTGAGTAAATGTACCCTTTGGACCTATCCACCGATTTGGAAAAATGTCATCCAAGTACCTTCGAACAGGTGCGCCGGCAGTGAGCAGTCAAATTAATGTAACTATGATAGCTTACAATAGATGCTTATAGGTCTGTCGTAAGTGACACCCATTTGGCATCTCATAGGAATCCATTTATTGTCAGCTTACATTTTTCAAAAAGTTGTGGGATTACTGTTTCAGTAAAATATGTACGTCCTGATATTTAATAAAAAGGTTGCAATTATTTATAAGACGTCTAAAGCCTAAAAATAACATATAATGAATATAGCAAATTCAACTACCTAAAATATGTTATGCATTCTACTTTTATCTTCAACCACTATAAATGGCTGTTTAAGGCAATCATATGAATTTCTAAGGAGCTTCGATTGTTCATATCCCATCTGTTTCAATACTTTATGTCCGCTCTGCTTACTACTTTCTTCAATTTCTGTTTGCGTTAAATGTGAATGTTTATATTAATGTGATTCAATAAACCTGTACTAATTGCCTTCTTTTCCATGCCGTGAACTATTTTTTTATTGCACTGTTTGCATATTGCTTTGCTTTAATCGCTAACAAAATATTTTCAGATTTTGCTCAACATTTAAATTCAAAATTTTCAACCAATCACTGTCGCAGCCCACATCGCTCAATACTAAAATTCAAAACGCACATCTGCCTTCATCCGTGCTTCACCGACGTACAGCGCGGCGTGACGCCAGCAAAACTCGATACTCCTTTACCGTAAAATGCGTAATTTAAAAACAATTATGCCGGCTAGAATCAAGGTGGCTTTCCCGTTTAAATCATGGTTTTATTGATTGTTTTTAACGCCGAATATTATTCGGCCGAATACTCGATCCGGCCGGATATTACTATTCGGTTTTCGGCCGAATAGTGAAAAATACTATTCACGGCTTCAGTAGCTATAATATCGTTAAAGTGATATGATTGTTAGAATGCTAACTAATATTTCTTAAATTTTAATAAATCACTAACATTTCTTAAATTTTAATAAACTCTGCTCCTGTGTCACCTCTTCCTTAGAGCAACTCGTACTGTAATAAGTCACCTGCTGAACATATAACATGAATAACTATTTCGGTAAGGCCGCATTTGCATGAATGTGAAAAAAATAATAATAAAAATTATGTGCTGGTTTCAGGGCCACACATGGAATTTTATAAAGTACGCGTCTGAATTGCAATATACGACATATAAATGATGACTTAAAAAGTCCCATGTAGAACAAAATAAAAACAACTTGAGTTATATTTTTGTTTTATGGTGAACTTAGTAAACTTGGGATTAATAAAACTTTTTGACCTTTAATAAAAGCATATTTTCCTCTTTTTACTCTACACGTGCCTTTTGAATCTCATATTAGCCACGAACGTGTCAAAAATAAACATGAAATGATCAATTTCAGAATTCCTTCGCAACTCATATTCGTTTTTCGACCACACTCTAATAACTAAATATATGTTCCATTCTTTTGTCTTGCATCGTTCGGAGCTAAAAGCTCCGAGAAAAATGCAATCGACATTTTGCTTGTTTGTAGGTTTTTCGTATGGTATTTACTGTGGAAATATGTTATTTTAAAATGTATTCATTCGAAGAATCTGAAATCTACAATAATATTTATTCTAAGGAAACATTATTGCACAGTATTCTTGAAAAAAAAGTAGTTCATGCAAGTAAAACGAATATAAAGTTTTTATTACCTGGAGATGATTTTTTTTTAATTTATAGTTTTACACATTTTTTGGTCCTATTTTTAAAGTTACCAGCTTTTGTCAACACTAGTAATATGTTCATATTTTTTAATTTCAGTTCTGATCGGGCTATCATAGAGTTCGGACAGCGGTTATCTTATCGAGTTTTTCGGAAGTGATAAAATTCTTGAGCGATACTGAGATACCTACACGTTAATATAGTGTAGAAAATCGATTTAAATTTTACGCATGGACGTTGATAGCGGGGGCAAGCCCCCCAATTTGGGCCCCACAGAGGCAATATCAGATTTACGAGGGTTGGTATCAACCCCTTTTAGCTTAAATGAATTCGGGAAGAACGAAAAAAAAACAAATTAAAAATTTTTTGTACGAGAAGACCGATTCGGGGCTCTTTCGGGTTTTCGTTGAAAATATTTCGCAAAACTTTAAGGATAAGTTAAATGCTTTAAAATAAATGATGTAATTTACTACATCCAGAGTTGGATAATAAGATAAAAGAAATTGAAAGCGTTGGACGAAATAGGGTAAGAGAAGATTTTAAGGATATTTATTCTGCAAACGCCTTGGTAAGTTCTAAAGAGTTAGAAAAATTCAATTTAGAAGCCTTTATTCCAAAACATTTAGTTTTAAGGCAAGAAGTAATATCCGATATAGAGACGGATATAACGAAAGAAACACTAAAAAACAAAAAAAAATCGATTTTCACTGTAATTTTGAATTATTTTCAGTACGAAGAATAAAAAAACAAGTAATAGATAAAGAAAGTAATGAAAAAAAAATTGTTAATACAAAATCGGTTATTCTAAGTTTTAGGACTCAAACTCTTCCTGCTTTCGGGCATGTGAACCATTATATTCAAAGGGTTATATTATGTTACAATTGCTTCAGATATGGCCACTCTAGTAAACAATGTAATAGCTGAACAAGGTGTTTAAAATGTAAAGGTGATCATAAACTTCAAGACTGCGATAGTGAAAAAGAATTAAAATGTTTCTATTGTAATACGTCTCACGCTACAAATGATTTAAAAAAATGTCAAGAATTTACAAGACAAAAAAAAATATCAAAAATGTAGTGGCTCTACAAAATGTAACTTATAAAGATGCAGAAAAAAATTGTCCTAAAAATAGTTATGCATCTGTCTTATCTCAGGGCATTGGATCAGATGTGAATTTGGCTGACAGATTTCATATTTACTAGTTCCCAGACTGATAAGCGCCCCGTAAATAGTAATAAAATAACGCAATATAAACAACCCAAACACCAACAGAAAAGACAAAGGCCATCTTCTCCAAATCCTTCTCTTGAGGAACGTAACCGTATTTTATCCCAATTTAATTTTTCTGGAAACGAAGGATCTATATTAAATGATACAAGGTATCAGGCAGGCATATTCCGAAATAATAACTACCAAAACACTTTATATTCTAGCACCCAAATGAACCCAAATAATATTAATACTATGGTTGAGTTAGTTGTACCAATATTAAATATTTTAAAAGAAAAGAAAACATTTAACGTAAATGAAGGTGAGTTAACGGATCTAATAAATTTAAAATTGCAAAATTCATTATGCACATAGATAACGTAAATATTTGTCAATGGAACTGTCGTTCGGCGGTTGCTAATAAAAATAATCTAGAAATTCTTTTGATTCAATATAACATTCATATTGCCTTATTATCTGAAACATGGTTTAAACCAGGCAAATATATTGCTTTCTCTGGTTATAATGTAGTTCGAAAAGATCGAGATGATGGAAAAGGAGGAGTAGCAATTTTAATTCGATCTAATATAAAATTTACTGAGATTATTCGCCCTCATATTCCAAATATTTTCTACACAAGTATTAAAATCAAATTAGATAATAAGAAGGAATTATCCCTCATTTCTTTGTAAATTAAACCACAGACAAAAGTAACTATTCCTACTTGGACCAACTTTTTTAACTTATTTAAAAAACCCTTTTTAATTGGAGGGAATTTTAATGCCCACCACGTAGCATGGGGATGTTAGGATAACGATATATACGGTTCGACTTTATTAGAATCGATAGATGTAAATAACATAATTTACTTGAGCAATGGTAACTATACGCGACTGGAGATGGACACTCGGCGATAGACCTTACCTTAACATCCCCATGTTTTCAGCTATTTGTAGAATGGGATACAATAGATGACACATATGGATCAGATCATATCCCGATATTAGTCACATGTAACGTTGCACCAAAACTTTCCTCAGTACGACAACATAAAAAATAGAATATGAAAAAAGCCAATTGGGAACTCTTTTATATCAAATGCAACCAGAAATTTTCAAATTTTATAAATAATAACTATAATGAGTTTGTTACAATATTAAACGAAATACTGGAACAGTCTATTTCAATTCTCCATAAAAATGAAAATAAATTAAAGGAGGGAAAATTTTGGTGGAACGATAAGTATAGTAAAGTAGTTTTAATAAGAAAAGAAAAAATAATAGAATATAAAAATAATCCCAATATTTTAAATTTAGTAAATTACAAAAGAGCAAATGCAATTGCGAAGAAAACCATCAAAGAAGAAAAAGGAAAAAATTGGCAAAGTTACTGGTTCTCTCTTAATAAAAATACTCTATCAAAAATCATATGGCAAAAAGTTAGAAAGTTTAAAAACAGAAAACAAGATAACCGAATTTCTTGCAGTATAGTAGTCCAGTGAGTGCAAGAATTTTGAAAATAAATTTATTTCTTGTTACGTCCCAAACGAATCATTAAGGAAAGCTATTTTGAATAGTGGAACAAACCATTTTCTGGACCGACCATTTCAAATAGAGGAGCTTAATAAAGTAGTTAAAAATAATAATAATTCGGCCCCAGGAAAAGACAATATCCACTACTCGATGATTGCCAACCTTCCAGAAAAAGCAAAGAAAATTCTTTTTACAATGATATATTTACTAGAAACCAATTCCCACAGATTGGATAGAAATATCATAGTTCCAATTGTGAAACCAGGAAAACCTCTAAACACGGCTACTTCGTATCGCCCAATTGCCTTAGGATCCTAAATAACAGACTATAATTCTGGATGGAAAAAAAATAAGTATCCTTCTACGCAGTATGGATTCAGAAGAGGTTATTCAACACAGGAAGCTATCGCTCTGGTCTTATCACAGACATTTAACTGAGTTTTACAATGAATCAAAGTACTTCGGCACTTTTCATAGATATCCAAGGCGCTTATCATAATGTAAATTATGATGTTGTTGTAAATAAAATGGAAAAACTGGGAATCACTAAAAAATAGTTCAGAATATCTATCACTTGTATAATTTTTCGTTTACTTTGTTTAAGGACTGATGTAGGTCTTACAGAATCCAGAGTTGCACGGTTTGGTTTACCTCAAGGCAGCATTTTAAGCCTCCTTCTCTATATTGTATACACGTATGATTCACACTTATTCAATAATACCATTAAAATAATCCAGTTTGCAGATGACGTTTGTATATACTCAAAGGATAATTCAATAGACAACAGCAACAATAAAATTAAAGATAAATTCCGGGGAACTTTACAATGGTTTGAACAGAATGGCCTCAATTTATCAGCAGACAAATCGACTCTATGCACATTTACAACGAAACGAACTGCAACTCCGAATGTAATAACAATAGCGGAAAACCTCCAAACTCTACATAAAAACAGTGTAAAATATTTCGGAGTTATATAGGACAAAAAATTACTATGGAAAGATCATATCCAATACTTAATCAAAAGAGCAGAAAATGGCGTAAATATTCTTAGAGTTTTCACACACCAAAAATGGGGATCGGATCCTAATATTGCCCTCATATTTTACAAAGCATATATTCGATCTATACTGGAATATGCAAGCCAATTTTATGGATCAGCAGCAGATGCCCACCTGAAAAAGATCGAACAGGTAAAAAATAAAGCGTCGGATTCTTAAGGAGTACACCGATTGTAGTTATGGAAGCAGAAACAGGGGAGCCTCCACTGTCACTGAGAAGGAACTTTCTGAGTGATAAGCTTCATTCAAAACTTATCTCTAAGAACAGCGAGTTAGTAGGAAGAATACACCATCTCACTATTTTAAATTTCACTCACGCTTATTGGAGATAAAAAAAAGCTCTTTGTTAGTCACAAGTTACTCTTGGATTACACAAGCCAAAGAAAAAATTTATGCATCTTCCATTTTGCAGCAATTTGAACTTGAAGGTAACTATCTCGAAAATATTCCAAAAGTTATACTAAATTATATAAATATGGATCAACATATGTTAATACAGTTTGGTCAAACGCTGAACACTTTACTGACCGTTTTATTCTGAACGGCAGAACAGGATGTGCTTTTTAACACAAAAATCGGAACTTTCACAGGCAATTTAAATTACTTGACAGTACTTCTATATATTCTGCAGAATTATGGACAATTTTAGAATCTCTGCGTTATTGTTTAAATTTTGTTGAAAATCATAATTTTGTCATATTTACAGATATCAAGAGTTCTTTGCATTCAATTCTAAATTGTAGACAAAATGTAACTAATAATTATATAATAAAAAATATCATTAACACACACGTAGAATAAAAAAAAAGAAATAAAATTGTTACATTAGTTTGGATTAAGGCTCATATAGGAATTTTAGGAAATGAAATTGTAGATAAATTAGCCAAAGAAGCTACTGAAATGGGTAACATTCCCAATTATTTTTTAATTCCGTACACAGGTGTTTTTAGCATTGCAAAAAATGCAATGTATAATAACTGGCAAAATAATTTTGTGGAATCTGATAAAGGTCTTGCTTACAAAAAATCAATTCCTAGAATTAATAAAAGGCCATGTGGGCCGAAATATTAAATTGTAAATTATTTGAAAAAAATGTAACAAAAAATATTGAAACACAAAAAAACGAAAAAAAAATTAATTAAAAATTAAAACTTAAAGCAGAACAAAAAGAAACATTTATAAAAAAAAATTAATTAAAATTAAACAAAAATAAATTCAAAAAAAAGACAAGAAACATAAAAAAAATACTTACTGTTTTTGTTGAATTAAGGAAATTTAGACAAAAGATTGTAAATATATCACAGTACATTTTACGCAAATTTTTCTGATTATAAAGAGAGATGCTGGCCAGTCGGTTTATGCAGTGTCATTAAACAAACAAAAAAACAACAACAAACGATATATTGTTATATACAGGGTGTTAGTAAATAAGTGCGATTCTGCATAAAAAAATAATGCCAGTATGCTATATAAACGTATGTCCGCAAATGATTCGTTTTCCGAGATACGGGGTGTTAAAGTCTTTCTGACGATTTATTTATTGCTCTAAAATCGATCTAGATATGCCAATGAAATTTGGGGGGTTTTAAGAGGTGATTATTGCGCATTTTTTCACATACAATTAATTTTACATTCATTATTGGCGTGCATACGGGTAATGATCTCACCTTTTTTAAAGAAAAAAATGATAAGCCACGGAGGCATTTCAAATTAAAAATCGTTTTTGAATTCCTCGTTTAGTTTGTGAGAAAAAATCTCTCCTGCCTTGGCAAAAAAATAGGCGCGGAAAAAAGTCTTTAGGTAGTATTGCTTGCACACATTGAATATGAAACGGATACAATTGTTGTTCTTTAAGAATTTGAAATACAGTGAAGTTGCTTACATTCAAAATGATGGCAATCTTTCGAGTACTTGTTTCAAGTGACTCCGCAATTAACTCTAGAACTGCCTCTTCTAGTTCCACAGTTCGTACTTCTCGAGAACGCCCGCAGTCAGCCATATGTTTCTTAAATGCAAGACCCATTAACTCTATAGGTTGCCTCGAGCGATCTTGACCTATCCCAACTCGGTGTGAGCACTGTGAGCAATCTACGTCACTCGGCGACCGTTTTGCTTTAGCACAGCATTGTCCATATCTCTTCTATGTGCGTTTAATTACAAATATTAATCTTTTTTTGTTCAAAATTGAAACTTTTTTGTTACAATAAAATGCAGCCTTCAAGATATAAGTTATTATAATTTTAAACTTATGTTTAGGGATGTTGGTCCAAATTTTAACCCAGTTTTTTTGCTGAGTGAATTTAAAAAAGTTCGCATCGTATTTGAAAATTATGATGTATTTTTAAAGTCTCTAAAAAATATTCTTGTAAAAATTTTTAGCATGACAAATAGTTGAATAACTTTAGGAAATTTACATTTTTTTATACAAGGTGTCCCAGTAGTGTGTTCTCGGTTTTGGTGATAATGGTTAGAGATAGAGAAAAAGTTTAAATATGAATATTAGTATATAGGATGACTTATATACCAACTTAAATAGTTTTTCATATATGAAACACCTTATATTTTATTACATATTTGAATTTTATCTAAAATTCTACGTCTACTTCATATATAGTCCAGAGGCCTAAATTTAATTGTTGTCGAGATATTGACATTTAAAAACTGGGATTTTCAATTTTGAACAGCTGTAGAATTGTAAACGGTTCAAATTAGAACAAAATGGTTTGCACTATCCTGATTTAGTTTTCATTAGTCTACCATACACGTCTTCTCTATTTCTAACCGGTACCAAGATATCAACCGAGAGCACACTATGGGCACAGCTTATGTTTATTATAAGTATTTTTCCTATTCTATTAACTATAGGCATACTATTTGCAGTAAACACAATTATTTAACTGTTCAAACATCTCAAAAAATATACTGAAAAACACAACTGACAACTATCGCAAGGAAAGCGTCAAGCTAAATAAGCAATAAACTGGCCGCCTTATCAGATCAGGTCACCAGTTGACGTCTCAACCGCGCGTCCTCCTCGCTCGATAGCTGCCCATCGAGGTAGCCTTAGAGTTAAAGGGTCTTGTCTTAAATGTACCATTTTCGCGCAAACGTTGGTGAAAGCGAGCAAATATTGTGTGATGGGATACCCTGCGTCCTGGATACAACTCAGCATACAATCGTCGAGCTTGCCGACCATTTCCATTACTTCGACAATAAACAAAATGCATATCTGACAATTCCGCATTTCTTTTCCCTTCTTTTCGATAAAAGAAAAACGTATTACTTAACAAAACACTAATTTGACATTTCTTTAAAATATTCGTATTTAACAGATAAATGTTGGCAGTAGCCTACTAGATAATGCATTAAACAGATGAAAAATACGCGTTAAGATGTTTTATTTTTGCATAAAAACCGCGCTCCAAACGAAAAAAAGGCAAGAGAGATTTTTGTCACAAATTGAATTTAAAAATAATTTTTAATTTGAAATGTCTCAGTGGTCTACCATTTTTTTCTTTAAAAAAATTGAGATCATTACCCGTATGCGCGCCAATGATGAATATAAAGTTCTTAATTGCATGTCAAAAAATGCACAATAACTACAACTTAAAACCCACCAAATTTCATTAGCAAATCTAGACCGGTTTTAGAGCAATATATAACACCCCGTATCTCGGAAAACGAATCATTTGCGGACATACGTTTATATAGCAAACTGTCATTATTTTTTCATGCAGAATCACCCGCTGAAGTTTGTCCCACTCATTTACTAATACCCTGTATAATCATGAATCATTAAATAGATATCATCAGTTATTTATATATAAAAATACAGGGTGTGTCACGAAGTATTGTAATCGTGAAAAAAATCACCCTCCGGGATTTTTTCAGATTTTTACGTTTCACCGTCGAAAAGCATGTTTCCTTAATTCCGTGGGTCTCTCTGTCTATCTGTCGATCTGTCTTTTCGCAGAATAGTTATAAAACTACTGACGCGATTGACTTCAAATTTTGGTAAAAATTTAAGGGTGATATGGGAATGAAAATAGCGGCCTAGCGAAATGTTAAAAAAATATTGGCGAAAAAACTACTAATCCATTTATCTCAAATTTTGCACATAAATCAAATATTATGTAGAAATCAACTGGTAAAATTTTGGTACAAATTCAACGTAATGGAAATGGCGGCTTAATAAAATATTTAAAAAATTCGGCCTGAAAAACTATTTCATTGATTGATTTTAAATTGTATGTCATAACTAATTGTGGAATAAAGATAACTAGTAAAACCGTGGTACTAATTCAAGATGGCGGTCAAATAAAATGTTTGTAATCGTGAAAAAAAATCACATCCTCAGGTTTTCCATATCTTCACGTTTTAGCGTCCCTAGAAAATATGTTTTTTTCAATTCCGTCAGTTTGTCTGTCTATCAGTTCGCGGCATAGCTTAAAAACTACTTTTCAGATTGACTTCAAGTTTTAGACAAAAGTGAAGGGTCATGTGATGATTACCTGGTAATGTTTCAAAAAAAATCCAATATATACGAACAAGATGGCGGCCTAGTGAGAGATTAAAAAAATTATTACTTAAAAACTAATTTTCTTATTTACCTCAAAGTTTGCGCAAAAATCAAGTGCTTCAGAGCAATGAACTAGTAATTAACTATAACTGAGAAAACTACTTATTAGATTAATTTCAAATTTTGTGCAAGCGTTAAGTGTGATATAGAGATAAACTGGTAAAGGTGTGGTTCAAATTCAAGATAGCCGAACAAAATGGCGGCCCAATAATTTTTACAAATAATCAACGTAAAAAAATATTATTCAACCGAGTTTAAATTTTGCAGAAAAATGAAATGTGATATAGTGATAAACAGGTACGAATTCAACATGACGAAACAATGGCGGTGTGTATCGATATAAAAACTACTTATTACATTTATTTTAAATTATGCACAAAAATCAAGTGCGGCATAGATAGAGACTGGTAAAATATGGATAGATAATGATGGAACAAATTGGCGTCCACTGAAATGTTTGAAAAGGTAGTATATATGTATTACCAAATGACGCCCATTCTTAACATTGCTAAAGCGAATAGTCTATCTTGGCCCAACTCCTCAACAAAATTTATAAGCCCTCGAAAACCCCTGATTTTCAGACAAAGCCGTTTCATCATGGCCACGTAGTGCCAGCTCGAATGCACTACAAAATTTTACACAAACTATAATTTTGTTTAAAATATAACGATTTTTGGATATATTGCCATTAAAATCTCTAAGGGAATTTCTATAAGCTGTGTCTAGCTGAGTGCGAATATCAAGACTTCCGACCGTACATTTTATGTGATCTGCAGAAAACGCATGTTTTTTATTTTTTCTTTTAAGTGTTTGATGTCTTTAACACCGGTTTTGCACAACAGCAAACAAACATAACAGTAAAATGAGTTCGAGACTTCACAACCACATATCCAGCTAGCTAAATCGTACATACTTTTGCGAAAGTTTCGATGAACCTCTTTGTCTTTACTAGTTTGCCGTTTACTAAGTTCTGGCAAATTGCAACCACTTATCTTGAATTCGGATATTTTCTCAAAATTAAATTCATTAGCACTCCTTAGTTGTTTAATTTTTTGCACTACCGACATTTTATTTCATCTACATTCACAACTGAAACATAGACCACCTTAAAATTGGTTATTTTTGCAAAATTAAGTTCCTAAGCACTTTTTAATTGTTTATTTTTTTTGCACTAGTCACTACCAACATTTTATTTCCTATATATTTCCATTTGTAATATATATTTTTTTATTGTTATGATACATTTCGATAAAAATAAAAAAATATATATTACAAAAAAACAGTATATAAATCAATTTTCATCGATCAAAAACGTCTGAAAAAATATCGAGTTAGAATATCGACGCGCGACCTCTGAAGAATTCAACTTCCGCATGCCGACCGATCGATCGAATTATGAAAAGAGACCGGCTGATGACCCAAATCGCGATTTCATATTCCATTTGCTGCCGCTCGCTAGCTGTGAAATCTTCGTGAAGCTTTAAGGTAATCAGGGTAATTCGGACTGCCCAGCCTAGCTTAGTATAGTGTATTTTTTATGCCTAAGAAAGGCAACGAGACTATTCGAACCGCCGCGCGCGGCTAATAGTGTAGCGTATTTAACATTTCCCAAGGTTCGCGTTTTATTACAACTATTAGGAGGGATGGTCAAACGAATAATTTATTTTCTGAAATATTTTGGGGGGTCATTGATCAAATGACCTTATGGAAGAACCGCCACTGGGTCACAGTTCACTATTACTAATAAAAAGAAAGATTCGCAACGAGGAAAGTTCCGGGTAAAGGAAATCTATCGATTATTCTCTCAAATAATGAAAAATTCTGGAAACCCGGAAGTGTCTATCATGTTTGTTATTTCAAACGGAAACCTAATTTTTTAATTTATTGTTGGATTCTGCGTAAGATTCTGATTTTTTATGCAGCACACAAGGTTTATAAAAATAAACAACGTATTCAAAATATGTTAATGACTATCTGTGGTCAAAACAGTTGCCTTTTATTATTTGACGTTACTTTTTTAAATTATTCTACAGGGTGTTTAAAACCCTATTTTTATTTTTTTTTGTTTTGATTCCTCTGAAAATTTAAGGCTAATTTTGTATAATATTTAAATAATAGGGAAACTAATATTTAAAAAACTGTTACCATGAAAAACAAAATGTAAATAGTGAAATATAAAACACAAAATTAAGTTCCAAAATAAAAAGTTATGTAAATCAAAATATTTAATTTGATAAAATTTTGTACAAAATAGACACTATTAATCAGAATTTAAAACATAATTGTTCACCTCTAAATATTTGTGAATTCTTTTTACGACATTGTTTTGTTTCTGTTATCCTCTTTGGTGTTGTTGACTGGATCTGCGTGAACACACCACAGAATGTTATTGTTTTTAATAGTACAACAAAACATTAAAACTCCACACTCCTTGAAAACCTCGTTCTCGAATGCGGATTTTCCATTGCCCAAAAACGACTACTATGTTGATTAAATATTCTGTTTTTTTGAAAATTTAACTTTATCGCATAATGTTGCTTAGTTAAAAATATTCCTGATTTTTAACTAAAAACCAGTCACAAAATTTTACACGTAACGGAAGGTCATGGGTTTTATAATTGTGGAACTTGGGTGTAATGAAATAGCTTCCATGTATAATTGGTTAAATGCTTTTAAAGGACATATAAATTTACTTCTGCTTGGCGTAAGAAGGCAGTGGGATAAGCAGTAAAGAATGCTAAGACTCTTATTTGTCATTATCTATCACTGAGTTTTGCTTTACTATTTTCAATAGAAATGATCCATACACATCAACATTATTTTATTTTCACCGAACCATTTTTTGTTGGATCTCGGCTTCTCTGGACATCGTAACGATATTTAAGTAATCTTCTTTGGTATAACTTTTTTTTTATGAGAACGGCACTTTAAATATTAATTTTTCGCGTTTTTAAACTAAGACTTAAAAAATTATTTGCAGGATGTTCCATTTGAAAATAAAAACGAGTTATTGCGTTTATATTGTCCCATAATTGGCTCATTTTTTTAATACCCTGTAGATAAATTTGGAAAAGTATAAATAAAATAATAAATATTTACCGCTTTGATCATAGACGGTCATCATCATATTTTGAATATATTGTTTGGCTTATCGAATTTACACATTTTAAGATTGACCTTAAGGTAAAACTTTTATTTCGAAAATTGCTTACTTGTGGTATAGGGTCTGATACATAAAAAAATGTTTAAAGTTTTAAAAAGTAAGGGCTTCTTTTTGAAATAACAAACTTGATAGGCACCTACGGTATAACCGGAAGTAACCGGCAGTTTCCATTATTTTAGAAAAAAAAGGTGATATGGAGACACCCCCGACACCAATTTACAGATTTTATTATTACACCCTGTAGTGTGTCTTATAATGTACACCAATTAATATATTACCCGATAAAAGAGACGTTAGGAGTTAAATAGTCCAAGTTTTTGCACACTTCACACTTTCGCGTTATAATGCCCAAGATTATGCACAAAAATTATTAAAAATCATCCAAAAACTCACAAAAATCGCCCAAAAACGATGCTTTTACTTAAGGCAACAACTCTCAACAATTCTGCGATCCAAAAGTATGCGGCGATGTTGTCAGTCTTTAAGCAGTGGTATTTTATAGAAATAAAAAAACAAGTTATTTTAAAAATTATTTCTTAATAAATATATATATATATAGCTATTTAAATAATAGAGATGTGATTATTACAGTATTAAAACCACCTTATAAATTAATTTTAATTGTATCAGTAAGTAAACTTTTATTCAATGCATAGACATACAGTCAGTCCAAAAAATCTCCGTGCATTATCTGCTTTCTACTCTATTTTTCTGTGATATTCAACTAATTAACTGAAACTATGAGAAAACATACCAACGAGATTTAGTATTGAAAACAACTACGATATAATTTATTTCGAAGTCTCCATACACTCAAAGAACTGCATTAAGAAAACATGTTATAATCAGCCGCATTTTATCAAGCCATCTGTTGCTCGCTCATATGAAAACAAATAAATTATTTTCGGCTATACTTAACAATCTGTCACTTGTTGCTAGTCATTTTGCAGGGAGCTTTTAAAGTAGTTTTAAAAATGAGCGAGAGAATATGTGAAATTGCATTTGCAGTTCGAAAGATAATTTATTTGTGGAAAGATGGAAAGTCGTACAGAAATATGGGAAAAATTGTTAAAAAGTAACAAGCTACTGTTCAGTATATCGTTAACCAATATAAATCAACGTGTTCCTAAAAAAATTCGACCACACTCTGGTCGTCCAAACAAACTGACACTACTTGAAAAGGCCAGTATTGTTAGAGAAATAATTACAAATCCCAAGAAAAGTTCACCAAAATTAAAAGAAGAAGTACGCGAACTATTTTCGAAAAATGTTTGTCCACAAACAGCAAGAAATTGTATACATATGGTACGCTGTAAAGGCCGTGCATCCAGAAAGAATCTGTTAATTTCGAAAGCTAATCGCAAAAAGCGGTTAGATCTTGCTAGAGAATACGTTACTAAACATCCTGAATTTTGGTAAACCAAAATCTTTAGTGATTAAACTAAAATTAGCCATTTTGGTACCAAAGACAGAACTAAAGGTCGAGAAAGAAGCATACAGCATTCGACATTAAACACATTTGTTCCATGGTAAGACAAGAGTGTGGCAGTGTTTCCACTAGAGAGATTGCGATTTTACATTTTATTAATGGTACCATGGATCAGTACGTTTATCTAAACATTTTGAGAGACAATTTAAGAGAAGGTATCCAAAAATCAGCGCTCGAAGGAAGATATATTTTCCAACAGGACAATGATCCGAAAAATCCGACAAACTTGGTGCGTGAAACACAAACAACGTATTCAAAATATGTTGATGACGGTCTATGGTCAAAACAGTTGCCTTGCCTTTTGTTATTTGACGTTACTTTTTTAAATTATTTTACAGGGTGTTTAAAAACTGATCCAAGTAGGGAACAACACAAACGGCAATAACTGTTTTTTTTTAAGTGGAGAACCCTATATTTATTTTTTTTGTTTGATTCCTCTGAAAATTTAAGTCTAATTTTGTATAACATTTTTTAAAGTCCTACTTTTAGTTACTACTACGGGAAACTAATATTTAAAAAACTGTATAAATAGTGAAATATAAAACACAAGCTTAAGTTTCAAAATAAAAAGTTATGTAAACCAAAATATTTAATTTGATAAAATTTTATACAAAATAGACACTATTAATCAGAATTTAAAACATAATTATTCACCTCTAAATATATGTGAATTCTTTCTACGACATTGTTATGTTTCTGTTATCCTCTTTGGTATTGTTGACACCACAGAATGTTATTGTTTTTAATACTACAACAAAACATTAATACTCCACGCTCCTTGAAAACCTCGTTCTCGAACGCGAATTTTCCACTGCCCAAAAATTACTACTATATTGATTAAATATTCTGTTTTTTTGAAAATTTAGCTTCATCGTATAATGTTGCTTAGTTAAAAATATTCCTGATTTTTAACTAAAAACCAGTCACAAAATTTTACATGTAACGGAAGGTCATGGGTTTTATAATTGTGGAACCTGGGTGTAATAAAATAGCTTCTATGTATGCTTGGCTAAATGCTTTTAAAGGACATATAAATTTACTTCTGCTTGGCGTAAGAAGGCAGTGGGATAAGCAGTAAATAATGCCAAGACTTTTATTTGTCGTTATCTATCACTGAGTTCTGCTTTACTATTTTTAATTGAAACGATCCATACACATCAACATTATTTTATTTTCACCGAACCATTTTTTGTTGGATCTCAGCTTCTCTGGACATCTTTCGGCAAATATACGTTATAGTATACGTATATAGTTTATGTTTTTTTTTTATAAGAACGGCGCTTTAAACATTAATTTTTCGCGTTTTTAAACCAAGACTTTAAAAAATGTCTAAAAAACGCATTGAAATTGTATTTTAGGCATAGGAAATGCTGTACGATACTTAATTTTTCAGAAAAATCGAACAAAAAATTATTTGCAGGATGTTCCATTTGAAAATAAAAACGAGTTATTGCCTTTATATTACCCCATAATTGACTAATTTTTTTTAACACCCTGTAGATAAATTTGAAAAAGTAACTTCAAAATAATAAATATTTACTGCTTTGATCATAGACGGTCATCATCATTGAGTATATTGTTTGGCTTATCGAATTTGCACATTTTAAGATTGACATTAAAGAAAAACTATTTTTATTTCGAAAATTGTTTACTTGTAGTATAGGGTCTGATACATAAAAAATGTTTAAGTTTTAAAAAGCGAAGGCTTCTTTTGAAACAACAAACTTGATAGGCACTTCCGGTATAACCGGAAGTAACCGGCAGTTTCCATTATTTTAGAAAAAAAAGATGATAACGAGAAACGTCCGACACCAATTTACAGATTTTAGTTCCGAGTACTTTTCCGCATGCGGTTAACATCGTCGTGGCACACCCTGTAGTGTGTCCCATAATGTACACCAATTAATATATTTTCGGCTATACTTAATAATCTGTCACTTGTTGCTAGTAATTTTGCAGTGAGGTTTTAAAGTAGTTTTAAAAATGAGCGACAGACATTGTGAAATTGCATTTGCAGTTCGAAAGATCATAATTTATTTGTGGAAAGATGGAAAATCGTACAGAAATATAGGAAACATTGTTAAAAAGTAACATGCTACTGTTCAGTATATCGTTAACCAATATAAATCAACGTGTTCCTATAAAATTCGACCACACTCTGGTCGCCCAAACAAACTGACACTACTTGAAAAGGTCAGTATTGTTAGAGAAATAATTACAAATCCCAAGAAAAGTTCACCAAAATTAAAAGAAGAAGTACGGGAACTATTTTGAAAAAATGTTTGTCCACAAACAGCGAGAAATTGTATACATATGGTACGCTGTAAAGGCCGTGCATCCAGAAAGAATCTGTTAATTTTGAAAGCTAATCGCAAAAAAGCGGTTAGCTCTTGCTAAAGAATACGTTACTAAACATCCTGAATTTTGGTAATCCAAAATCTTTAGTGATTAAATTAAAATTAGCCATTTTGGTACCAATGGCAGAACTAAAGGTCGAGAAAGAAGCATACAGCATTCGACATTAAACACATTTGTTCCATGGTGAGACAAGAGTGTGGCGGTGTTTCCACTTGAGAGATTGCGAATTTACGTTTTATTAATGGTACCATGGATCAGTACGTTTATCTAAACATTTAAAGAGACAATTTAAGAGAAAGTATCCAAAAATTAGCGCTCGAAGGAAGATGTATTTTCCATCATGACAATGATCCGAAAAATACGACAAACTTGGTGCGTGAATGGATGCATGGATAATGTGCTACAGTAGCTGTATTATACACCTCCACAATGACCGGACATTAACCCCATTGAGCATTTATGGCAATAACTTGAACGATGCGTTCGCAAACATATTGTTTTAAATAGAGAGGAATTAAAAAACAGGAGTTTATCAAGGCCAACGACAGTCCCACTAAATATCAGTATATATGATATTGTTATTTTCAATAAAACTCCGTCAAACTATTACTGTTAAGTGTATGGAGAATTTTTTCACATTAATTTTGTTTGCATTTCTATAACAATGATGTAACTTCAAAATAAAATGGTTCGTGGTGATTTTTGATACTGATTCACGTTGGTTATGTTTTAAATGTATCTTGTTTTCTCGTAGTTCCAATTAATTAGTTAAATATCACAAAACAATAGCGTAGAAAGTAGGTAGTGTATGGAGACTTTTTGAATAGACTATATGTCTATGTCTAATAGTTGACAACACCTTCTCGGCTCAAATAAATAGACCACACGGCAATAGACCAAACAATCATTTTATGGCCCTTTGTCTAACCGTCTAGCATAAAAACTATAATATAATAAATTATTTGTGTAATATTGTACGTATGAACAATAAATGTATTATTATTATTATCATTATTACTAAGTAATGATATTAAAATTGCGTTCAAATCAAAACAATTCAGTCTCTCGTTATTACGTCTATGAGATATGCTTATACTTTCTAAATCAATTTGGTAGAGGTTGACCCAATTAAGAAAACCTGAGAAAAAATTACATTGTTGCCTGTTTGGGCAAAGCAAAACTGCTAAATATTTATATATCGTTCTTTTGTGTTACATCGCTCTTAGCTAAAATTTTAGAGGACGAACACGACGTGTTACCTGTCTTTGGGTTTATCGTACGCTATTTACTTTGGAAATACGTTGCTTAAAAATGCATTTATATAAAGTATAAATAAAAATATATTCACTCTAAGAACTTGTGTTTTACAATATTGCTTGTTCTAGAGGAATATTCCGTGGAAGGATTTTTAAGTACACGCTAGTATTATTTTAATAGCTGCCTAGAAACTGACAAAATTACCCACTTATTTATTTCGCCCTCAGATTCAAAACTTTTAATCGAATAATCGGTAGTATCAGAGATAGAATTGTAATAAAGGCCCAAAACGTTTATTTTGTTTATTTTCCCTTAAAAACAATATACCGGAACAGAAATAAGTGTCAATGTCATATTTTTCTATCAGTTTTATTTTATTTAACAACCATTTTCTCAACTGGAAAGCACCGCTTGATAAAATATAAGATATTTCCCTTTCGAGTATTGAACTAGAAAATGTACCTGTCAGCAAATCATCCAAATAGAAGGAAACAGGATTAGTAAACTGTGATTTAAAATGTAATGCAAATTGATTTAAACACCTTGCTGCAAGAAACGGCCAGGATTCACAACGATATGTCATTGTTTTTAATCCAAAACATTCAATTTCCAATTCATGTTCGTTCAAATATTTTTATAAAATTCTCTGAAAACAGCGCTGATTTGGGTATATAAGACTTGTCGGTACATTTTTAAAATATGAGCATTAATGGCGAAGGGAAAATTGTAAAGCCTAATCGGATGGTCAGCAGATCATTCTGAATAGTGAGACCAACATACAGATCATTAACGTATCGAAATTTTATTACCTAAGGGTTCATACAGTTTTTTGCACACTCTTTCTTGCACAACGTTACGGTTGTAGAAGACAAAATTAATTAAATTGTTTAGTGATATTTGATATAAACTTTAATTTGATTATTAGCCCAGTATATTTTGGTTTTGTTTTTTTTTCTTCCCATAATAAAATGTTAACTACATTTAATTATATGGATTAATTGATGATTTAACTAGGGTGGTTGTTCTTTATACAATTTTGTTTATCGTGATAATGACATTTATTATTTTTATTAATATTAATATTTAGAGATAAGCTTGTGTCATTTTTTTGTAAATGTTTGTCATAATAACTCAACTGAATGTACAAATTTACTTTTAATTTACAATGAATTTTTTGTCTTTCTTCTTTCCTCGATTAATATTTTTGAAGATGAAATCTATTTACGGGTTATACGTACTTTTTTTTTGTATACTGATTCTGTATGATTAAAGCAGGTGCAAAACACATAGGTTCATTTGTTTTCTCTATTTTTGCCTTTTTGGACTGTAGTTATTTTATAGATGTCGGTATCACTTATTAGTTTGCTTAGGATAACCTTTTTTTTCCTCATTTAATTGGTTTATTTAGTCACAAAATTTTCAAGGTAATTTTATACACAGGCCTCACTTTGGATTACAATTTTTTAATTATTGTTTTTTATCTGGTTGCTACACTTATTAACCGCAGAACTCACAAACCTTATTTTTCACCTACCTTAAAAGGCATTGTTAATTAAAAGCAGTTTTTTATTTTTCTTTTGCTACACTTACCTCCTCCCATACTAACCCTTCCTTCTTTCCTCTATGATATCCTGTGGACATATTAATGCTAGATCACTTTTAAATAATTTTAATGATTTTAAAACACATTTGCAGGATAATAGTTGTGATATACTGGGTGTCTCGGAAACTTGGTTGCACGCGGAAATAAATGATATTATCTTGAACATTGAGAATTATGTCATGGTACGATAAGACCGGCCCATGAGAAGGGGTGGTCGAGTTGCGGTGTATTTGAAAAGGTCTCTAAATTTTAAAATTATTCTTAGTGAAACTAGAGAATTTATTGAGCATATATGGATAGAAATTAGAATCCAAGAAAAAAAATTATTGATAGGTAATATATACCGCCCCCCCAACTCTGATGTAAACATTTTCTGTTCTTATTTCAAAAGCAAACTCACCGACTTTTTTGCTGACTCTGATTTTATGCTAATTTTAGGCGATTTCAATATAAATATGCTCGATTTAGGTGGAAAAATGTTCACGTTGCTAAACACTATTACAGAGCCTTTCAGTCTCAAACAAATCATTAGTGTGCCCACCAGGATTTCGAATACAGCCGCATCTTTGATCGATTTAATTTTTTGTAATACTGATAATGTTACGGATTCGGGTATTAGAGATATCGAAATATCTGACCATATGTTGGTATACTGCCAAATTAATTTGTCTATGTCAGATTCCCCGCCGAATTTCAGTTTTGCCTACAGACAGTTGAATAATATTAACCTAACAAACTTTAATTTGGATATTGAATCACTGCCATGGCACATTATGTATGGCATGACAGATATTGACAGTAAAGTCGATTTTTTTACGTCAAGCTTTCTAGAGATTATAAATATGTATGCCCCATTAAAAACAGTTAAAGGTAAAAAGAAACCGTATCAACCCTGGATTACGCCTAATATACGTTTAATGCAAAAATTACGAAACAAAGCTTTAAACAAATTCGACAAACGAAAAGCATAACAAGTTGGGATTATTATAAACAACTCCGAAATTTTACTAAATCTAAATTATAAGTTTAGCATTTCTAATCAAAGACAAAAATGGCACGAGCTAAATAAACTAAATATTATTAAAAGAGAAAAAAAATAGGTTGTCAGAATCCTTAACAAATGTAAATGATTTAAGTACATATTTCTCTAGAATTGCTACCAATAACGATATACCTGATCAGAATTTGATAACATTCTATTGTAATAATAGACTTACTAACTCTACATTTAATTTTGCTCCAGTAAGAGAAGATGTGGTGATGAGAATTTTGCAAAATATTAACACTAAAGCCTTTGGGATAGATCAGTTAAATATCACTCTAATTTCGCTAGCTTGTCCCAATATTTTGCCTCCTCTTACGCATATTTTAAATATTTGTATAGAAAAGTCGTATTTTCCGTTGAAATGGAAAAAGACGAATATTGTACCTCTACCCAAGGTAAGCAATCCCACACAGTTCAGCCAGTTACGTTCGATTTCAATTCTTCCAACGCTTTCCAAAGTGCTGGAAAAAATTATGGAATCTCAGATGTCCATTTTTTTGGAAACCAATAAAATACTTCCCAGGAAACAATCTGGATTTCGAGCGAGCCACGGTTGTCCGAGTGCACTCTCAATTGTCACCGACAATATTTTTAGGGCTATGGATACAAGCAAAGCTTGTGTTTTGGTTTTAATTGATTTTACCAAGGCGTTTGACATGGTAAATCATGAAATTTTGATCTCCATTTTGCGGTACGTGGGTTTTAGTGGAAGTGCAGCAAGTTTTGTCTTATCTTTTTTGACACATAGAATACAGCAAGTTGCTGTTAATGGAAATACCTCCGAACCTCTGAACGTTACAACTGGCGTTCCCCAAGGGAGTATACTAGGCCCACAGTTATATAGTATATACACTTCACAATTTGAAAGATGTCTAAGATTTTGTAACCATCACATGTACGCTGACGATACTCAGATTTATTTTCCTTTTAAGCCCTCTGACATCGATATTGCTAATAATCGCATAAACTCCGATTTAGAAAAGATTCTGAATGAAAGTAAAAGACATCTTTTAAAAGTAAACCCTATGAAATCTGTTGCTATTCTTTCTTGTAGTAATAATATTAGAAATAACTTGCTACAAAATCTTCATCTTACACTTGAAAATAAATCTATCATATTTAAAAATTCTGCGAAAAATTTAGGGCTTGTTTTGGATAACAAATTAAGATTCACCGAACATGTTACATCGAAATTAAAAATTGGATATTCTACCTTAAAAGTGTTATATTCCCATAGAAATTATCTTAGTTGCGAAACAAAAAAAATGCTCTGCGAATCTCTTGTCTTGTCACCATTAAACTTTTGTGTTAGTATTTATAGACCCTGTTTAAATGCCTTAGACGTAAAAAGAATTCAAACGTTACAAAATTCTTGCTTAAGACTAATATTTGGAATTCGCCGAAGACAACATATATCACATAAACTTAAAACCATAAAATGGCTAAACATGTACAATAGACGCATTTTACATTCGACTTGCTTTTACTATAAAATTTTAAAATATAAATCTCCTCCTTACCTTTTAGATCGTGTTGTTTATCGAACGGATGTACACAACTTAAATATCCGTATGAAGAACATATTGGCAATACCAACACATAATAAAGAGTTATTTAAACGTTCTTTTTCGTACAATATTGCTTTATGTGTCAATAAATTTGAAATTACTGATTTGTCACTTGCGTTTATAGTTTGCAAGAGACATTTGAAAAACAAATTACTCGCTCAGCAATTATAATACTTTGGTGAATTGAGTTTTAATTTTTTTTTTAATTGTGCCCTCCTGACTTTTTTTTTTAATTCTAGTTTTGTCATTGCGATGGTTTTGTAATTATATGTCCATATAAGCCATTTTTCTCCTTTTCCTTTCCTTTATTCCCTTTTCCTCTTCAAGTTAATATTTTTAACATTATTTTTCTTATCTAGCCTTTCTACCTCAGTATGTAAACCTCATATCTTTAAGTGTAGCAATCAACTCCTATTCGATCAGATTTGCATTGGCTATAACAGCACCTAATATGAGCATTTTTATTTTGTTCGTATGGGAGGCTGAAAACAAGCCATTTAACCCTCTTTAAAATTAATGATTTTTTTTTACTGCTACATTGTGCATCCTTATTTGGGTTAATAAACGTTTAATTATTATTTTTATTATTATTCTTTGCAGACGCATAAAAACCAATCTGACCGTTTTTGTCAGACAACAGCATGAAGTGGCAAATAATAGGGCAACTAGAATTAGTTAGAAATTTAGAAAGAATTACTAGAAATTTTAGAAATTTGTTTAGCGTTGATCATATGGTCTCGTATTCCTTTAAAAATGTAACATATTCATTTTCTAAATCCATATGCTTACTTAGCGTTTTTCAAGTATACCTAAACGTTTCAAAGCAGTGAAAAAGCTTTCGAAAGGAATTTCGTCCCAAATAGGCCAGTAGATTTAAATATCTACCTCGTGAAAAATACCTTTGAGCAAAAAGTTGGTACAGATACTCTATAAAGTGTGCTGAACAACATGTCAAAAGTCCCTTAACCTCACATTTGCAAGGAATGTTTTTCTATCCTGTTCAAAAAGCTATTTCAAATGCTCAGTAGCCTATAAATTTCGCCTTTTCACGCCGCGCGCCGGTATAAATAAGATTTATCTTTTAATCTAGAATGTAGTTACATTTTTTAATAATCGGATATATTGTACAGGATATCTTATTTTCAGCACTTTTGCATAGTATATCCCTTATTTTTAAAGATAAAGGGTTGCGATTTTCGCAACTTTTTTGTGAAATTAAAGATAGCGCCATTTTGGACACCTCTCGTATCCGTAGCTATCTGATAACTTGTCAAAAAGGTGAAAGCTGTTCCTTATATGACTTTTTTCCTAGAATTCAGTACGGCTTTCAGGGATACGGGGTCAGGTCAAAAAGTTATCGGACCCAACTTTATTTTTTTAAATGGAACACCATGTATATTATTATTTGCGTTTATTAGGAATATTGTGAGCATTCCAAAAATGTATAGGTGTATGCAGTTGTTTTGAAAAACAAGCGCAAAATTCGAATATTTCTAAAATTCACTTTTGTGTCCAACTAGTAGGTAGTAGGCTATGGCTAATTTGTTTGGAACAAAAAACAAAATGTCAAAAACCTTGCGGTTTTGTCAATTTTGATTATTAATGAAATATTTTCATTGTTTTGGTGTTTCTACTAATGGCGGCTCTTCCATAGGATCATTTGGTGAATAACGCCCCAAAAATATTTCAGAAAATAAATTATTCGTTTGACCGTCCCTCCTAATAGTTGTAATAAAACGCGAACCTTGGGAAAAGTTAAATGAGTTACACTATTAATTAGCTGCGCGCGGCGGTTCGAATGGTCTCGTTGCGTTCCTTAGGCATAATGAAATACGCTATAGCTTGACGAAAGTACCCGAAGATTTCACATATACCGAGCGGCAGCCGAACGTGATAGCAAATGGAATATGAAATCGCGATTTGGGTCATCAGCAGGTCTCTTCTCATAATTCGATCGTTCGGTCGGGGCATCACATCGGCATGCGGAAGTTCAATTGTTCAGACGTTTTTAACCGATGAAAACTGTTTTTTGTAATATATATTTTTTTATTTTTATGATCCATGTGTGACTTTGAAAAATGCAGGAAATAAAATGTTGGTAGTGACTAGTGCAAAAAAATAAACAACTAAAAAGTGCTACGAACTGAATTTTGCAAAAAATAACCAATTTTAAGGTGGTCTATGTTTGAGTTGTGAATGTAGAACGAAATAAAATGTCGGTAGTGCAAAAAATTTAATAACTAAAAAGTTCTAACGAATTTAATTTTGTAAAAATAACCGAATTCAAGATAAGTGGTCGCAATTTGCCGGAACTTAGTATACGACAAACTAGTAAAGACAAAAATAAAGAAGTTCATCGAAACTTTCGCAAAAATATGTACGATTTAGCTAACTGGATATGCGGTTGTGAAGTCGCTAACTCATTTTACTGTTATGTTTGTTTGTTGTTTTCTAAGGACTCGTCGGACTCATTTTTGTGCAAAGCCGGTGTTAAAGACTTAAATCACTTAAAAGAAAAAATAAAAAAACATGCGTTTTCTGCAGATTACATGAAATGTTCGTTGAACTATGCTACGGTCGGAAGCGTTGATATTCGCACTCAGCTAGACACAGCTTATAGAAAATCCCTTTTTAATGAAAATGTATCCAAAAATCGTTATATTTTAAACAAAAATATAGATTGTGTAAAATTTTGTGGGGCATTCGAGCTGTCACTACGTGGCCATGATGAAACGGCTTTGTCTGAAAATCCAGGGGTTTTTCGAGGGCTTATACATTTTGTTGAGGAGTTGTGCTAAGATAGACTATCCGCTTTAACAACGTTAAGTATCGAGAAATCGTTTATAAAAGGAATGTGCGTGCAATTTTAACCAACGTGGCATTCAGCATTTTTCCCATTCTAAAGTACGAAGACTAGGCTTGAACTTCAAGAGAATTTAAAGCTCAATTTAAAGATAAGATATTTATTTTTATTTTAAGTATGCCTATTTTTAAATTTGTTATTGACCTCAAAATATAATTCCCCACAAGCCGCCACTGGTTTCTACTTAACTATATACTATATTTAATTTACTTTTTTTACAATAATGGCGGACTATGAAAATTATGAAAAGTATGATATGTTTGTAACATACAATCTAATAAAAATCCCCAAGAAGTTTCGGAATTATATTTACCAAGGTAATGTATCTTGAGCGCTATGGTTAGGATAATATCTTAGAGTCCTTTTTATTCATATTAGATATATAGAGAGCCCCGTCCTGAAGCACAGAGAGAGAAAAGAAATAAATATAGTGACAAAAATCGTTTCTTATCTCGCACCTATATCACAAAAATACTAGGCTAAGGCTTTTGCAAAAGGCGCACATTTACAGATTTTCTATAATTAGAACAAAATAAATAAATAAATTGATTTATATATTTCACATTCCTTGACTGTTTTAATTAGGATGCGATGTTGCAAAAATATATAAATAAAAATATATTATTTTATTCTATAATATTCAAATTGGCTACGCTGAAAAAGTTGCCAGTTATTTTTTTTTATTTACGCCCTTTCTCACCTTAGTAACATTAAACACATGGCTTCTTAAGATCAAATCAAAATAAAGTTTTCGCCAAAAATCCAACTTAGAATGTTTTCGAAGTTAAAATGAAATTTTATTGGAGTATATTGTGAAAATAAAAGAACAAAGTTAATGTTTATCACTTATATAATCTATACTCATTTTTGTTTTATTAATTTTATCCGAATATTTCTTTTGATTCCAGCTCTTGTGGTGCTGGGTTTCTTCATTTGTTGGGCGCCATTCCATGCCCAACGCCTCATGACGATTTACTTTAGAGGAAGTGAAGTTATTGAAGAAGTCAACTACTGGATGTTCTTTATCACCGGCATCTGCTATTACTTTTCTTCCACGCTTAATCCAATCCTCTACAACGTTATGTCGGAAAAAATGAGGAATGCTTTCAAGGAAATATTCTGCGGTGCTAAGTTTAAGAAGCAAGTGAAGAGAGGAACTTTTAGGGAAACAAGTAATACCTACGTCTCAATGCATAATAATCATAATCATCATCACTGTACTGAGCTAGAAGAAGATCTTTTTATCCCTAAAGATAGTCCTACTATTTTGCTCAGCGGAAGCCAGCGAAACGGTAAGAAGTATTTGAGCAAAACTGGCAGTAAAAGAAGTAATATTTTAAGTGAAACTGGTGTATAAATTTTAAAAATAATGTGTATATAGAACTCAAATATTTTAGTGAACATTGAGACAAGATTAAAATCAGACTTATGATGATATATTATGATTTATTGAATTAAGTGATTCTAAGCTATAAAGAATTCGTAAATATTTTAAAAACTGAAAATTTAAAAATATAATAATTGTGGAAAATTTAGTGAACTTTTAAAATTTTCTTTAAGAAAACTTTGTTTACACAGAATGTTACAAAGGTAATGTAATATATTTTAATGGTTAGTTTTTTGTAATAATTTTGAAGAAAAGTTCCTGTACGTTTCTAGGATACAGGATGTTGAAAATTTAATAAAAGCAGGTTTTTCGTGCTGACATGCCTTTAACTATAGAAAGTATTTTTTGCATATTATTATTGAGATAATTCTCTCCAGTGGCATCGATGCGAACACTTGGCAATTTTCCTCCATGAATATGCTACTGAAACTGACATATTTTTTGTTTAGAGCGAAGTAGTAAGTAGTAATCTAACATAAAATATTTTAAAACTAAAAAAAATAAATCGAAGTCAGAATATGCCGTGATTACGATTTGATGCACTGAAGCTTCAACTATAGTAATCAAAAGAATTACAGGTTCATGAGTTTACAACTTTTAACCCTGTCACCACCTACTGGCTAAACGACTGGGCCAATTTTCATGCGTGAGACCTCAATAGAATCTTCTGTATCACTCATGTATTCTTAACTGGAAAGTCACTTTGTAAAAAAAATAAATAATTTTATTACTAATCGTGGTGTATGTACATACAGGGTGGTCTAACAGTGCGTTTAAGTCCAATTGCTTGATAAATGTAAAAATTAGAAAAAAAAATTAAAGCTGTAGGGGCTGCTGAGAGCTACAACCTAAAATTATTTCCGATTATACAGGCTTAAGGATAAGTTTGCAACAAATCAGACTAACATTTTTTTTAAATAGAACACCCTGTATATTGTTTCATTTTCAGATTCCTCCGTTTTTGGCGATTCACCCCATATAGTGTGTGTGGGGTCTATAAAGATTAATTCAAGATTTATGACCACTTTTCGAAAATATGGCAAAGTGTTGCCCTTTCAACATTTATTTTTTTTATTTATTCATACCAGCAGGTGTGGTCAAAAAAGTTTAAAACTTCAAAAAATAAAAATTATCACTAATAAAAAAGATTTAATTCAAAAATTTCACAAAAACAAAAGATAGTATTACAATGATCTAGAAATAGAACTGGTGGTTATTATGAAATGATCGATATGATTTATGTGTTAGGAGGAAGTGAAAGGAATTGTTTGTTAGGAATAAGAATATCTCACCACGAAAAGTATCCTGATAGAAGACACGAACGAGAAGCGCTTTTGACAGATTATGCAATGGTTTGATGAGACGGGAAATGTAGAATACACGAAAACTGATCAACAATCAAAAAACAATGCTAGGAAACAAATCGTATAAAACAGCAAAAACTACTTAATTATATGTTGCTCGACACAAATATTTAAAAGATTTTCAAAATATACGTTATCATCTCTTAATGTATTTAAATTAATATTATTAAATATACTTCAGATTCTTTCCTTCATATTTTCTTTTGTAGTCTGAGGTGTTTGATATACTAAATTTTTAACAACACTCCACAGAAAAAAGTACATTTTTGTCAAGTCAGGAGAACTAGACGGACACGCAGTCGGTCCTCCTCCTCCTATCCTACTTGAAATTGTCCTTTAAGAAATGCATGAATGTCAGCCGTATGGTGAACTGGGGCACCGTCATGCATAAACCATACTTATTCACGAATGATTGGGATTTTGGTATATATAAATAGTGTTCTAAAATAAGCCTTTCTCTAAACAAATGCAGACAGAAGACAAAATTTCCAACCATTCCACCCTAGGCATTAACACCCGTATTCACTTAGAAGGTTTAAATTTAGACCAGGTCTAACTTGACAGTAATAGGTTTAAGATGACATTTTTAACAATTGAGCAAATAATTTTTGTAAATGTCACAATTACGAAATGACAGTGACATAAGCGAAACTAAGAGTTTTAGGTACCATGGCAACTAGACCTGGTCTAACTCTTAAACCTTTTTAGTGAATACGTGAATAATAATAGTTCCTAAAACTGTTGTTATGCCCAGTGACAAAAATCTAGTCGCCTGTGGTAATCATCCTCATACAATTCTAGAAGGAGTTGAATGTGGTATAGGTGAAACTTGTTTTTTTTAGAATTCGTAGAACAGTTGTTTTACTTACATCGGTTTCTCTTGCAAATTCTTAACCCAATATGTGGGACTTCTATAACTTTTATGTTTACCGCTAACTCGTTCTCATTTAAAACAGGTTTGACTCGATCAGTTTTTGTGTATTCTACAAACCGTTGCATAAACCTTTCAAAAGCGCTTCTGTTGGGTTGTCTTTTCTCAGAATACTTTCCGTAATATGTTCTTGTCGCTAACAAACTTTATACATTTCACTTACTCCTAACACATAAATCATATCAATCATTACCTATCTATTAAAATTAATCTTTGCGTCCTACAATAGAAACTGTACTTAGTTTTTAATACAAAACTTAAGCACCAACATTATTTGACAATTCAAATTTGTATTTTTAACAGTTTAATTTCATTTGTTAAAATAAGGCAGCCCACTTATGTTATGTTATTTACTGACCAAGCAACATTCCACAAAAATGGAAATGTCAATAGACATAATTTTCATTATAACGCTACTAAATGACCTCATTTTACTTGCACAACTAGTCAAAATAGGTGGTCTCTTAACATCAAATGTACCTAATATTTTCGAAAAGTGGCCATAAATCTTTAACGACTCTGTATAGAACCCACAAACCCTATATTGGATGAATGACCAAAAAGGGAGGAATCTAAAAATATAATAATATACAGGGCGGTCCATTTAAATTAATCGATGATTTTTATTTACCCTGGATACAGTTATTAAAGAATACTAAAGAAAAATACCCCAGTTGAATGAAGACCATATATTAAAGTTTTTACTATGCTAAAATCGTTCATGCTAAGAAATTAAAAATATACATGGCGTCAAATATATTTTCGAAAAATGGCCATAAATCTTAAATGACTTGAACGTATAGACCCCACAAACATTATATTAGGTGAACGGCCCAAAGGGAGGAATCTGAAAATAAAATAATATACAGGGTGTTCAATTTAAGAAAATGTAAGTTTTGTTTGTATTCTCAATCTTGTATCCTAACCCGAAATCCTAAGCATTTATTTTTCAGTATTGTCTTTCAGGGAATGTTTATTTTATCTCTTCTAGTAAATATCGAGCGATCTTGATAATTTATTTCTATTAGGTTAGGTATAGGTAATAAAGATGGTTTGTATACTTTCAGAAAACTTCTTAAATCATATGGCATTCTGGATAAAGGGTAGTTACTAAAATAAATATGAAAAGCAATTATTGTTCTGTTACAGCTTGATCTTGTACGAAAGACGTAAATACACCAAATACAACAAAGACACGTTTATCTTATAGGTCTGTCAAAAAATGCACAAACGTTTGTTTTTAAAGAAAACGATCATTTTTTCAAGGTGGGCCTTGCCAACGACGACAGGGTAAAACTTTTGATGAGACTGACTTTAGGTCTAAACCAACATGGGTTCAAAATGGACTGCACACCTTTGGTGAAATTGGCAAATATTTCGTATACTGTAAAACTACTGACATACTGGTTTATCCATGTTAATAAAAGATATTTTTACCTACATTAATATACAAAATATAAATACACAATATTGTCAAAAGCACTAGATGTAATGTACCGCAATAAAGTTTTAAAAGTAAAGCTATGAGTGATAACTATGAAAGACTCACAGATTATGACTCATCGCCAAAAACTCCTGTACACTATAGAAAGTTTGTACCATTACATTGTTTTATAAAGTTAAAATATTGTTTTTCATTCATTTCCCTAAAATGTTGAGGAAGCCTATTGTTTGGACCAAAGCACGACTTTTTCAACCTTAAAAACTGTAGGGCTATGTTATTTTTGGTTCAAGTATCTTGATCATGATGGCTATTACATATATTATATCTATGTAAATTTTTCTTAACATAAACCAAACATCTCAGAATGTAAAGCAAAGGTATAGTTAATATTGTAAGTGTTATAAATACATTGCTAACATCTGCTCTATAGTGCAAGTCGGAAATCACCCGAATCGCTCTTCTCAGGAGAGTTAACATCCTAGTTACCTGAGCCCTATGTCCTTAAGTCAAGATTGCATAATCACAATGGGATTAAAAAAGAGTATATTAAAACATTGGCAGTACATTATTTTCAACAATGTTTTGAACCTTCCTAACAAGAAGGATTATAGTTTTTAATTTCTACTAAAAAAAGTTCGTGTCTAAATGGATACCTAAAAGCCTAATAGAGTCTTTTATGGGTGCATCATTATGCATCCCCTTAATACAGAACACAATTTTTTCGGACTTATTAATATTTAAAGAAAGTCTATTTGGGTTGAACCATTCCTGCAATATATCTACCGATACCTGCATCTGACTAACAAGATAATTAAAATCTTTAGTTATTATGAGTGTTGTGGTATCATCTGCAAAAATTACAAGTTTGGTATCAGTTGCTGTTTCAATGTCATTGACATTAATCAAAAATAGAAGGGAGCTAAGGATTGATTCTTGTAGTACCTTATATTTCAGACTCACAGGCTCAAATAGTTGACCCACTAACGAAGTTTGCTGAATTCTATGTATCAGATAACTTGTTATTAATGTTATGCTTGAACGTAATGTTTTAACTTAAAAAGAAGGATATCATGGCATATGCAATCGAAGGCCTTGGTGAGATAACATAAAATTGCTCCCACATGCTGACACTGTTCAAAGTACTCGGCAGCACACTTCGGTAAGGAAAGATTCGCACTAGCATTTTCGAATGCCGAGTTCACTATATGTAATATGCCATAATTTTCAAAATATGCGTAAAGTTGGGACTTCCATAAATGTTCAAGAACTTTAGAAAGTACGTAAGACTGGCCTGTAATTCTTAACCACGTCAATATCCTCTTTTTTACGGATAGGGATTACTTCAGAATTTTTTTGTTTGACATTTGGGTATGTCCCTCTCGAATACGAGTTTGTTAGATATGTCAGTGGTACAATCAAACTATTTTTCACCGTATTTACCATTTTACGGATTTAAGGCTTTGTACTGCATTCCTGACTTCCACAAAACTCACTTTTAATTGGAAACCATTCACAAGAAGAGTAACAGCCTGCCGTAGTATGTAATATTCAGTACAGTAATTTTAGGTAAACTGGGAAGTTTAAACAAGTCATTTAAAGAATCTGGAGATGTTTCCTTATTTCAACCAGAGCAGAGTTATACCATTTTACATCTCTATTGCACATGGACACACCCTTTTGAGGTTGTTCTTGACCTAGTTTTTAATATACAGTATGTTAAACTTTGCCCAAATCTTATATAAAATATATGAAAAAAACAGGATGACACCAAATGGTGTATAGTACATTCCAAAATAAGAAAAAGCACCTAGTTCCGAAATATATGGACAATGACATTTACAATAAAACAACCTGTACATCAAGAATAAAACGATTGCACCTTAGTTCATATATAATGTTTCTTATTTTGAGAAGTACTAATTTTGTGTTATCCTGTTTTCCCCAAGTATATAAAATGACGTTTGGTAAAGTTTAACATCCTGTGTGTTAAAACTAGTCGGATGGTTAGATTCTGCCCATGATATCTTTTGTTCAGGACGTAAAGAACTACAACACATAAAAAAGCAGTCAATTTTAAATAAGGTTTGGGAGTGGTCCTATGCAAATATTTCTTTAGACGCCGGTGAAAATGGATATAGACCGAAAACTAAAATACATTTTACAGACTCCCCCCCCCAAATTTTATAGAGTTCTAACAAATATTGCTTGCCGAATTTCATTTACTAAAAAAAAATTATAAATAGTTAAGTAGTGTCAAAAATGACATATTATATTCGAATGCGGTCTTATCGTGCGGGTCCAAAGGTCACCAACATTATAAATCAAATCAGAAAACACAGTGAATATCAAAATGTTGTGTGATTCTTTTATCAGGCTATTAAATCTCGATGGGCTATTTACAAATATACAGGGAGAAAGAAAATAGTTTTTTTTATTATATTACGCAATATTATTAAGATAGCCACTTAATATTAATTTATATGTTAAATGCTGAGAGACTAAATAAGAAAATTCGCTAAATATGTATTTGCTTAAAATTTTTTGGTTGGCAAAAACAAAAATACACAAAATGGCAAGCGCCTTAGTAAAGTCGGAAGGCAATTCGAATCAGTGAATATGTTCTGTTTATACAGCCACTTAATGAAAGTGAGATTTTTTTATCAATCACCAAAAATTATGAGCCCCGCTTTACCTAAAAATCTAACCACTTATACAGTGTCATTTATTTAAATGCGGGCCACCCCTGTGCAAAGAAAACCTTTTTTTTTGTAAGGTGATAACAATAAAATTTTATTTTGCAAAAATATGATACAATTTTGTTAAAAACACAAGATAATTAGTTATTACTTCTCTCGTGAGATTTTTTCAGATCTTTACGTTTACGGGTACCTAGATGCCAGAAAACATGTTTTCTCAATTCTTATCCGATTTCTTCAAATTTCAGTCTAAAATTAAGGGACATACATGCGAAAAATACAGGCTATATATATATATATATATATATATATATATATATATATATATATATATATATATATATATATATATATATATATATATATATATATATATATATATATATATATATATATATATATATATATATATATATATATATATATATATATATATATATAGCCTGTATTTTTCGCTAGCCCCAAGTTTCTAGTAAAGCGATTTTACCGATTTTTATATATCAAATTTTGTCTTATAATAATTAATAAAAAAATTTACTTATTTTCAACACGCTTTGGAACAAGTATTCTATAATTATTTAATTTTAAAAAATTTAAATTAAAATTCACTGGCTAATATCCAGGAGCTAGAAGATTAAGAAATATACACGAAAAAATCGAAAGGCAAAAGACTTAAGTTACAATACAAAAATGGATATTCAAAAATTTATGATTTATACACTCATAATATAATCCTTCAGAAAGTTTTTAATATTATATCATCATCACTTAAAAAGTCATCACGTCCTCAAATGGCGCAATGATCATGGTGCTATTTCGACATCTAGAACTCGCTCTCGATTGCATCATATATTAATTTCTCCGTATGTTCCACAGATTTCTTCCAAAATATTTTAAACAATTTGCACTTCATCTGATGTAAGGCCATCGTTCACGTGTTTTTCGTAAAAAATATTAATTCTATTGCATTAAACAATGGTATGGCGGCAGTCGTAAAACCTCATGTTTATTTTCCTCAATATTTCATCTAAGTCATATATTGTTGGTTTTTTTTTAGTAGATTTTGCCATTAAAAGAAGTTTTAGTTTCATATTGGGTATAGAATTTTGTTTTTGTTTTATTAGCCTGTCATAAATACCACTTTTCTTCCAGGATGGAGTAGGTTGTTTATTTAAGATTCTTGAATGATAAGATGCATTGTCCAGAATGATTAAAGATGGAGCATCTAAATTTGGAATCAGTTGTTCTTTTAACCACTTTTCAAACAGTTCATAGTTCATATTATCATGGTAGTCCATACTTTTGGATGTTGAATAAAACAGTAAACTTGCACCTGGGAGAAATCCTGTTGAAGAACCTGCATGCAAAATGATGAACCGTTTTCCTATCCCACATCCCTTTTTTCTCTTGACACTTTCTACAGACTCGTCCTGCCAAGATTTCGAACCACTTCCATTAGAAAATATCTCGTCTAAAAATACCACTTTTCTAAATTTTGAATTAACATTTTCCGTGTATTTCTTTAAAAACTGGATACGCTGACTTGCTATGTGTGGCAACTCGCATAAAAATGTTCAATTACAGTCCTTTTTATATCGAAAACCCAACATTTTTATCAATTTTGCCAACGATTTTAGTCCAATTTCCAATATGCCTCGATTTTTTAAAGCTTCTTTTAAAACTTGAAGTGTTATATTAGTTTTTGATGTGTATAAATCGTAAATTGCATGACGAACATCCATTTTACATTTTCACTTAAGTCTTCTGTCTTTATCTTTTTTCGTGTACATTTCTTAATCTTCTTCGGTAGTAATTTTTTTTTTTTCATGCACAATTTTCTGCGCAGTCCTCAAACCGATTCCCAGAGCTTTTGCTACTGTCACCTGGATGCAAAAACCCGAAAATTGTTTTTCATTACTTTTTTGACTGACTTGTCGATCTGACTTTGAAGTGACATCGCTCAAAGATTTTTGCAACTGCTGGTATTTATATATTTATCCTCCTTTTTCATATGAAAATATCATAGGTCTATCAATTCATCTTCCAGATTTTATGCGGAGGATATGATTACACGTAATAAAATAAAAAAAAACTTAAAAAGTTTGTCGTTGATAAATCGTATGACCCGCACGATAACACTGCTTTTGACTATAGTAGATGCTTTTTTTTGGTATAAGGATTATTTAGAAGAAAATTTATTTATTTTTTAGCCTTATACGGGATAGCAGGTATCTATATAAAGTCTAGTATTGCTTATTTTAGTATGTTTTAAGGTTTCTTTCTTGTATTAATATACTAGTTCTAAACAGTTTTATTTTTAATAGATATTGTTAAATTCTCAAAATACGTTAGGTTATGAATTGCTAAAGGCAATCAATGGATACTAATTTTACATTTTATCGTTCAAAATAAATATAATTTTAATGTCTGCATAATTTAGAAGGTGAAAGGAGTACGAAGTAACTATTTAGATTTAGCGTTAAGAATTAGAATGGGACAAAACAATATTTAGAACATATTGCATCAAAAGCAACAAGAACGATTGCCTAAAAAAACCAGAAGAAAGTATTTTATATTAAGATTTCTGACAGCTTCTTTACGAATAAGTTACCGATTTAATTAGGATTCCCTTCTTTTATGATTGTTTGGCGAATTATAACTAACGAGTATTACGTTAACATATTAACATATAGATTGACATTTTAAAACTTTTATACGTCATTGAACTATGAGTTAAAATATGATCAAGTTATATATTTATTAAGATGTTTCTAATTTATCAAATTACTTCCTTAATAAAAAGCAAGGTGTTTGGTCATATTTATTAAGATGTTCATGGCATATCAAAAATTTTGGCAGTGTTTTAGTGTTCGTCAAAAATAATATATGAGTAAAAACGTTTAATGAATATGAAAGTTCGCGATGCGTTTCCTATATTAATGTTAATTTGATCTGTTAAATCAACTTGTATTATAAGAAAAAAAATATTTTTTGTAAACTAGTGAAAGCTCAAACACAATCGTAATAGCAAAGATATTGACAAATAATCGTTTTCAAAATTTCTACTATATTACAAGTAGAACATCCGTATTTTGTATTTTCTAAATTATATCTTTAGATATAATAGATATAGATATGGATATGTTAACGTTAGATATTAAGGTCAATTTAAAACAAAATAGTTGTCACTAAATTTTCCATAATTTTCTATTTTTGGTAACGTCCAAATATTTTATACTGAAAATATATAGAAATAAAGAAAATATAATAATATATTGTTCTTCACATGTTGCAGATCTAGGCACAAACAGTACCTCTACATGACATCACCAAATCTAGGCAAACCAAAATCATGCTAAACACATCTCACACTTACCCAGGCCATCTAAGGTTGCCATAATTACAACATAAAACATATTTACACTATTCTTAAAAAGAGGTTAAGATGTACAGTAATAGTACTATAAAAGAAAATTAATTTATATAGTTATTATAGCTTTTAAAATAAATCAGGCATTTTTTCTTTGGCTAAGCGGCTTAAGATAGGGTAACTCATATTTATTAATATCTTTAATTTGTGTATTAAAAATTTAAAGCTAATTAAATAATTGGTAAAACATGAGTTTTCTGGCAGCATGTGTAACATTTTTCTGTCACTTCCGGTATAACTAGGACCGTTTCTAGGCCTTTTAATACCTCAAATAAGACCATCAGGGTATGATACCCATAATGAAAGCCAGCAACTAACAAAACATCCCACCGCATGTTTACTCCTACCTCTAGAAACGGATCTGGGTATTGAATTCAGAGCGACATTCTGAGTGCAAAGCGCACTATCTATTTGGCATTTTGTACTAGAAAAAAACATATTTTTTTAATCTAGAAGGATATCTTAAAAAATGTAAACAGTTGTTAAAAAAACGTAACAATTATCGTCCTGGAGCCCACGACCACGATCTTGCACGTCTCATAAACTGACAGATGATTAACTATAATATTCTGATATCGCTTATAATTTTTTACGCCCTGGGTTCAATCGGCATAATGGTGGAAGGAGTTGCCAGGAATGAAGTGTATATAATCTAGATTTAAGAAATATGTAGCTAAATACACTAAATATTTCGTGAATATATCTTTTAGAAAAAATATGCACAAAATAATAATTCCTGGGAGCTTGATATTTAAGACTTACATCAGACGGAGGGATCAGTTTACATCTAAACTTATTTTCTCACAGTTTCATGAAGTATCACATATAAAAAACTATTTGAAAACCATCACCTCATTCAAATAAATATTAAAAAAGTTATGCTTCTTCAAAGTTAAAAATATATTCAGCGGCGGAAATTTAATATCTGACGTCATTGCATCCGAAAGGTCGACAGTATGCGTATTAAATAACTTGGTGTAGTGAATAAAATGCCTAATATTTAAAGTGGAAGGTTAAGCTTATTTTTTTTTAAAGTTACATACATTTCAATTTTGGTTAGATGGCACTTTGTGGAGAGCATCTAAACAATAAAGCGGGAGTGACTGGGTATACCATATAAATTTTGGGAATTTTTCGATATCATAATCGTTTTATCCTTAGTACATTTTCCTGTAAATTAAATATTTCCTCAGTCTCTTCTGCTAAACTAAAATCACTAGACGTTGGCTTATACAACGCCGAAAAATCAGAACACGTACTGCTGTTCGAGGAATCAGTTGTTAGTATATTTTTCGAAGTTTTTTGCTTTTGTTTCTTTCTACCCGTAATATTTTGCAGTCGACAGATTTTCATTTAATTTTTAGCTTTATGCTAACTCGAATAAATGTATCCATCCTCTGAATTCCGGTACCTTCATGAGCTTCTAGTTCTTCTGGTATATTCAAGTTTGTTTCGCTATCTGATGATAATGTTCTGGTAGAAGGTTCCAAATCTCTGTGTCACTGTCGCTTTAAAAAAAACACTTTGAAAACTTCTACTGTGTGCAACTTTTCTGCTTCTGACAATCAAAAATCTGCGGAATCACTTCCGGCTTCAATTTAATGTTCACATTTTTCATCATCTTATACTACATGTATTTATCCAGATCTCCTTCAAGCTAAAATCAAATATACCTACGAAAGTAATAAAACAATCCAATGTAAATATATTTATTAACTAACTAGCTTTTGCGAGAGGTTTCGCTCACGTTACAACTTTAAAGCCAAAAATTATTCCCTATCCCGTGGAAACTTTAAAAAAATCCGGCCTTATTCCTTGTCTACATCAGAAAGGGAACCTCTATGCAAAATTTCAGCTTTCTATGTGTAGGGGTTTCGCATGGGCATTGATAAGTCAGTAAGGCAGGACTTTTCTTTTAATATATAAAATTTTTTTACACCCTGTATACATTTTTAAAAATCTTAAAATATGTAAATAACAAGATAAAACACACGTGTTCAAGCGTTTTTCCAAAAAGACTGTTTTTTAAATTAAAAAAAATATTGTAATATTTAAGGGCTGGTTTCACCCCCTTGAAATTAGAGTTTTCAAGAATCCCTTCTTATCAAACCTCTACACCCTAAAATCAACTTGTATGCCAAAATTCAGCTCTCTGTGTCAAGCGGTTTGAACAGGATCGTGATGAATGAGTGAGTGAATATTAGAATAGATAAGAACAACAATAAAAAAATAATGCTAGAAAAGTAACAAGCTAATGGTAGCCTTTAATTTTAATTGCATTGTCACTGAAAAATGGTATTGTATTCCCTGAAAATCTCAGCCAATTAACTTTCTCCTTAACCGAATAATTATTCTTCTTTTCACTAGCTATAATAATGTCATTTATCAGACGCGCAGCGATAAACAACATTTTGCTCGAATGCTCCAGAACTAATACTTCGCCAACCCTCTGAAGTCTTCAAATGAAATATCTTAAATGAAAGATTGATACAAAATACAGACAACAAATTATTGGGAGTGTTTTTTATAAACGAATAAAGGCCCAACAATGGGAAAATATTATTTTGTGTTGATTTCGTTAAATTAAGATCGTGTTCAGTATTTGTTTTCGCAATATTTGACCTGATATATATATATATATATATATATATATATATATATATATATATATATATATATATATATACATATAATTTATAACAGGTTTTCCAACTTAACTTGTAAATACTGGGTTTACAATGTTCCTGTCTTAATCTTTTTAATAACAATATAATTTTTAAATAAATTATTGATATTAAAAACAATACTTGCTTCATTATTCTTAAAAAACTTTGGTATCAGATGTTATGTTTCCTGTATATGTTAATGTATAAACTAACAATATCTTTTTTTAGGTTGTTCTTTCTTCACTAATTTATTTATAAGAATTTTATGATAATTAACTGCTGCTATTTGTTTTATTTTATATAAATCTTTAATATAATTAATAGGTTAATTTTATTAATTACTTTAATATTTTTTGAAAAATTTGAAATTCTTATATTTATATTTTTAATAGTTATTCCTGAGTCTAAAAAAATAATTTATTTGTTATATGCTAACCCAACAGGATATTTTATATTTTGTGTAAATAACTTAAGACTTAAGGAGTTTCCGATTATTAAACTTTCCTTATTTACATTATATGTTTAAATTAAATTGCTGTTTGTGAAGAGGTTGATAAAGCTTCTAACATTTTCTTGTTAACATATTGAATAACCATTATAAGTAGTTCTTCAACTATTATTATATCATCAGAAGGCGGTATACTTGAGAATACATTTTGAGGATCAAATGACGTTATTCGGTACCGTTAAATTATTAATTTGCCTTTATTAATTATTATAAGCTGTTCTGATGACTATAGATTCAAAATTGGAATATTCTATTAAAATATATATTAATTAACTTATCAGAAAATATTATTACTATTAAATGGATTCAATTTGGGAGCTTGATTATTCATTAAAGGTATTTAATATTTTTCTTGATCAGTAGATATAGTGAATTCTTTCAATGCATTTCTTACCAATGTTTTGTCAATTAATTTTTTAGACTTATCTAAACTTAAAAAGACTTTTAGAAATATACTGATTTTCATTCATTGTTACGATAGTTTTCCCTCGTCTGCTTTTGTAAATATTATATTGTGGATATTACTTATATTATCTATTGATTTCATTAAGGAGTAGAGATCTGAAAACTACCTAAACTGCAAATACATTTTTTAGAACTTCATATTCTCCTGATCAAAAAAAATACAGGTTTCTGTTGAATATCGACCATTGTGTATCAAAAATGGAAAAAATGAGGTCCATGACGAAATTGAACGTTGATTCAAAACAGTAAGTACAATTTTTCAAAGATGGGACAATGTGCTTTTAGTGTTCAGATATCTCTAAAAATATCACAAAACTGAAAATTAAATAACAGGTTTTATCCATTTTTATCAAATGTCTCTTTTGGTAGATTTGGGTATTTCCTCTCGAATTTTTATAATTTTAAGTGGGGTGTTCTGTTTTAAAATACATATACTTGGGCCATTACTTTTATTAAGTATGCCCTGCGTACTTCAACACAATTTTGTTTTTTGTATAAATATATAAAACAAGAAGAGTTGCAATGAACTTTTTTTTATTTGGAACTGATATCGGGGGTCAAAATATATTGGGGCACCTTGTACATACACCATATCCAGAAATCATAAACATTCCTTCATCGCTGAACATTATGATAACGTTGACAAATTAATGTGTCCTACAATTTCATCCTTTAAATAGACATTTTTTTATCTTTTAGTATAGACAAGCATAACAAATATTTTGCATAACGTTCGTTAAGACTACAAAGGGGACAAGTGGATTGAAAATAATTGAGCACGCTGGGATTTTGGCTAAATGCAAATTAAAAGTAAAGGTCAACCGAAATTAGGAAAACAAACGAGTGTAATTTCTGTTCCTAATGACGTAAGCATTTAACTCCAATTTTATATTATCTATCTTCCTACAAAATGTTTAATCTCTAGCCTTACCGTTTATTTTTGCCGCAAAGTACCCTAATTTATGGCAATCTTTGTTTGGAAAGGCAAACATTTACACGTTATTCACAGGGTTCTATGTCTGGCATGGAACTTGAGTTTGAGCCTCAATAGAGTATAAATACTCGCCAAAATAATATTTATTATTGAATTAGGAACGCTATAAATTAAATAGTTAAAATCTCATTTGAGGGCTGTCGGGGGATTATTGAAAAGATCTAAGGAATAAAATCAAAAGTGGTCATGTAGATATCATCCACTCCTGTATATAGGCCTCTTTTATACTTCTCCAAGTCTCCATATTTTGTGCCAGGTAATATAGTTCTCAATCGGAAAAATTCCGTGACATATCCAAGCTATCCTAAGGTATCATAACAATTGAAATCGTAACTCACTCTTGATTAAAACACTATCAAATTTGAATGAATTATTGCTTTTAGATTGTTTATGGAAAAATGCAACTTCTTATTTAATTGCTATAATAAATTTTGACATAGAAAATTACAAACAAATAAAAAATATGCATACAACTTAAATTTTGATATGTATATTAATATATTGCATGCAGTAATAATAATTACTACTAAATATTATCATCCCGAATTTTAAATCATCCACTCCTGTATGTAGGCCTCTTTTATACTTCTCCAAGTCTTGCCAGGTAAATTCCGTGATATCTCTAAGCTCTCCAGTTCGTGGTCTTTTCACACTTGATCGCCAGTGAATTAATTCATTAGGACTTTTATTACTAGTTTGTTCATTACTTAATTCCTGCTTTTAAACTGGCTATTTTGTATTCTATCTTTGATGCTTATTGCTAATTTTACGCTGTAGTTTATGGTAAATCAATAAAAATACTTTTTTCATCAGGGTATTGTTCCTACTAGTGTAGATAATACCATTTATTTTACTTTGTAAATCAATATTTAATACTTATTTATTTTTACTAATTGCAACTGGTTTTAGGGCATCGCAACATTAAATTAAAATTTTTAATAATTGAGATAGATTTACGCGAGTCGGGACTATTTCATTAGATATTTCTTCCTCTTTAAGAAACTTTTTTATGTTATTTGCAAAAAATTAATTTTTTTTGTTTTAATTTGGTAATAACTTTTTAAATTGGTTATGTACGGATCTTAAATTTGTGCACGTTTTTCTAGATGCCATTCCGAATCCAACGAGCCTTCACTCATATTGTTATTAGCAATAAGCGAGAATTAACACCACTTTGAGTTTGTGAACTAGACTACTTGTATTCTGATAAGAAGCAAGAACGTCTATACCAAATATTATGCTTGTTGAAATTTCAAGTATAAACGTTGTCTGCTTGACCTTTTAACACAAATTTTGCCCGAAGTGGCTGAAGCTGTTCAAACAAGCATATATTTGCCTAGAACTACTAAATACATTACCACAAGCCGTATAACTTCAAGTCGTTACATCCGTTATTCATATCAAGTGTGCGCCACAATTCTATTTCCATAATAAATACGTGAAGTTGCTCTGAAATTTATCCCAGCAATATACATCGAATGAGAAATACTGTGAATGCCGTTCTCGTAAATAGATAAAGTGGATTTAAAAGAAACTAATCTAATAGATACTGCCATATATTGCCAATTTCCATTTACGATGGGTATCCTGTCAAGTTGATTACTTAAAATATTTGTTCCGAATTGAAAGTAAGTAATATTTTTTGCGGGAATAGCCAACGAAATGCTCCTTTATATCCGGCTTGCTTTGAATACGAGCAACAACGAAGAAACTGATCCACTCAGTAAAAAACTATTACAAGATACTAATAAATCTCAAGATTCCGAGAGGTTTATAAGTAGTTGAGGAATTAGACAGAAAACGCATTGTCATTCAAGCTATTCATCCCAGTTTTCGAGGAAGTTTTCAATTAATTAGATTGATGCGGGATAGGGGTCCATATAAACATTTATCCCATTTGTCATATTCCAGTAACAAACCTTCACAAACGGAATGTCAAAGAACATAAATTAATAAGACAGCTTTAGGAAAGGAGCTGCCTATCTCCATGTATTGTATATGACATTGTATATAAATATGGAGCAAAGATTCAAGGCAATGGATAAAAACAAACAAAGAAAGATTCATTGCTGAATGGCATGCTGACATTAAGTCTTTTAGTAACCCGCTGGGAGAAATAGTTGCGGACGATAGAGATTAACAGAAAAAAAAATCAATAAATATTTTCTCCAAATATTCGGTAAGTTTCAGACTTTTAATACAGTCTGTATAAATCTTTAAAGAACTAAAAAATTCAATCTATACTAATTAAATCTAAGTATAGGTAATTCAACAAGAAATATTTAAAATACACTGAAACCTGTGAAAATTCTGCTGTTGTTCTGTAAAATGTCTTCAATATTTCGTTAACTGTTGCCAGCATAGCTCTTTCAATTTTACGCTGTATTGTTAGCAAATAAATACTGTTTTTGTCAGGGTCCTAGACCATACATCGTTTCGTATTCGTACAATAATTAATACAGTGCCTATTTTATCAAATATTTTTGAAAATATTTTCTCTAGCCAATTTTTTCAGAGCTATGTTGAAAATTAAATCTGAGGCAGTGCGGGTTTATTTGCAAAAGATTTTAAAACATACGTAACATTGGTGAATGTAGTTGCTGATGACATAATTGCGACTATTAATAAGCAACTTAATGCATTGGTTCCCTGTGACTTTTCCAAAGCTGATGACATTAACCATATTTCATTAATAGCTAAAATGCTGTGGTGCCATCAACTTGTAAAATCATGTTTCTTTAATAGATTTTAGAAAATTTCTTATAATAAATGTTTTTTGGAATAAATAAAAATTTCAACAGAAGTTCCCTAATGCTTCATTTTTGGGCTCTTTTTATAATCTTAAGATATTCAGAAATTCGATCACAATCACACTAATACATCAAACCTGATAAATAAAGCTTTATATATTTGAAAATAGCTATCCTTGGATCGATCATAATCCTAAATTAAAAGCTTGAAAATCAAAATTGGTGGTTTAAGCTCCAAGAAAGAGGCAAGATTCTTGACACAAAACTTTCCATTTACATTGATTATCATTTTCTATATGTTCATTAATCTAGTTCTTCTACTTCATTTTCAGATTTACTCTCCTGGATTAAAGGTACTGGTTAAATCCGCTCCATTATTGCTTATGATAACGGTATCATAGGCAAAACGTAGATGCTTCAGATTTAAACGATCTACATTTAATCATATTCCGTCCTTATTTATATTCTTAAATACATCTTTCAGTGCCAGTGTAAATAACTTTGGAGAAAGTGTATCCCGATCCGGCTAAAAAAACCTTCTCACTGGTTTTTCGTAAAACGATCATATTGTTAATTAACAATTTCCTTAAAGTTTTCGCATATATTTCAAGTTGGATAATTGTTAAACAAAAACCAATAAAGTTATTTCGCTTGGTGGAGACTTTACCACAATTATATCCTATGAGATTATAACATTGCATGACCCTCAGGCAGACTAAGATGGAATAAGGGTTATGCTCTCTCAATCCCGGAAAAAGAGGATGGGAGGGAAATAGGGTGAAATTTTCGAGGGATGCACTTGTTTGTTATGCGGATGGTTCACGTATGACATCATTGCAATCCTCGGAGGCAGGTGTATATATAAAGGCCGGACAAACCGGGTCCAGCTTCCTTTTGGGAAAGTTACCCGCGGTATTTCAGGCTGTGATGTACGCCATTTAAATGGCAACAACGATGAAGGAAGTCATAGAAGGAATAGAGGAGGAGATTGTCAGCTCAGATAGTTAAGCAGCGCTTAGACGCTTGACTCACCCATGTTGGGATCAGCATTGGTTTAGAAATGTGGTGACAGACTGGAGCAGTGGCACGAAGTAAGGGGTTGAGGTTGGTTTGGTTGCCGGGACTTTGTGGGATTGAGAGTAACGAGAAGGCAGATGAGCTTGCTAGACTCAGACCCGCCAGCATATATGTGAGACCAGAACCGGCTTTAGGTATTACTAGGCAGCAGCTAAGGACTGCACTCGATGAATGGGCGCAGCAAGAACTGAGACGTGAGTGGAACCAGTTTGAAGGTAGTAGGCAAGCTGAAGACTTCATTGTGAAGCCCGATAAAGACCGAACAGAGTGGCTGTTAACGCGGTACAGAAAGACCCTGAACTTCATCGTAGGAGCAGTAAAAGGGCACTGTCGATTAAGGATGCATATCTCTATTTTAGGAATTGAGGAGGACTCTTCCTGCACGGAGTGTCAGAAGAACGAGGAAACTCCACTCCACTTCCTGTGCAGGTGTAAAGCATGAGCAAGACTGCGACAAGTTATTTTTGGCACTACGATCTTGCATAAAGATGCAGTCAAGGAACTATCCTGGAAAGATATCTGTACCTCTATAGAAAGGACAGGTAGATTTAAGGATGGAAACCTGGTGGCGGGTGTAGTTAAGTAATTAAGGGAGCGTCTGGGGTGGACTGAAAGAGTTTTATAGGCCTACCAGTCAGGTCTCTAGGGCTCCCTCCAACAACCACTACTACATGACATTGTGATATTTTTAATTGTTATAATCTGTTAGTTATTAATTACTCAAGTAACAATAAAAACTAAAAAATTAACTTTTTTTGTTAGCTTCCATTATATTAATAACTAATAGAATATAAAAATTAATTCGCAATGTCACGATCTCATAAAGTATAGTTGTGATAAAGTCTCCATGAGGCGAAATAATTTGAGTGATTTCTGTTAAGCAATTATATAACTTGATATATAAACGAACACTTTAAAACAATGTATTAATAACAATAAGCTCATTTTATGGAAACCAATGAAACATTTTTTTTCAGCAGAATATTCTTCTTTCTCGTGCCTAGATAATATCATTTTGTTTTAAATTTGTAAATTAATATTTAATACTTATTTTTTTACTTATTACAGCTGGTTTAAGGCATCGTAACATTAAATTAAAATTATTACAAATAGGGATAGATTTACGGGAGTCCTGACTTTTTTATTGGAATTTTCTTCCTCTTTAAGAAGCCCTTTTATGTTATTTACAAAAAATTAAACTACTTTTATTTATTCTAATTTTTTAACAATTTTTAAAGTTGTTTATGTACTATTATTATGATTTGAAATTTTTGCAGATTTTTTTAGATTCAGTCATTCAGAATATAATAAGCCCTCACTCATATTTGTACTAGCAATAGCAAGAATTAATACCACTTTGAGTTCGTGAACTACTCGTAGACTGCATTGCATTCCGGTAAGAACCAAGAACGTCTCTACCAAATATTATGCTTGCTGAAATTCCCAGTATAAACGTGGTCTGCTTGAACTTTTAACACAAATTTTGTCCGAAGTGGCTGAAGCTGTTCAAACAAGTATATATTTGCCTAGAAGCACTAAATACATTACCACAAGCCGTATAACTTCAAGTCGTTACATCCGTTATTCATATCAAGTGTGCACCACAATTCTATTCCTATAATAAATACGTGAGGTTGCTCTGAAACTGATCCCAGTAATATACATTGAATGGGAATTACTCTGAATGACGTTCTCGTAAACAGATAAAGGGGCTTTAAAAGAATGCAATTCCGTTAACTATTGCCAGCATAGCTCTTTCAATTTAACGCTGTATTGTTAGCAATTAAATACTGTTTTTGTCAGGGTCCTAGACCATACTACGTTTTGTATTTGCAAAATAATTAATATAGTGCTTATTTCATTAAATATTTTTGAAAATATTTTCTCTAGCCAATTTTTTCAGAGCTATGTTGAAAATTAAATCTGAGGCAGTGCGGGTTTATTTGCAAAGGATTGTAAAACATCCGTAACATTGGCGAATGTAGTTGCTGATAACATAATTGCGACTATTGATAAGCAACTTAGTAGTGTATTGGATTTTTTCGAAGCTGATGCCAATAACCATATTTCATTAATAACTAAAATGGTGTGGTATTCAAGCATCGTCATTTTAACCATTGACATTAAATTAAAATTATTAAAAATAGAGATACGGGAGTCGTGTCTTTTTTATTTGAAATTTCTCCCTCTTTAAAAAACCCCGTTATGTTATTTGCAAACTCCTTTTATTTATTCTAATTTTTTAATAACTTTTAAAGTTGTTTATGTACTATTATTATGATTTGAAATTTTTGCTGATTTTTTTAGATTCAATCATTCAGAATACAATAAGCCCTCACTCATAATACTAGCAATAGCAAGAATTAACACTAATTAGGTTACATTGTATTCCGGTAAGAACCAAGAACTTCTCTACCAAATATTATGCTTGCTGAAATTCCAAGTATAAACGTGGTCTGCTTGAACTTTTAACACAAATTTTGCCCGAAGTGGCTGAAGCTGTTTAAACAAGCATATATTTGCCTAGAACTACTAAATACATTACCACAAGCCGTATAACTTCAAGTCGTTACATCCGTTATTCATATCAAGTGTGCACCACAATTCTATTCCTATAATAAATACGTGAGGTTGCTCTGAAACTGATCCCAGTAATATACATCGAATGGGAATTACTCTGAATGACGTTCTCGTAAACAGATAAAGGGGCTTTAAAAGAAACTAATCTAACAGATACTGCCATATATTGCCAATTTCCATTTACAATGGATACCCTGTCAAGTTGATTACTTAAAATACTTGAGAGTAAATAATATTTTTTGCTGGAATAGCCGACGAAATTTCCCTCTATATCCGGCTTGCGTTGAATGCAAACAACAGCGAAGAAACTATCAGTAAAATACTATTACAAGATAATAATAAATCAAGATTCTTGTCGGACAACTTTACAATTAGTTGAGGAATTAGACAGAAATCACATTGTCATCCAAGATCTTCATCCCAGTTTTCGAGGAAGTTTTCAAATAATTAGATTGATGTGGGACAGGAGTCCATATAAACATTTATCCCATTCATCATATTCCAGTGATATCAATTTGTTTTCCACAACGTCAATTTATTTCAAACAACCACAATATTTTTTTAAATACCTTCATAAACGGAACAAACATAAATTAATAAAACAACTTTGGAAAATGAGCTTGTGCTGCTTCTTTAATATATTAAAAACATTTATTATGGATTACATTGAATTAAACAATTTATCATATGAATTTAAAGAAAAATATAAATTAGTCTCGGTCTCAATCAGATATATAAAATGTTTTATTTTAAAATTCATTCCCTGACACGTGTTTTGATCTTACGGTCATCATCAGACCTAAAATATATCCGAAAAACCATAATTATATTTACAAAAATGTTAATATTACTCTATAACTAGTTAGGTCTGTAGTGACCTCAAAACATAAAACGACTATACAGTACACATATTAGACGAACACTGAGGTAGAAATATTAAAAAGTATAGGCCTACTACCTACACTTAAGTCGAACCAAATGCATAAAAACTTCAATAAAAGCAACGAATCTAAAGGTAAACATTTTAAAATAATCAAATACTGTTGAACAATTTTATAATTAAAAATAAAATTACTTCTTACACTGAGATTCGAACTCGTGCCTCCTAGTTGATAATCTGATATCATGACCACTAGACCACTAAAACTTCTGAAAAATATTTGGTTATTACTAGGAGCCTTTAATATTGTTAATTATTAAATAAGGTTCGAAACTAAAAACATCGTTAACATAGTTGAGGACTGGACTTCTTTTTGCTTTAGTTATTACCATTTTTTCCAATAAGTCTACTTGTCTACTTTTGTGACATTCATGTAAAACACAGACATTTGCGGAGTTTGAAAAATTGTGTCCTGAGGCTAATAAATGATTAGCGAAGGCCGACTTGGTTATATAATAATAGAGTCTCTGTATTTATTAAGAAAACTAAGGTGTTCCTGAACTCTTGTTGATATTTTTCTTTCTGATTGGCCTACTCAAACCGCAGAGCAATTTCCTCAGTTTAAAGAATATGCGAATATGAAAATTACTATATAAGGTGATGGGGAAATAACCACAAATACGTGAGAGTACGCGTCATTTTGAGGAAAGAAGTCTTATATAACCGGAGATCAAATTTCTGAAAAAGTAAATTTTGAATACCATTTAATACTTCATATTTATTTTGTTTTATTCTTAGATTTATTTTAAAATGATAACTCTTTTTGCTATTTTTTTACATTGAAAATAACAATAAATTTAACAATTAACATAATAATTACAGCTAAAAATTAGTGTGTGTAGGTTATTTCAAAAAAATTTGGGGAGACCAACTTAAATTTCTAAAATACAAGCACATACATATTATTACAATTTCTATTTTTTTAATTTAACCAGTATAAAACTAATATCTAAATATGGTCTAAAAATATAACTTTCAAAACAGCTCGGTAAAATTTAGATATATAAGAATGTAAGAATAATTTAGATATATAATAATATTCAACGTATCACATTTTCGATTTGAAAGTTACGGTTGAATTTCGATAGATCTGACAACAACGCATTTTTTAAAACAATTTCTCTCTTTTATAGTCACAAATAAAAATTCAGATACTTATATCTTTTTCTTTTATGTAAATCCATCTATTTTATTATTTGACATTTGTTATTTTTTTATCCTCACTTTTAAGATGTACATTTTATTCTGTAACACTATTGTATTGACTTACTGCAAAGTACAGTTTACAAATGTAGTGAATAACTAAGAAATATAAAAATAAATAATAAATATTATAAAAATACAGAAGAGAGTAAAAATAGAATCCTTTATAAATAACAGATGTGCATCATAGCTCCACAAATATACCTTATAGCCCTCTTTTTGTATTAACAGACATCGTTAAGCACATTTTTTGAACAAGAAGTCCAAAATGTTATCCAGAAGCGAATATGTGATTCTGCCCATCTATATGTTATTAATATATCCAAATTATTTAGGACAACCTCAATGTACAGAAACCTAATGATAACTTCTTGAATAGATTGTGTATATATTTATCAAATTTCTGAGAGCTTTCAATTATAATATCCAAAAACCTATTATCATTAGGCTTACCATGATAAATTCAAAAATGTTATCGAAGTGGTCCATCTAAATTAGTTAAGTCCATTCGCTATTGTAGGAAGTTTGTAAAATATTTTTCTTCAAAAGTCTACAGATACGTCTACGAACCTCTTTAACATCATTTCTATAGAACAAAATATTTTAAAGTAAATATTGATTATATTAATTCCAACTTCCTATAGTAATTTGTATTTATTCAAAAAGACTGAATTGATATTATTTATATTATTACACTCATGGACACTCGAAGTGGATAAGAAAATCTGTAGGTTAGTTTTAAAAGTGCAAAACTTGGAAACTTCTTAATCAATTGAACAAAATATTTTTATGTTTTTGTTGCCGATTGCACGATCATAGTGTACATATTATTGATCAGTGTAACATAAAGTTTTTAAGTGTGAAATATAAAAGCAGGTTTAAATGTTTTCTTTTTTTTTTTGACGTCTACAGAAGACTGGGGAAACAGGGAATAGACAAATTGATATTTGGCAGACGAGTCAAAGTATCGGTTGCTTTTAGACGATAACAGGATAAGAGTCTGGAGGGAATCAGTTGAACGACACTAAGAATATTGCACAGTAGATAAAATACCGTTTGGGCAATTATTACTAGAAACTAAACTGTGAATGAGGAGCGATATTTAAATTTATTGATTAATCGTGTGTCCTGTTTAATAAATCAAATTGGAGCTAAAAACTTTATCTATCTAAATGTGCAGCAAATGTAGTGGCCAGCGCGGTCTCCCGATTGCAACCCCATTGAACACGTTTGGCGTGGATTACACTGCAAAATCAATTCATCAATTGGGCGCTGTTCCAAAAAAATTGGATGTGTTAGAAGTTATACTTTTGAAAGTGTGGAAAACCCTGGATCAAGATTTTATAACAAACCTAATAATAAATAATAAACCTAAACGAAGGTGGCTTCACAAGGTACTAGGATTATTTCTTAAATTGTTGCTTTTTATTGCCGCTTCTTAGTATGCTAGTGTTTTTATAGCAATCGTAACCACTTAATAAATAGTCGAAAAAACGTTTAAATTTTAAAAGAGTACGTGTTTTGATTACAATGCAAACATGTATAATAGTTAAGTCCTAACACTGGAACCTGTGGTGGAAGATAGATCAAAATACAAGAGTTCTAACCACACTACACCACAACTTGTTACGTTCTGTGAGAACGTAACAAGTTGTGGTGTAGTGTGGTTAGAACTCTTGTATTTTGATCTATCTTCCACCACAGGTTCCAGTGTTAGGACTTAACATGGCTTCACGGTCAACGGAACAAAACCTTTATTGTAAGTACTGTACTAAGATTAGGTTAATAGCAGCAGATATTTGGTTTCTAAAATCATGCAAGTCTTTTTCAGTTTTCCCTAAATTCATTTCAGTCAGGATCCCTAAACAATCACCCGTTACTGGGAAGGTTGAATCTTTTGCCAAACAAAAGTGGCTAGATTTAGAAATTAAAAATCTGTATAGCAAACGAAGTATTCTTGAAATTAAAGCATACGGGTTATTTAAAAAACTCACTTATAAGCTTGGTAATTTAGAATTTGAACAGTGGTTAGATTTCCAAAGAAAAATGTTCGTAGTTAGCGATGCCAAATTTTTGAAGAAAATGTGTTCACTTAAAAACAAACTGAGAAAGTTGAAACCACAAAAACAAATTTCTTCGGAAGTCGAGAACATTGTAGAAAATCTTTCTTCTCAGTCTTTTGATAATAGAGAAATCGCTCTTTTGAATAAAGGTTTGAATTTTGCGGAGCCTCCAGTAAAAAATAGTTTACCAACTACTATAGGGAATATCGAAAGTTCCATTCAATACGTGCCAGAGTCAACTAAGGGATTCATTAGAGAGGCTTGCAGAAATCAAATCTCAAAAAACGTTGTTAACAACAAGTCAAAATATGTTTCTCGTAAAAACACTGAAGTTATCCAGGGACTGAAAAAAAAGGAATGTTTTTATTTAAAAGCTGACAAAGGAAATAAGGTTGTTATACTAGACAAAACAGATTATTTTGAAAGAGTAGACAATTTGATTCAAAGTGGTCCTTATGATTTAATTGAGAAAAACCCGTTATCAAAAATGATAACAGAAGTAAAAAGTACTTTAAAACAGTGTAAAAACCTTGTGTCCGATAAACTAAAATTCAAACTAACACATAGTAACCCACAGTTATCTAAACTGTATTGCCTTCCCAAAATTCATAAACCTGGAAAGTCCATGAGACCTATTGTTTCAGCTGTTGGATCACCAACGTACAATATTTCAAAATGGTTAGTAGAAGAATTCGGCAAATTAAATATCTCGTATGATAACTTTGAGGTTACTAACTCCTTAGAATTCTTAGATAAAATTAAGAATGTTCACTTAAAAGAAGGTGAAATTTTAATATCTTTTGATGTAAGCTCACTGTTTCCTAGTGTACCCATACCACTAGCTTTAGAGTACCTAAAGGAACTACTTGAAATCAATAATTTGAAGAAAGAAATTATTGATGAGTATTTACTTCTCACAAAATTATGTATGAATCAAAATTTTTTTCAGTACAACAATAAATATTATAAACAACTAGAGGGAACTGCGATGGGCAATTGCTTATCTCCGTTCCTTGCAAATTTGTTTATGGGCAGATTAGAAACCCAATTCAAAAAAGAACTCAAGTATTTCCCAAGGGTGTGGTATAGATACGTAGACGATATATTTGCTATTTTTGATACTAAAACAGAAAATTTGGACACTTTCTTAGAAACATTAAACAATAAATATCCTTCCATTAATTTTACGTACGAAAAGGAGAACAATGGGCAATTACCTTTTCTCGACACGTTAGTTATTAGAAATAACGATAAATTAGAATTTGATATTTATAGGAAATTTACTAATACTGATAGATATATAACATCCGACTCATTTCATTGCCGTCAACACAAAATGGCAGCATTCCATTTCTTAACTCACAGGTTAGTCAATTTTCCACTAAGTAAAGAACGTTTTAACAACGAAATGAATCGGATTAAAAATATAGCTAAAAGTAATGGATATAATGATAATTTTGTACATAAACTAGTAAATAGGCATAAGCATAAGGAAATGTTAAAAGATGCCACTACTCTTCAAATACCTGAGGCTTCCAATAAATTCATAGTAATCCCATATGATCCCAGATATACGAGAGGTCTAGAAAAAGTATTTAAAAACGTAGGTTTTAGAGTAGCCTACAAAACGGAGAATAGTTTGAAAAATCTCCTTGGAAACCCCAAAGACAAAGTCGACTTGAGGGAGAGGAGTGGCATCTATGAAATTAGCTGTAATGACTGTGATCTAAAATATGTTGGGCAAACTAAACGCTCCATAAACATTCATTTTAAAGAACAAACAAACAAAAGTATGCTTTATTGCCGCAGAAAAATTTTACAATTTTATGGACAAAGCAAAATATACCTAAAAATAAGACATATCAAAACATTAATCGAAAATAATTTCGACAGGTCAGTGCTTTTTTTTTAAAAAATGTAAATTATCAATTTACCAAATCGTAAAACACACGTTAGAATATAACATAACATTGCAAACAGTAAATGAATCATGATAACCTTATAAAAGTAAACAAACACACATGTACGAGGTGAATAATTTCGATGACATTGAAATCAAAATTGCAACTATGCGACCTTAAACTCTATGTTATTATAGTTAAACAAATAATTGTGATGTTAAACAGAAGGTATATTGAACTAGTGTAGAATGTAGTATACAAAAAGAATTAAATTGTTTTTAATCCAATACCTAACAAAAATAATTAAGTTTTAAGTGAATGTTCGACAGTTCTTTTCCCTATATAATGATTTACAAAATTCTATGCTACGAGTTAGGACATGACTCACAAAAGATTTAAGTAAACAAGCGAGTTTAGTGACAATTTAAAGAGACTTACTCACTGAAAAAAAAAATCATTAACGCTGTAAAATGGTCTCTCAATGAGGTATGCTTTGGTGTTTTTTCGAAATTGTGCAAGCATAGGGATAGATTTTAAATGTACTGGCAGATTGTTGTAAAGTTTTATGGCGTTGTAAATAATTGATTTTTTTATTAATTCTGTGGAAGGAATGGGAAGATAAATATCATGCCTAGAGTTTCTGGTAGGGTATACATGTTGTGGCCTTTCTGGGAGGGTGTTTATATGTTTTCTCAGCAAACATACCGTTTCCAAAATAAATAATGCAGGAAGTGTTAATATTTCATGTTTTTTGAAATAGTATTGGCAGTGAGCTCTATTATTTAGACCAAACAAATAACGAATGGCTCTCTTTTGAAGCATAAAAATGCTACGAAATTGCTCGGTGGTACAGCAGCCCCAAAAGGCAAGGCCATAGCGGAGGTGGGATTCAAATAAAGAGAAATAAGTAAGTCTGGCAGAAGGAACGTCTAGTTCTTTTGAAACTGATCGAATGGCGAAGCAGGCGGTAGAAAGTTTTTTAGTTAAGGTGTCAATATGATTAGACCATTTTAGGTTGCTATTTATATTTAAACCCAGGAATTTAACCGACTCTACGTATTCAATATTGCTGTTATGTACCTGAAGTGGTTGTAAAGTTCCCTTATAAGATAACGCCACCGTTTTATCGACGTTAAAACAAAGCATATTGGAATCGGACCAAGCCTTAATTATAACCAAGTCTTTGGAGATACTAGAGTGTAAAGATGTTGTATCAAAATCACTCCATGTTATGCTTGTGTCATCAGCAAAAAGGGAGATTATTCCATTAATTTTAAGGTTCGTGATATCATTAATGTATAACAAAAAAAGAATAGGTCCCAAGACTGAACCTTGAGGGACTCCACTTGTAATCAACTTATAATCAGAATCGGAACCATTAGCCCTTACAAGTTGTTGCCTTTTTCCAAGATAAGATTTGAACCAATTTAAAGAAGTACCACGAATTCCATAAAAATTTAGTTTGTTTATCAGAATTTCATGACTAACACAATCAAAGGCTTTCGCATAGTCACAAAAAACTGAGGCAGTTGGGTGGTTGTTATTGAGAGATAAGTAGACGCCTCTAAGCAACGTGAACATGGCGTCATTGGTGCACTTGTTGGGTAGAAATCCGAACTGCTCCGGGGATATTATCTGATGTTTCAGGAGAAATGGCATAAGACGGTTCTTCAGTAGCCTTTCGATGATTTTTGATAGCACTGGTAGTAGTGCAATTGGGCGATAATTGCAAGAGTTAGTTTTTTCGCCGCCTTTATGAAGTGGAATAATTATAGCTGTTTTAAGGCAATCAGGGAATACACCTTTTATAAAGGACTCATTTATTAATGTTGTAAGGGCCTCTATGACTGGGAGTGGCAAGTTCAGGAATATTCTAATTGATAGGCCATCAGTGCTACACGAAGATTTACTTTTGATATTATGTATTACCTTCAATAGTTCAGTGTTGCTAACGGGACTTAAGAAAAAGCTATCAGCTAAATTTTTTGAAGGAGGGAGAAACGAAAGAGGGTCCAAACTTGGCGAGATACTAGAGGTAACATTTTTGCTTACATTAATAAAATAATCATTTAGATCATTAGCCCCTGGCAAGATCTGAGTCACAGGGTTTGATTTGTTTCTGAGGTTATTGATGATGGACCAGGTTTCTTTTGAAACGTTATTAGAGTTTGTTAGACGTTTTCGGTAGTGTAATTTTTTTGCTGACTTAATAAGAGTAGTGTAGATCCTCCTATAATTAGAGATATAGTCGAGAATAAGAATGGAATCTGTTAATTTTTTTATAAATAAGAGATAACGCATATTTTTAGCAGAAATTCATATTCCTTTCGTGGTCCACGGTTTATCCGCTTAGGTTTGATATTCTTAAGCGGGAAGGCCTTGTTAAAAGCACTTAAAGTTTTATTTAAAAAAGTTCTGAAGTTTGTGTTGACATTATCAGATTCAAAATTCCAATTGGTGTTAAAGCAAATATTATGAAATACTGAGAAATTTGCGGCCGAGAAAATTCTGCCCCGATGGCGAGATCTTGGTAAGGGCCTAATAGGTAAACTAAACCTGGAAATTACCGCCTTGTGATCGGAAAGACCTGAGTTATAGACCTGTGATTGCACCTCTGATGGAGAAAAATCAGATGCCATGTAATCGATGATAGAAGAAGAGTTTTTTGAAATTCTAGTTGGCGATGATACATGCATTGAAAGACCGAAAGAGTCGAATATAGAAATTAGATATTTCTGGATGGCACAAACAGTAGCATAGTCAATATTAAAGTCCCCGCATAGAATTTTTTTACCTTTAATCGGTAGGCTGTCTAGCAAACTTACCAGGCTATTTAAAAATGATTGTACATCAGAGTTTGGTGATCTATAAATACAAATTACATAAAGATCAAGGTTTTGATTATATACTATAGAGAATTCAAAAGAGCTATCCGCTAACAAATGATCATATTTAGATACCGACATGAAATCTCCATTTAGGGATAGAATCACATGGCACATTTATGATACGGAAGAACAGAAAAGTCAAGCGTTGCCCAACATGCTTTGGAAAACAATCACCGAATAGGAATAAATAATCTTAAGTTGATTAAAAATGTATCTAATAATAGATTATTGGATGCATTTGAGAGTATAGAAATAGTTAAATGTGGTAAGAAAGCACTAAATAAAGACAGAGGGCCTATTCCCTATAGTCCCCTCTATTGTTTACTTGACAACGGTGCAGTCGGGTGCAACCAAGTGTGACCACATTTACCTATAAATAGTCTCGGTTAGGATAAGTTACTTTAGTTTATATCATCTCCTGATGATGCTAACTTGGTTAGCGAAACGCGCATCCAGAACGTAACAAGTTGTGGTGTAGTGTGGTTAGAACTCTTGTATTTTGATGTATAATAGTATTGAGATGACTCTTTCTGATCCACAATTTCCAGTTAAGTCAAAAATTTGGAAAAACTTCATCGGTGCTTATATAAGAAACTACGCATTTCATGAAAGAAAAAAAACACTAATGAGATATGATCCGTCAGGTGGTGTTTGTGTGCAAAATTATGTAACCATGAACTTTTGTGTTATACTGACCAATATTGTGTACACTAGGGTAATCGGAAACAAAAATTCATTAGTGTATTAACCATAGTTTTGTTTTAATAATTAGACGACAAAAATTTCAGATCTAATTTTTAAATCGAGAGCAAATAGCTAATCTACAGAAAGTTCAAAATAACAAATCGTGCAGCTCTCAGAAGGTGTAATTACAATGTTGTCGTATGGTCAAATTGTAATTTTAAAATGACCATGGGTGTTAACCCGCTGGTTTTTTTTATATAATTTTAACTATTATCTGTTCAGAATATTTGCAGTCAGATTTAACTTCCACATCAAGATAGCTTTGCAAAATTGCTTTAAGAACAATGTACAGGGTGGCGCATTTTAGATACTTTTAAGAGGTTCTGATAAAACTGTAGGTGCTACATAAAAACTGACTGAACATTTTCGAGTTCGATTTATAAATGAACTTTAACCATGCTTACTGATCATGGCGAACTCGATTCGTTAGTGAGCTACAGGGTGTTTTCGGGTTTTTTTGATAGGATCCTGTATCTCGTTTATTATTGCTGATAGAAGAAAAATATCAATTGGCGCTTTATGTAGTTTTTTAAGTAGAATTCCGTGACGTTCTTCGTCTTTTTTTCTATCTGTTTCAGTTCTTGAGGTATGAAATAAAGTTATGTTTTTTTTTTATGGGACACCCTATATATTTTTCCTTTAATCGATTAGAAATTAAATTACCTTTTCAATGATAACAAACACTTGGTATACGAGTTTTTGCAAAATACTCATTTTTTAATTTTATTATTTTTTATTATATTCTCCATATAAGTGCGTTTCTACTGAACTTGAAATATGTACACAATACTAAACACAAATATAACTAAAAAAATATAACATTACATACAGCACATATTAAAGGTGAATTACAATAAACATTTTATTATTTAACTTTAATCCTAAAATACGAAAGCAATAAAAATAATTTTAGTACCTAACAAAAAATTTAACATATCAACTTATCTTCTATTTTCGAATTGGAGAGCATGATTCGCCTAGCACTCTCCGCAGCGCTTTTTAAAACTCCTAAGAGGATTGAACATTTTTGTAAATGATATTCTTTAAAAAAATCCAGAAAAAAGGTGGCCACCTTACCGGCCCACTGATATCGAATCACTTATTGGTCAAAATCTCTATCTAGAAATTCAGCTAGTCTTCGAGCATTATGACTTGGAGCGTCAACTTGCTGGAAGTAACTGTTATTCATCTCTTGGATATTCGGTATCAGATTTTCCTCCAGAATTTCGTTATAGTTATCAGCAGTTAAATGTCTATCAATCAAATCGTCTAGCGCAATATTCGTATATTACATAGAGAACACCACACATTTAATCCAAAACGACCCTGTGATGTTCGATTGACGGTTATATGTGGATTTCCATTTGCCCAATACAATTCATTATTTTCCTTTCTATACAACTTTGAACTTGGCTTCTGAAAGTACCCACCCAGTTTAAGATTTTTCTTCAGTCCGTTAAAAATATCGGCATGAGGCTGCCGTTTTTCTGAGTACTTTTTAAAATATAGTTCCGACGAAGCAATACTTTTTTTACCGGACTCAACACACTATCAAATTGAATTTGTGCATATTATTGCTGGCTGCCATGTTCGCGGATTTTATCTCAAACTTTTAACTATCAAAATGTTAGAAAAGATGGCATCAGACAATTGTTCCCAAAGACTACTCCGTATAAATACGTTTAAATGCCCCTGCGTGAGCTTGATAGTAAAATAAGCAGAGATTCTAAGCAGGCCTTAAACATGCTTGTTTTACATTTTATGCTTTTAAAAGTGTCATTTTGTTGCAGGAATGACACTTATTATTATTCAAATTAATACAAGATAGGTTCTGGGGAAAATGAAATAGATATAAGGAATGAAGGTAATAATTAAAAATCCCAAAAATTGAGTGAAGCAGGTTTTTTCTTCGATTTATTCAATTATTTTATTAAAGGTATTGTTAAAATTATGTCTAATAGGTATCTTCAGATATATTATCAAGTCGTTTTTGTAGTTATCAAACATAAAGTTTAACCAATCGCTTCCAAAGATATAAATAAAAAACTAAGTTGCTATGTTTACCGCGGTGTTTGGTACCGTCGGAATGGTAATTTAATTTTTGATCGACTACGCAAAAATATACTGGGTGTCCAATTGAAAAAAAAAACATAGCTTTATATCATATCTCCAAAGCTGGAATATATAGAAAAAGGGTAAGCCACTGAATTCTACGTAAAAACTCCATAACTCACCAATTTACTTTTTTCTTCTACCACCGAGATAAAGGACCCTATAAAAATTAACTAATTCTCGAAAACACCCCGTATCTTAATAACGAGTCAAGTTAGCCATGATCACTAAGAACGGTTAGAGTTCATTTGTAAGTCGAACTAGAAAATGCGCAATCAGTTTTTATTTAGTACATACAGTTTTGTCAGATCCCCCTAAAAGTATCGGAAATACGCCACCCTGTACATATCTCATCCTTTTTTTATTTTAATTTAAAGTATAAGACAGACGCCTGATACTGCACAGCAAATTAGTAAGCTGCATTTGCAATATAGCCTGCATAATAAAATTAGGTCATTGGTATGCCTGTCATTAGTCTAACTTTAAACAACTTGAACTTTTCTATCCACTGCTAAAAACTTTGTCCGTATTCACAGCTTCGTTCAAAAGTTTTAGACGTTTGAAATTAAACCTGATTTTTTAATTTCATTAAACTTGGAAGTGCCAGTTAAGTATAATCAGCGGACATAATAAGTAGGACAAGCGAATTTTTAAATAAAATTTGAAATTGACTATTTTAGTAATCAGGGCAGCAATTTATGGTAATATCTTATGTTAACCTAAGATTGTGTGGTGTTTGCGTCCTATCTTGAAGATTTTTCGGGAATAACGGACGGTAGTTCTGCTTAAATTTTGTTTATTACGAAGCAACTTTTCGATGCCTTTATTGCATCTTCTTCAGACTAAAATAATCATAATTTTACATACACGAACAATTACATCAGACTAACCATCTTTTTATATATTAATAATAAGGATAGCCTAAACCGGGTTACTCACCTATGTAACTGTTTAAGATTTAATCACTACATTAGTTACAGCAAACATTTTGTTACAAAGTAGTCTCAACCATGAAAAATGCAGATATTACGTTTAAATTATTACTTAATTATTGTATGTTCAATAAACATGTCGTATCGAATATTTCTAAGATAGAAGATATATCACTAATTATTAGTTGATATGGACATGTTGTTGATATGCCTATGATTATTATATTATTCGAATAATTATTAATCTTCTTTTACTAAAATATGTCAATTTGCTGCGTTGTGCAACCACCAGGCAAACCCGCTCAGAAGAAAGTAACTCCGCCCCCAATCCAAAAGGGTAAAGACACCATGACATCATGTTAAAGACAAAAACAGACACGTCCGTTACTGTTGATACCGCTGGGTTAATTTTTTGTGACGAGCGAAATGCAGTGTTGTCGATTTCATACATTTTCCTTATTTATATGCTGTATTTAAATATAAACTAAGAGAACTTTCTATCTACATATATCAATGTAACACGAATACTTTACTATACTTTAAAAGCACAAATAATAAATAATCCAACACATACATATTCACATAGCATTCACACCATCATAAATACATACATACATTTTTTTATATTTGTTTATTTTTTGTATATTATTTCTTAATTAATATGCAGATAATAGTTCTATTTTAATCGGATCCTATTAAGAGGAGAATTGTTCACGTTGCTCAAATTACCAATATGACTACGACGATTAACAGTGTTATTCTAATAAACATATAAGCAATATATATCTATGGTTATTCTTATTTATTTGCATCTCTGAGACGCTACGCTTATAATAATTGCTTTCACGATCTAGAATACTTACGCTATCAAAAACAAACTCGTGTCAAAATGGTGTTGTGCTAGGCCAGTTTTTTCTGTTGTGTTTTTTCGTTTTTCTTAACAGTCGTATTTATGTTCCTTGATTTGGTTAACTAAATATTGTTTGGTCCGTCCTATATATACTTTATCACATGAACAGAGGATACTGTAAATTAATTCAGATTAATTGACTGTGGGGATCGCATCTTTTAGTTTTCAAAATAGTTTAGATGCGGTGTTGAGATTATAAAAGACCATTTGAATATTATCCAGAGTTAGTGAAAGTTGCGTTGTTTGTATTTCGTTTTGATTTGAATTTTTTCAAGCATGTTTTGGAAAATTTAGTAGAATAATTTTTTCTTTCTAATGTCACCTTCCCAGAAATCTGACTGGCTTAAATTGTGAGCTCGGTAAATTAGGTTATCTATAGTATATAATTTATGTTGATTAACATGATAAGAATAATAATTAAGAGTTTTACCGGAGCTTGTAGGTTTCATGTTTGTTTTTAAAATTCTGTCGTCACCTCTAATCACTAATACATCTCTAAGAATGGTATTTTTTATTATTTTCCACTTCCATTGTAAATTTAATTTTATCATTAATGTCATTATATATGTTAAGAAGTTCATTACATTTTTGCCTAGGTACGGCCATTATTGTATCATCAACATATCCATACAAAAAAGGTATATCAAATGATATTTTTTCACAAACTCTAGATAGTATAAAATTCATTACTAAATTAGCTAGTGTAAGGGGCTAGCGTAATTAAGTAATAATTTAAAAATAATATTTAATATTTATATTTTCCATTGTTGAGACTACTTTGCAGCAAAATGATTGCTGTAACTAATGTAGTGATTAAATCTTAAAGAGTTACGTAGGTGAGTAACCAGGTTGATACCATCTTTATTATTAATATATAAAAAGATTTTTAGTCGAATGTAATTGTCCGTATATGTAAAATTATCATTTATTTAGCCTGAAAAAAATGCAATAAAGGCATCTAAACGTTGCTTGGTAATAAATAAGATTTAAGCAGAACTACCGTCCGTTAGTCCCGAAAAATCTTCAACCTATGATAAGATGTTTTATATTATATCAAATATAAATCAATCAACAGACGTTTTGTTGTATATTTAATACGTTCCCACAATTCGTAAAAAATAGTTTTGGTTTTTCTTTGCTGTATTATTTATCGCAAACTTCTGTAGAAAGAAAAACAAAAAAAAAGTTTAAGGGAGATTTATCAATATAACGGCAAAAACTTTTCTCAAATTACACTTTGTATAAAATATGATTTAATCAAACTGATTTAACATTGTAAAATTGTTTTAATATTTTTGAGCTTAACCGATGTTTCATAGATTTAGTTAACACACTTAGATAAGTAAAAGACTGAGTGTCATCAAACGCATTTTGAGATCTACAAAACGAGATATATATATATATATATATATATATATATATATATATATATATATATATATATATATATATATATATATATATATATATATATATAGATATATCCAAAAACAAATAATAAGTGAAATATTCGAGAAAAAAAGATAAGTTTGATATAATATTAATTTTTAAGCTATTATTTTTATTCAAAATTTTAGGATAAAACTTTCAAAAATGTACAAATATTTGAATTACTTCTAATATAGAAAACTTCGTACAATAGGTAAGCTTTATGCTTAAATTGAACATGAAAAGAATATCCGCGAAATAGAGAATTGTAATAAAGCATTCATCTTTTTTGAAAATAAAATTTAGATTTTGTATTGAAGCGTTATGTAAAAACGAAAGCAGTAAAAAACGATTTATAGTTCATACATTCCACCCATTTATCCAATGAAAGTTTTTAATATTTACCGCATAAATAAGAACATTGTTTTATAAATGTGTATATTTTTCACCTGAAAATAGTTTATTATGTAACCTGTAAGTAATGTAAATGATACTGTTATTAAAGAGGGGGCAAATCTATTACGCAAAATACCCTACCACATATATATTAGTTGAATAGTATGAAATAATTTCAATGTTCTTTTCTAAAATATGTATTCGAGATTGCCCCAATCAAATTAATGTGTATAATTTTGTAAAACATGTTTAATTTGAGTCTTTATGTACATAGAATGTGTATACACAAAATAAAAAATTAACTTAATATAAAACTATTTATTGTTGATACAATAAGTTCTGGTTTTTATTTCAGTTTTGCAATTTTTCCACTCTGTTAAGAAAATTTTGCAGTGCTTATGCTTGTATTATTATATTATTTTTATTTTATAACCACAATTTCTAAATTTGTTTTATATTTTTTTTTTAATTTTTTACCTGGATCTGATATTTATTTAAAAAATTCATCATGCCTACACATTGAAAATCCCAGTTTTGTATATCATTTTCATCCGTTAAAAGTAGAAAATCACTATTTATATATAACGTAATATAGCTTTTAGATTTTAAGAAGAAGAAGAAGAAGAACTGCAAATCCAAACGAAAACTTTGACTGAAGCGGGTTGCTATTCTTTACATGTAAATTATTTTTGTTAGTTTTCTATGCTTACGACTATATCTGGTTCATTTTATTGCAGAAAACCCTGAACGATCAATTGCAGATGCAGCGATTTATTTTCAAAAATCATTTGGCAAAATTCAACAAACTTTTCATCGTTATAATTATCACCCATGTAAGTTTCCACACATTCATGGTTTAACTGAAGAACATAAACGACAAAGATTAATTTTTATGTAAAATTTTTTTTTTAAGATGTTTGTTAAATCCGCTCTTTTTACACAATATACTTTTTACGGATAAAGTTATATTTACCACTAATGGTATGTTTAAAATCGTCGCAATAAACATTTCTGGGCGAAAACAATCCTCACAAAATTCAAATAATCAAAATTCAAGGACGCCAGCGTTTAAATGTTTGGGGTGGAATTCTAAAAAATAAGGTTATCGGACCAATCCTTTTCTGTGAAAGTCTTACTGGTGTCAAATATCTCTAATATCTGGAAAATGATATAGAACAGCAGTTAGATAACATTCCTTTTAATTAGAGATTCACATTCATTTAGTAACAGGATGGCGCTCCAGTGCACAATGTTTTAAATGCTACTCAATTTTGAAATCGGAAAAAAAAAGACCAAATAGAAAAAAAATAAAATTTACTACAATAGGCCCGAAAATATCGCTGTATTGGAACATAAAATTAGGGAAGAAATTGCAAGATTAAAAAAAAATCACTCTGATTTTATTTTTAACTGCATTAATCGCAGATTGTTGCAAATACTGAGAGGTGTTTCGCCTACCAAGGAGATCATGTGAATAACTAGAATTTATGATTTTTAGTTTTATTTGTCATTTTTTCTTTCATTTTATAAATTTTCATTTAGTATTTATTGTTCATAATAAAACATGTCTTTACTTTAAAACCATTTTAATCATTTTTTACATAATCAAGACACCTTAGAAACGATTTCACCTAAATTAACTAGGTTATTATATGCTAAATTTCAGTTAAGGGGGAATTTTGAAGTCGAATAGAACAAAAACTACCGATTTAAGTATAAACATATCACACATTTTTGGAAAGGGAATAATAAGGAGAATCTAAAAAATAACAATTCAATTCTTAGTATTCAAAAATTAATTTTAAATTTTGCAACAAAGCGCCAAATACTTTTTGTTTTTCATGACTGCCTAAATTCTTAATAGTATTATTTGTCTCTAATGAAAAAAGAATTCACAAAACTTATATACCTTGAGGGGTTACTAGGAAAATGAAAAAAAGCAATTCCCTTTCAATACACAAGCAATCCGAGCATTTTAATTTGCTGAAGAAGCTATCTAAACTACTACTGCTTTTGTTTTTATATCGAACGGTGTACTAAACTTCTTCATGCTAAACTACCACAGGAACGTTGAAAAACGGCCCCGCACCGTATAGGGAAGATTCATATCTGATGATTATTATGTGTAGGAGTATGAACAAAGTTCCTTGAATTTATTGTTAAGCACTCGTAGCGCAAAAGATAGTGAGTGTGACAAAGGTATTGGGTTATCTCTCCGTCGGGCAAATTCTTTTTTAGTTTTTTTTTCTATCAAAACCTATAATTGTGTATGTAATCGTGTTTTAAATATCGGACTCTGTTTTTGATTAGCCCTAGTTAGGCCTTTTTTAGATTGACATAAAAAGTATCTAGAATAAAACAATATGTCCCCATGTTACTTTGGGACCAATATTTCAGCCAATAGAAAACGAGCATTTAGGTCCGTTTGCGTAATAACGAATGTTTATATGCTCTCCATTACAGGAGTGCGCTATAACTTTAAACCTAAGTGTGCCCTATTATTTTAGCTTCATCATATTTTTCATACCTTCCAGATTATCTCTAAAAGCTTGAATAGCCGAGGGCAAAATCTGAACAGCAGTGTTCTTATTCTCTATAAATTAGAATAAAATTAAGTTGTTGAATCAGCTCAAAGAATAAAAATGTGATTCCTACCCATATTTTTGCCCCTGGATAATCTTTAAAACAGCATATGAATAATATATCGAATGAGACAAACAGTAACCACATTCATCAAATGTTTTAATTATTTTTGAAACTCAGTTTAACTATCAAAGTTTTATCGTTTTAAAAACGTGGAATTTTTGAATAACGCTTAATTTTCGTTGTTTAATTTTATTAAATTTAATAAGTTCACTGAAACTATTTTAAGCAGGCAAAAGGTAAAAGTAGATCGAACCAAATAATATTCAAAAGTTTTTGTTATAAGATCTAGAATAATATACAAATATTAAAATATCGCCACTTTTACCATGTTGACGACTTGTATTACTATTTGTTATCGATAATATAAGTTGTAATAATATCACAGTGCAGTAATAAAACGTATTAAAATATAGAGCAGAGTGAAATTCAAAATATCTATTACTTGTCTATTAAAACTTTTACTTTACATTACCTTCACCAGCTAAGTGCGTGATAAAAAAGGGGAGATCCTCTTCAGTTTTTGGCATTTTTTTCAGCAATTTAATTTTCTAATTTAAATTTAAATGAATTTTCTTCAATCTGGCTACACGTACTGTTTGGTCAGTAAAGTGAACATCAAATTGAAAATTAACATCCGACCGCGGAAAAAATCGAGTTTGCAGAAAGTTTTTGTTTGAAAAATAATGCAAATGATAATAAAAAAAAAAGTATAGTCACGTGATTTATCTTACCGGTCAAAGTTAACATTTTTTTTTTAAATTGCCAAAAAAACACCTTTTTTTTCAAAATTTTGGAAAGTGATACAGAGAAATTGTTTACATAGAACGAAAGCTTTCACGGCTGTGGTCAATTAAGAAATCCTATTTTTGAATATTTATAAGAGTAATATGCTATTTGCTACAAATGGTTTTAAACATAGTGAAGCAAAGAGTAGCAAACTTCACTCCGATACACAATTTTGAAGCCTCGTGAGATTTCCGATAAAAAAAATCAATAGAATTGAGAGTAAATAACCTTGTCCAGATAAAGTTCTATTCGTTATCCTACAATCTAGAATCAATAACCATACTATTTAAATTAATAATAACCTCTTTAAAAAGGGAGATTTCTTGAACCTACTCCGTATAATATTTCACATTCACATCACTTCAATTAATGCTACATTACGCTCCAGAAAGGTTAAAAGCCTCTTGCTTACGCAAAAAACGTTAAGTATATTTTAATAAAAAAATATGGTAATTTTTTTTTAATCTTTAGAGTGCTGATTAAGTTAACATAAAAGATATGTAATTTGTTTGTAATAAACTTCAACGATATACTAAAGTTCAACGAGAACAAATTTGTTACATTAAAAAACAGAACGAAAAAGGCAGCTTTTTTTGAAAACCAGTATTTAAATTTTCTATATATATTTATTTCGGGTAGGTCGCTATATATATATATATATATATATATATATATATATATATATATATATATATATATATATATATATATATATATATATATATATATATATATATATATATATATATAATATATAGTATTCTGAGATTTGTTTTTCAAATATAAACGTGAAAAACTTAGTGTTGACACCAGGCAATAAATAAGATATAAAATTTATGTGATTTCTCAAAATGAACAGTTCTCGATCAACTGGTGGATGAAAAACTAACAATATAGGATTTATGTTATATGTATCTAAACTACTTATAAAGTACACCTGGTATAATAAATTCAAGTATTTCTCATTTAATGGTCGAACTTTCCCACACGTTAAGGGCAGATAGGTAAATTATCATAATAGATCTGTGAAACCGGAGCCACCTGAGGTTTTTGCAAGACAGATTGTTAATTAGTATAATAAAATGAAAAAAATTTTGCCATTTTGGTCTCGGAAACATTTTTATTGTTCCCCAGTATTAGAGCCAATCTCTTTGAGATTTTTGATAACTCATAATGTTTCACTATATTTGAACTTAAGAAACTTGCATTAGTATATTTAATGTCCCTCATTTTAGCTTAATACGTTTATTTTATTTATTTTTACAAAACATTATATAGCGTTTTGTAACATGCAAATGATGTTAATCAAAAATAAGTTTAGAAATTAAGCAATAGATTAAGATTTACAACCCTTTCGATACTGCACTGTGTCGTATGTAATAAGATAAAAATGAATGTGTGATATGTAAGTAAGTATGCAGTATTAAATACTTTAAGATAAAAACTTTTAAGTTAAGCATCGAATGTTAGAATATACTTATAGATTTGTGATAAACTGTGACCATGTTGAAATGCATTTAATTTAATATACTTTTGTTTTGGAACTAGCTGTTATGAAATAAATATGGATTTATTACTGTCAAATTATTCCATTGAGAATATCGTTTTAATTCCTAATTCCTCTTTTTTTTAGAGAACTCGGAATTAGGTACAAATATTTTTTGTTCTAGGAACCCAATGAGTAAAATACATTAGAGCCTGCCGATGTTTAAGGTTAATAGAACATATAATCAAAACTGAACACAGATTGCTTAGACTGCGAGGGAGATAAACAAAATATATATATATATATATATATATATATATATATATATATTTATTTATATATATGGTTGTGTGCTGGTTTCTTCGTTTTAGGTCGTTTTAAAACAACAATTTTTTTTCCTCAAATAATTTTAATTAAGGTTTTTTTTTCCTGACGTTTCGAATGCTGGCCAGTTGGTTTATTCCAGTGCCAAATAAACCTAGGTCACACATACACTCACGTTTCGGCCTGGGTTTGGTCTTTTGGTTTTTGTAGAATTCCACCATTTCTAGTAACTCCCGTTTTTTTATGTGAAGCTCTATTTTAAGTATTTTGATGTTATTAAAATCAATATTGTGTGATTTTCGGATATTTCGTGTTTCGTAAGAGCTGTGCAATTTTTTTGTGTCATATTTGTGACTTTTTATCCTATTCTCTAGGTATTGGCTGGTCTGTCCTATAAAAACCCGACTACAGTTTTTAGGGGATTTCATAGACTATATTGCTTTTTTTATTGTTTGGTGTTTTCGGTTTTTCTCGAGAGAAATTTTTTTCAAGTAAATTAAAACCATATTTAAACTTTAACTTTAGCCATCCTATTTCACAAAAAACTGTAATTCCAGGACTAGCCGACCGAGCTATTTATCTTTCAGATCCGGGATATAGGGAAGCATGCATTGAAAACGCGAAAATGAATTAAAACAAATTAATTATCCATCCCATTTAATTAACAAAATTTTCAAAAGAAGAATTTATAAATTTTACAACTCCACAAACCAATAAATAGAAAAACCAAAATATCACTTTTTTGTCATTACCTTTTGTAATGTAAATGTTCAAAATTTACTTAAACCTCATAACATTGCTATATGTAATAAAGGGTTTAATTTACTTGAAAAAAATTTCGCTTGACTAAAATCGAAAACACCAAATAATAATAAAAGCAATGTAGTCTATGAAATCCCGTGTAAAAATTGTAGTCGTGATTATATAGGACACACCAGCCAATACCTAGAGATTAGAATAAAAACTCACAAATATGACAAAAAAATTGCACAGCTCTTACGAAGCACGAAATATCTGAAAATCATAATTTTGATTTTATTAATATCAAAAGGCTTAAAACAGAGCCTCACTTAAAAAAACGAGAGTTCCTAGAAATGGTGGAAATCCACAATAACAAAAATTCAGTCAACGAAAAAAGAAACGTCAACAACTTTAATAAAATAAATATGTCGAAAAAATTTCTCTAAAAAAAATTTAGCCTTTGAAAAAGACCAAACCCAGGTCGAAATGTCAAGGAAAAAAAACTTTAATTAAAATGATTGGCAAAAAATTGTTGTTCTAAAACCGACCTAAAACCAAGAAACCAGGTCAAAGAACAAAATAAAATATTAATATATATATATATATATATATATATATATATATATATATATATATATATATATATAAATATATATATATATATATATATATATATATATATATATATATATATATATATATATATATATATATATATATTAGTTTTATTTTTCTTGAAAAAAATAATTAAAAAATTACTTTTTTTTTTAATTAAAAACATACATATATTGTAGTCTGATGACGTTTCAACCAGTTTTGGTCTTTTTCAAATCTACACGACAATAATAAAATACGTCAAAAAAACAATCATCTTACCCTAGAACGTAATGACAACAGTATACAACACATAACGAAGCAACAGCTATGACGATCACATGTATTAAAATTTTATTTTCTCGATTAAGAAAATGTTAACAGGACACAACATTTTGCAGATTGATATCGAGGACTAATACAACGAACTGTGGGGTATGAATTGTTGCAATATAGATGTATATATTTTGCTAAGATTGTTTACATCTTTTTTGTCATTCACACAGTTTTTGTTTTTGTTGATTAAAGCCATTTCGTAAAATTCCTTTTTTTTTAATTGACACTCGGTTTTTAAGATTTTGGTTTCAGAGTAACTAAAACTGTGGTTTTTCGACTTTTCATGGTTGGTTAATGCCGTTGAGTTTTTTTTGTCTTATTTATGGCTTTTTATACGGTTTTCCAAATATTGACTTGTTTGGCCGATCGGCCCCTTCACAATTGCAACAAGGAATTTCATAAACTACATTGCTCCTTTTGTTTTTTGGAGTCTTCGCCTTTAGTTTACTAAAATTATTCGATAGTAGATTAACGGTTTTATGACAAATTTGGATGTTATATTTTTTAAAGATTGTTTGAAATTGTTGGGATAATCCATTTATAAAGGGGAGGGAAATGTACTTTGTACGTGCTGAAGTAGGTTTTTTAGTGCAAATTAAAGAGTTATAATGCTTATGAATTCTGCTTTTAAATATTTTATTAATTAATTCTAATGGATATTGGTTTAAAATCAATGCTTCTTTTGCCTTTTTAATAGCATTTTCTCTGTATTCAGCATCAGAAAGCTGAATTGCCCTGTCCGCCAATCCTATTATTACAGATGACAGAAGATTATGTCGGCTTCGTATACCATTCTGTTTTTATATTTTCTCCTATATGGTGCAGTGTTAGGTCTAGAAAATTAATTTGGTTTTTTTGTTCTGTTTCGATTGTAAACTGTAAACTTTGGTGGTATTAGTTAAAATATTTTAGGATATTGTTAAATTGGTCTGATGGAATAGCAGTGATACAATCGTCGACGTAACGAAAAAAGAATGGAGTTTCGAATCCTACTCTGCTTAACACATCCTCTTTTAGATCTTCCATCACGATCTGCGCAACTACACTCGAAATTGACGATCCCATAGCGCAACCCTCTATTTGTTTATATAATTGTTTTTCGTACAGAAAATATGTGGAACTCAGTGTTAATTCGATGGCTTTTATAAATTCATCTTGTGGTATGTCAGTGAATTTATTTATTTCAGACCATTTTTTTTTTAATTATTTCAGTTGCTAACGAGATGGGAACATTGGTATATAAGGATATAACATCAAGAGAAATAAGGAGGTAGTTTTTGGGAATCTTAATATTTTTTAATTTTTCTTTAGAATGAAAGGAGTCTTTAATATAATAGTTATTTTTGTGTATAACGTTTTTAAAGATATCTTTTAAAAATTTTAAAAGTGGTGTATAAGGCGACTGTACACATGATACAATTGGACGTAAGGGGATATTTTCCTTGTGAAGTTTCGGTAGTCCGTATATTTTAGGTGGTAAGGCATTTCTAATTTTTAGGCGTTTAGCAGTTTCTGGGGATATATAAAATTTATTTTCCCAAGATTCAATTAATTCATTATTTTTTTTCTGGTATTGGTTGGTAGGATCTAATTTAATTTCTTTATATGTTTTTTTGTCTTTTAGTAATTCTTTCATTTTTTTATTATACTCTGCAGAATTCATTAACACTGTTTTATTTGTTTTGTCACCTTTTAAAAGTTTTATATGGGTGTTGTTTTTTAAAAATGTTTTAGTTTTACATAAGTTAGTTAAATGTTTTTTATTTTTATCGCTTTGATGTTTTAGTTTATTTTTAAAATTTGTTAAAATATTACACGACTTGGCCCTAATTTCATCTCTCTCCTCACCCTTCAAATAATTTATCCCGTTTTCGATGTTGCATAAAATATCCGTATCTGTAATTAATAAGCTAAGTATGCGTAAAATGAATTTTGGCAGAATATGTTGTTTATATTTACGTTCTAAGTTCACATTTTCAAAATGTATATACGAAATTTTAAAATGTAGAAAAGTTGGTTGCAAGTTTTCTGATTTGCATCTCAAAAGAAAAACTCTCCTATTCTTTTGGTTACATAATTTCTGTGAAATTTTCTTATATTCCATCATGTCGCTCACAACATCTCTTCCAAACGATGTTTCAATTGTTCTGTAGTTTATTATTTCTTCACCCATACTTATATATTTTTTATGATTTTCGATTCTTTGACCTTTTCCGTAATAGATATACTTTTTAGTTTAATTTTTCTTCGTTTACGGTCAGTGGTTTAGTTGAAAATAATTAAAAAATTACTTTTTTTTTATTATTAAAAACATACATATATTGTAGTCTGATGACGTTTCAACCAGTTTTGGTCTTTTTCAAATCTAAAATTAGATGAAAAATTGTTGGCACGACAATAATAAAATACGTCAAAAAAACAATCATTTTAGTATACAACACATAACGAAGCAACAGCTATGACGATCACATGTATTAAAATTTTATTTTCTCGATTAAGAAAATGTTAACAGGACACAACATTTTGCACATTGATATCGAGGACTAACACAACGAACTGTATAGTATCAATTATTGCAATATAGATGTATATATTTTGCTAAGATTGTTTACATCTTTTTTGTCATTCACACAGTTTTTGTTTTTGTTGATTAAAGCCATTTCGTAAAATTCCCTTTTTTTAACTGACACTCGGTTTTTAAGATTTTAGTTTCAGAGTTATTAAAACTGTGGTTTTTCGACTTTTCATAGTTGGTTAATGCCGTTGAGCTTTTTTTGTCGTATTTATGGCTTTTTATACGGTTTTCCAAATATTGACTTGTTTGGCCGATGTAAACCCCTTCACAATTACAGCAAATAACACTAAATATATATCTATTACGGAAAAGGTCAAAGAATCGAAAATCATAAGTATATATATATATATATATATATATATATATATATATATATATATATATATATATATATATATATATATATATATATATATATATATATATATATATATATATATATATATATATATATATATATATATATATATATATATATATATATATATATATATATATATTCATTAGTAACAAAAACCCCTAAATAATAAATCAAATCCAGTCTTTGACTTCGGTTTTGTTTGCGTGACGATAATGCATGAGTAATAAAACGTAACCCCTGCGCTCGTTGACGATAATCCAGGTCAGATTAATAAATTTACGACTCTGGTGATGAAAAAGCATATGACGGCTGCCAGAAAAGAAAAAAGTTCAATTCCAGTTGCTTTTTTTAGAGTCAAAACTATCGGGATGAATACATCAACGAGGCTGCCAATCTGACATGGGATCAGAAATAAATACACGACTACTAAAACACTACGATATTGAATCTTTTATTTGTAATTCCCAAGTGATTGAAATATAGAAAATTTAACTAATCAGTTAAACGAGAACAAAAAATTAAATAGAATGAACACTGTTGGCTTATAAAATTTAATAACAAATCAAAATAAATCAAATTGGAAACCCTGATGTACCATCATAGCGAGAAAAAAAACACTGCTTTAAGACAAGTGATTGAATTCAGATTTAGCAACAATAATTTAAGGGCCTGTTAACTAATGAGAGGTAAATAAATTGGAAATAAATTAACATAAATTTGTAAACATGGTAGATGAATAACACCTACAATGTTTTTAGCTTGATCGAGTCATTATTATGTTTACTTAAACTTTAAAACACATTTAATGGCCTTTTTCCTTTTTATATATTGTTGCTAAAGCTGGTTTCAATCACTTGTCTTAAAGCAGTTTTTGTTCCTCACACCGAGTGATGATTTAATGAAATTCATTCTATTTAAATTCTGATTTTTGTTTAACTAATTAGTTAAATTTGCTATATTTTATTTCAGCTTTTCAGTATCAAACTGATAAACGCCTTTGATTATCATTTTACTCTCTTAAAAACTTCAATCAGTAACTATGTCTGTTCCTTCATGCCTTTGTGGCTTCCTAGAGTAAGTATATCGTTTTAACCAGCCTTTTTTCTTGCCACTATTTTTTAAACTTGTTAGTCGAAAGCGTTGCTAAGATTTTTACTTCTCTCGTAGTATTGTAATCGTAAGAAAATCACCCTCCGAGATTTTTTTAGATCTAGATGCCGACAAACACGTTTTCTTTATTCCGTCGGCCGGTCTGTCTGTATGTTTGCGGCATAGCTAAAAAACCACTTACCCGATTGACTTCAAATGTCGGTCAAAAATTAAGGGTTATATGGAGATAACCTGGTAACATTTTGATAAAAATCCATACGAATCCAAAAAGGCGGCTTAATAAAAAGCTACTTAAAGGATTAAAAAAAAACTACTTAATGGATTGATTTCAAATTGTGTGCCATAACTAATTCTGGTATAGGGGTCTACTAGTAACATTTTGGTACTAGTTCAAGATTGTCGAACAAAATGACGGTCAAATAAAATGTTTATAATCGTGAAAAATCACCCTCTCAGGTTTTACATATCTTCACGTTTTAGCGTCCCTAAATGACAAAAAATATGTTTTATCAATTCCGTCGGTCTATCAGTTCGCGGCATAGCTTAAAAACTACTTACCCGATTCACTTCAAATTTTGATTGAAAATCCAATATGGCGCACAAAATGGCGGCCTACTGAAATGTTAAAAAAATATATTAAAAAGAAACTTATCTAATTTCTTATCATATCTTTACGTTTTAGCGTCCCTAGATGCCAAAAAATATGTTTTATCAATTCCGTCGATCCGTCTATCAGTCTGTCTGTCAGTTCGCGGCATAGCTTACCAGATTGACTTCAAATTTCATTAAAAATTTAAGGATCATATGGGGAGAATCTGGTAATATTTTGGTAAAAATCCAATATGGCGGAACAATGTTAAAAAATTATTACTAAAAAATCCAAGTTACCTCAAATTTTGTGCAAAAGTCAAATGTTATATAGGAATGAACTAGTAACATTTTGATATGAATCCAAGATAGCAAAATAAAATAGCGGCTTGATAAAATATTTAAAAAATCAGCCTAAAAATACTACTTATTAAATTAATTTCAATTTTAGTGCAAGAATTACGTGTAGTATAGAGATAAACTGGTGAAGTTGTGGTACGAATTTAAGCTGGCGAAACAAAATGGCGGCCAAATAAAATCTCTAAAAAATCAACGTAAAGAAGCCTTGACTTGAAATTTTGCGGAAATATTAAATGTGAAAATGGGGTATACTGGTACGAATTCAGCATGACGTATCAAAATGAAAAAACTACTTACTCAATTTATTTTAAATTGTGCCCAAAAGTCAAGTGAAGCATAGGTAGGGAGAAACTGGTAAAATATTGGTAGGAATCAGATACGGTCTTTTGGACAGTATATGTAACACATATATACTGTGACTATGTTCTGAATTTAATTGGCTCACACTTTATTATTCCTAACAAATGGACAAAAATCATAACGAGGGAAGTTCTGGGTAAAGGAATTTTACCGATTTTTTGATATTATATACGTTATACAGACAGATTCTCTTGTTCAATTACTTCCACACGTGTACACCGCCTTTTAAATTTTCAACAAAATACAAGTTTGCCTCATTCAACCAATAAAAAGTTTGGTATCTATGTGGAATTTTAGCGTTCTAACATGGCTCAAATAAAAGCTTTTATGTGCCTTATTTTGGTGTAAAAATTATGTGAAATGCCTCAGCGTTCTGATGGGGCTCGAAAGAAGGTTATGGATGAATACTATACGAATAAATTTGATTGCCAACTCTAAGTGTGGCAGAAGCCCCACACAGTCTCGTTTAAACTTCCGTAATATTCAGTAAAAACAATAATCGAACTGCAGCGACGCATATAAGAGTAGATGTAACCCTAAATGAAGCATAATTAATCTAACTATTTCAGGTTTGAAGCTTTCTACCGCGCGTAGAGTTTGCAGTCAATGTTATTAATTCAAATTTGTGTGTTGCGTTGTGACTATATTTTCATCTAAACTAGGTTTAGACTTAACATATTTTACATATTACGTACATCAAGGTCGGCTTCAGGGCCATTTGAAGCTGTTATAAAAGAAAATGGTAAGTAGTTTTTGTGTGACAAATCTTAGAAGGCTTATCTCATAAAAAAATATTTAAAAAATACATTTTAAATGACAAGTTGACATAAGAAATATTCTTTCTTCTCCACTTCAGTTTGTATGTTACAAGCATATATAAACTGGTTAACAAAAAGATAGACAAATGTAGTTTTTAACACTATGTTCAAAGTGCTGCGGTTTGAAAACGATTCAACGAATTTTGACGAGCTTTTCAGATTTTGGGAGATCATTTTTTGAAAATTCTGTTTCCGAATTATTTTGACGTTAGCGACTCTTATCGTTGTTATACAGGACGTTAAATAAGAAAACTTCCTGGTAGCTGACAATTTTCCCATTTTTTCTTCGGATCGCTCACTACTCGAAAATGAAAGACTAAGTTGATATCTCCGAACAAGCTCGGCGGTTTTCCAACAAAAGCCCTCTGGTTTGAAAAACCTTTGTGATAATTTGGTAAAAAAAATACGCCTTTTAACCTATAGCGATACATTTGTGTTGATATAAAAAAAAACATAATTTAGAGTATCTAGTTTGCATACAGGTTGTCCTAAAAAGATTGGATAACGTTAATAAACTAACCAATAGATTTTTTTGAAATTACGTGTTAATCAGATTCTGAAAAATTAATTATCACGGTATTTTTCACAACAAATTTTAAATTTTAGGGTAATATTTCGGAACGTTTTCGGCGGTTTTTCAATAAAATAACCCTTTAAGTTACAGCGACACATTGTGTCGATATTTAACATAATTTGAAATATCCAGATTGACTACAGGTTGTCCAAAAAGGTTTGGATAATTTTAATAATCTACCCAACAGATTTTTGGGCGGTTTTTCAATAAAAGACCTCTGGCTTGAAACATCTTTTTTTTAACCCAATTGTTTAGTCTGCTTCGGAAAATTTACCAATTTGGTAAGAAATAAAATAGTCCTTTTAACTTATGGCAATACATTTTTGTCGATATTTAAAGAAAAAACATAATTTCATACAGGTCGTCCCAAAAAGGCTGGATAAATTTAATAAACTACCCAATAGATTGCTGTGAAATTACGTGTTTATCAGATTCTCAAAAAATAATTTTAACAGTATTTTTCATACAAAAGTTTTAAGCTAATATCTCGGAACTTTTTAGCGGCGAGTTGTCAATAAAAGCCTTCAGTCTTGAAAAACACTTTTTTCCTCAGAAAACCCAATTCTTGGGCCTTGGGAATTTGGTAAGGAACAAAATGCGGCCAAATAAAAGTTTTAAAAAATCAACGTAAGAAAATCTTGTTCAATTGGTTTTAAATTTTGCATAATAATTAAATGTCAAATAGGTATAAACTGAGACAAATTCAACATAATGTAACAAAATGTGTGTCACTGTAAAAAAAACATAATAAATTTATTTTAAATTATGCTTAAAAAAGAAGTATGGCATACGTAGAAAGTGGTAAAATATTGGTAGGAATACAATACGATGGAACAAAATGGCGATCAATAAAAATGTTTGAAAAGACAATATATATGTGGTACTATAAATGACTATGTACTGAACTAAAATGGGTCACACTTCACTATTCCACACAAATGTATCGCTATAAATTAAAAAGAGTATTTTATTTCTTACCAAGTTGGTACACTTTCCGAAGAAGACTAAACAAATGATTTAAAAAAAAGTTTTTTCAAGCCAGAAGGATTTTATTGAAAAACTGCCAAAAACGTTCCGAGATCTAACCCTAAAATTTTAAATTATTGTGAACAATATCGTGAAAATGGGGTTTTTGGGTTATCTATTGGGCAATCTATTAAATTTATCCACCCTTTTTGGAACAATCTGTATGCAACCTGAATACTCCAAATAATGTTTTTTTTAAACGACACAAATGTATCGCCATAAGTTAAAAAGGATATTTTATTCTTTACCAAATTGGCACATTTTTCAAAGTAGGCTAAACAATTGGGATTTTTGAAAATAAAAAGGGATTTTCAAGCCAGAGGGCTTTTATTGAAAAACCGCCAAAGTATTCTGAGATATTACCTTAGTATTTCGTTTGCGAGTAGTGAACGACGCGAAAAAAAATTATGGACGAATTGTCAGCCGCCAGAAAGTTTTGGATTTTTGCACCATCCTATTCAACAAACTGTATAACAGTGATCATAATCGCTAACACCAAAATAATTTGGAAATACAATTTTCCTGAAACCATGTTTCAAAATCCGAAAAGCTCGTCAAAATTTGTTGACTCGTTTTCACACACACTTTGAACATGATGCTAAAAATTAGATTTGCCGATCTTTTTATTGACCAGCTTAGTTGACTAGAAGTAAAAGCGTGTGACAGAACATCGTGTTCCGCAATATGCCCAGGCTTTTATTTTTATACAATAACTGTGACAATGATTTATGCCTGCATCGTATCATATGAAGCGGACGGGTTAGATTTATTTTTTACTGTTTTATAGCATTTTAAAAATAGGTCGTCTTTTAAAAGTTTCTTTTTATATTATTTCATTTTTAAACTTTAAGTCTTTAAAAATATTTAATATCACTAAAAGGTACAGGGTTTTTTTTTATATATTGCCCCTTATCTTTTTTATTTGACATTTTAGAAAAATGTGTCCCAAATAAAAGTTTAATGGTTTCAAATGGATTTTTATGAAAACATTTTTTTTCATATACAGGGTGTTACCGAAAGTCTGGGCATGGTCCAAGTTTCTTATTTCAAATAGGTACCCCATTTTTTTATTGAATTTTCGGATTCTCCTGAGAATTTTACACATTTTTTATAAGGGATATTCTATACTTAAATCTAAAGCCTAAAGAGATATTGTTATTTTTTTTAAAACTATTATGTAAAACAGGTAAACATTTTTCTGGTCGTAAACTGGCCATTGACGGTGATCTGTCGTTCTGTCAATTCATTGAAAAGATGCATTACACTGACGAAGAAAGATGTGATATTCTTCGCATTTTCTACAAGAATAATAATAATGCTTGCGCGGCACGAAGAGAATATCAGCGGCTTTTCCCCATGCGAGCTATTCCATCTCGAAAAACTTTCAAAAATATTGAACTTGGCTTTCGAAATCGAATGACTGTTAAAAGAAAAAAACGTACTGCGGTTATTAATGAGGAGGAGGAATTAAATTAAATATTTTATTATTTTTTCAAGGTAGGTTAATAGAAATTACCCACAGGATATAAAGTAACTTACGCAAATATTATTTATTTTCAGAAAATCCAAATGCAGCCCTAAAAGACGCATCAATTTTTTTTAATAAATCTATTTTCAAAATTTATTCAACATTAAAAAAGCATGGATATTTCCCATACAAAATTTTACCCGTCCAGAAATTAACTGAAGATCAGAAAAACCAACGAACCATGTTTTGCCAGGAAATGTTGCTGATGAAAGATGAAGATAACAATATTTTTCAAAGAGTTTTATGGTCAGATGAATGCGCCTTTAGTACTGCCGGGATTCACAACCGGAAAAATGTTAGATTTTGGGCAACGGAAAACCCTCGGGCCATGCGTGAAATTAAAACCCAAGGTCGGAAAACTTTAAATGTGTAGTGCGGGCTCCTTCACAACAAAATTATTGGACCGATTTTCATTGATGGATCTTTAAATGGAGAAAAATATCTAAATATATTAAATAATGATCTGGAACCTATTTTGGATGACTTACCCCTCCGTCAATACAACCAAATTATTTGGCAACAAGATGGAGCCCCACCACACAATGTTTTTGCGGTCCTAAATTTTTTAAATCAAAATTTTGAAACGTGGATTGGTCGGACTGGACCGATTCGGTGGCCGCCCAATAGTCCCGACTTAATACCTCTTGACTCTTTTCTGTGGGGATTTTTGCAGAATAAAATATATGAAACTCCCACGGAAGATATAGAGGTGTTAAGAAGGAGAATAATTGAAGCCATTGAGGATTTAAACAATAATCATGCACAATTCATTATTAATGCGATTAATAAAATCGAAGCAGATTATACAAATTGTATTGAAATGAATGGTGGACATATTCAGCAATTATAATATTTATATTTCATTTCATTATTGAATTATTTGATAATATGTAGTTTTTTGTAATAAACACAGCGTCAAAAAACTTGGACCCCTTCATAAGACGCAATGCAAAAATGCTCTGTTTCAAGACCTTGTATCTTGAGTAATAAATGATCCAACCATGTGATTAAAAAAAGTGTATGTTAACGAATAGCAGGGCTGCCACTTTTAGCCACATGAAATATTCTATTGTAATTAGAACGCTCTACAGAGTGTTTAAAAGTTTCTCAACACAGGACCTAATGCAAATTAAATGGGAGGTCTGGCTAAAAAAAATTAAACTCTCCTTATTAGCTTGCTGATTACAATATCATGGCTCAGTTAACTAAAAGTGGTAGTCCCGCTATTCGTTGACATAATCATTTTTCAATCACTTCGTTGGTTCATTTATTACTGAAGATACGCGGTCTTGAGGAAAGCTTATTTGCATTGCGACTTATGAAGGGGTCCAAGTTTTTTGACGCTGTGTGTAGTTTTTAAAATATTCTTTTCTGTTTTCGTTAATATTATACATATATTTTTTAAAAACATGTGTTGCCTTAATTAGATTCATATGCATATTTCCAAAATTCGATGTTTTTGGAATACCCCGTAGAAGGAAAAAAATCCACGTCTGATATTTCAAAAAATGTTTGTTTAGATGGCGATTCGTTGGAAGATGGTGATTTCTGTTCTGGTTGCCTGTGTATTTTCGTTATTCTCATAAGCTATGCGAAGGTTGTCGGATTTTTCCTCATCGGAAATGTGACATTTTATCCAGAAATTGACCGAAAGTCTACCAAACAGTAAAACAGTCACAGTCAATGACCAGTTTACGACCAGAAAAATGTTTACCTGTTTTACATAATAGTTTTCAAAAAATAACAATATCTCTTTAGGCTTTAGATTTAAGTATAGAATATCCCTTATAAAAAATGTGTAAAATTCTCAGGAGAATCCGAAAATTCAATAAAAAAATGGGGTACTTATTTGAAATAAGAAACTTGGACCACGCCCAGACTTTCTGTAACACCCTGTATATGAAAAAAAATGTTTTCATAAAAATTCATTTGAAACCATTAAACTTTTATTTGGGACACATTTTTCTAAAATGTCAAATAAAAAAGATAAGGGGGGTGGCAATATATAAAAAAAAACCCTGTACATAGTTAATGAACATAAAGTAACAATTTTATAGTAGCAATAATTTGATTCATGATTTAAAATACACCACTGAAGTTTAAGGCGTCTTAAGGGGGAACTGCACGCAGTATTATGGATCATTTGCAAGCCTTCCGCCGCTGCAATATTATGTTAAAACTATAAGAGATATGTATTAGCTTCAATGTGATTTCAATAGAGAAATATGTATAGTTGGGCGCTAAATGCGATTTTTTATGAAAAAATCAAATCTAGAATTATAAAATAGAAGTAGATTTGTCCATTTTCGACCCTTTTTCGACCACTTTTTGGCGCAAATGCCGCCGCATATAATTTTTTTTCCACAAAATGGCTCTTTACCGCCTTGCATTGATCCTTTGTCTACGTAACTGCAAAATTTGAAATGGTAAATCGTAGTCATGTCTTTATATTTCTGCAGCGCGTGAACCCTTTTGAAACCATTTTTAAATGAAATGTAATTTAAAATGCCTATACATAACACATTTTTTTGAGGTCGGACGTGCAGGAAGTTTTTTCTAATACGTAGGTACCTTTTCATCTTACTTTGAACTTGACTAGACCTTGTCGTTAGTTTTTCACTTTTTGCGTGCAGTTTTCCCTTAATATTTCGAAACGACTCTATCCATTCAATACGTCATCGCCATTTGCCAGCACAAAAATTTACAATTTTAAAAGCAACAACGTAATATGTTTACAAATCGGATTCTATGATTTTTTGAAAATATTTAACTTTAACTTATAATGACTACTACTTTAGATCTGATTTTAAATAAATATAATGAGAGCTATATAATGCCAAATTATATTGCCTTGTCAATATGGACGCTTATATTTATATTCCCCTAGATTATTTAACCACCTAAAATCAATATTGGGAGTAATTTTAATAGTGAAGTTTAACAAATAAAAATTAAGAACAAACCAGATCCAATCTCAACTACACAATAAGCTCAATTGCACAATAAAAAAACAAATTGGAATTTCCCCACCATTTTAAAACGCTTTTGAAACATTATTAAATCGTTTCGTCGAAAATCAAATATGATTTGATTTCGTTGATTTGATTTCGAAATTGTTTTGAAGCTTTTCATTGCGAAAAGGCGTCTTTACAACATAGCTAACTTAAAGTTATAGGTTCAAGATGACATATATGACAAGTCGCGTGTGGCTCAATGTTTTTTTCCTCCAAAAAAGGCATATGATGAAACAAGGTTGTGCGAGAAGCATAATATGATGACTTCGACGTTACAGAGCCAAATATCTATATTAACAAAATAATGCAACCTTTTACATTTTAGTAAATATAGAATTTCTTTTCTTTTGTACACACACAGATGATAGTTGTTGATCTAAGTTGTTTCAAAAATCGAGGAAAGGAATGCCTGCTTAGATTTTTGTTATCTCTTAAATTTTCTCCAGAACCATGTACGTTGAAAAAGTGCCACCATGTACGTTGAAAAAAGCCATCTAATAATTTAGTAACATATTTCCATTATCATGAAAAAGGAAATAACTCACAGGAACAAAAAGGATGCATGGTGTATTCATATAGAACGACTGATTTACGGAAATAAATTAATTAATTTAATTTTACATCGATTTCTTCTAGGAGATGCATTTAAAAATAACTATTTTTATATTAATCCGGAACTCGTTAGGAACAAGGATTTCCTATAACATTTTTCAAAATAATCAACAATAAACCCAAGGGTTTTAAGTGGCGGCAACAGTGCAACTGTGTTTGTTTACTTCTCGTAACATTTTTAATAAATTAGTGAGTTTATCAAGTGTAATAAATCGCCAAAACCATTTTAAGACATAAAACAATTGTTTCTATACACCAGCAAGTGAAGGTACCGGCGTTTGTGCTCAAATAAACTACAAATTACTAACCAAAACAAGTGATAATCACCTGCTGGGCCACACATAGTTGCCAAATCTACCATCTGGAATTTCTTTCGGTGCAAAATGAGTGCGGCTGACGCGGATAACGATACCGAGACATGTAAAAAGTGTAAAAAGACAGTTAAAGATAGTGAATGTGGACTTTTCTGTGAGGGGGAATGCCAGAGCTGGTTCCATAACACATGTGTAGGTGTATCCCTGCAGCAATACAAAAAAATTTCCTCAGATATTAAGGACATCGTCATATGGATGTGTACTGGATGTAAAAATAGCTTTGAAAACCTTATGTCCAAAGCTAAATCCGTATATAACATGGATAAATTTACACAGCAAGTAAGTAAAATTGAACAAAAATTAGATTCAATTGCAAGTAAGATCACGGTAAGGCCACCCTATACACAGGCTGTGGGTATAATTGCCACCCCAGAGACAAGAAAAGTTAACCTACCTAGCATAATTATAAAACCTAAGCAGTTGCAGGATTCAAAAAAAACCTTACAGGAATTAGAGAACACAATAAAACCTGATAAAATCGGTGTCAGAATTAAAAATAAAAAAGACCTATCAAGTGGTAAAATAATGTTAAAATTTCCATCAAAGAGTGACATAGATTTATTAAAAAGCACTGCCACTAGACTATTGGGCCGAAACTATGAAATAATTGAGACTAGTTTAAGAAAGCCAAGATTAAAAATTCCTGGAGTCACAAAAAACTATGATAAGGAAGAACTGGAGCAGATAATTAAGAAACAAAACGCCGTGATAACTGATAAGGACTACTTTAAAGTGACCTACTTAAAAACTTTTAAAACCAAAAGTTCTAAAACAGTGTTTATTGAATGTTCCCCAAGTTTGTTCCATACACTTATGGCACATAAAAAACTATATATTGGATGGGAAAGATACACTATCTTTGAAGATATCAGCATATTAAAGTGCTATCATTGTCAGCAATTTCACCATAAAAGCACCGAGTGCAAAAATCAAAAAGTATGTTATAAATGTTCGTCTGATGGACATGAAGCTGATGACTGTCATAGCACAGAAAAAAGATGTGTCAACTGCCAGATAAGCAACACGAAGTATAACAGTAGTTAGAGCTAGCAAAATCTAGAGTGGATTATGGATAACATGGAAGACAATGTTCTGGATAGCATTCAAGAGGAGGAAGACCATGATACTAGGGTAGATCCACAACATTTGGCAAGTTTTGTGAATAATGTAAACAGTCTTAACTTAATGCATTTAAATATTAGGGGTATAGCCACAAATTTTACGAATCTGCTTGTATTTCTAGAAACTTATAATCTGAAAAATTGTGATTTCATTATCTTAAGTGAATGTCATAAAGTACATAACATTATTAATTTTAGTATACCTGGATATACAGTATACTACAATGAAGCAGATTTTAACTCATTTGATGGTGTCAAATGAATCAATCTGGTATTACTATAACAGCTATTAACACTCTAATTGATAATATTGAATTTAATATTTATGCTACCTACAGGTCACCATCATCAAACTTGGCTCTATTTTTGGATGAATTGGATATCTTTTTTAAGGCATGCAAATTGAAGGGTAGGGATGTGTTTGTGGGGGACATCAATGTAAATTTGCTTAATAGGAATGATATAAGCGTATTAAATTGTTTGTCTCTACTAAATGCGCATGGCTTTAGGGCAGTGTGTCGGAGTGTTACTAGAGATGAAAGTCAGACTTGCTTGGACCATGTTTTTATGAGGGAAAAAATAAATATACGATCAAATCAGCAACATCTTTTCATAATTGAACATGACATCACTGACCATCTACCTCTTCTATTGCATATCCCCAATGTTAATGTTAATACAGAAAAGAGTAATGCAGGCAAAATAACAGAAATAAAAACTCTTGATTTTCAGAAACTACTTTCACTTGCAGCTCAAACAAACTGGGATAATATCTTACATGAAACCATTCCTGAAAACGCCACCGAATGCTTTTTACAAAACATAAAAGAATTGATAATAAATGCAGAAAAAAAATTGTATATAGGTAAAAAATATCAAAAAATTAAACCGTGGATAACAAACGCAATTATAACTTCTATAAGAAAACGCGACAAACTCAAAAAATCTCTTAAAATAAATTCTAGTGCTGAAAATATAGCTGAATACAAAAACTATAGAAACAAATTAAACAAATTAATTAAAATCACAAAAAACACTTATTATCAAACCAAAATAAATGACTGTGGCAAAAACATAAGAAAAACCTTTAAATTCATTTCAGAAGCAACTAATGAAAACTCTAATAGTGGCAACATAAAGCAAATAAAGACAGTTGACACGGTTATCTCCAAGGATAAAGACTTAGCAAACTTTTGTAATGAGTTTTTTGTAAATGTAGGAAAAAAGATGTCGCAAAACATAAAAAATCCATCCGTACCCTATGAAGGTCAGAAAAGTATGTTGTATTCCATGTACCTCACTCCTGTGGATGCTAATGAAATTATAATTCATATAAACAGCTTAAAGAATACCTGTTCACCAGGACTCGACAAGATTCCAACTAAAGTACTAAAATATCTCCATAGGTACATAACAAATCCTCTTGCGCATGTTTTTAATTTGATATTTAAGACAGGTATAGTACCCTACCAATTTAAAGAGTCTGTAGTGACCCCCATCTATAAAGCAGGTAATAAAGAGACCATAGACAACTACAGACCAATAAGTGTAATTTCTAATGTAGCAAAAATTTTTGAGAAATGTCTCAAGAAACGATTAGTTAGTTTTCTTAATGTAAACAACATACTATCATCTAGCCAATATAGTTTTAAACAGGATCAAAGCACATCTGATGCCATGCATGAACTAACATCTACAATAGTTAATTGCTTGGACAAAAACAAGAAATGTATAGCTTTATTTTTGGACTTAGCCAAGGCCTTTGACACTGTGGCCCATCCTATCTTACTTAAAATTTTGGAGGACTATGGGATTAGGGGCGTGGTGTTGGAGGTCTTTAAAAACTACCTTCTAGAAAGAACACAGTGTGTCAGGATAGGCGACACTATAAGTGATCCTTTAATAGTGCAGTATGGGGTTCCTCAGGGCACTGTCCTGGGACCTATCCTATTTTTAGTTTACATAAACTACTGAGGCTGAAATAGATGGAAAAATCATTGCATATGCTGATGATACAGTCGCTATTTTTTATGCCGATTCCTGGAATACTGTAAAACAAAAACTCAAGTTGGGTTTTTTGCAGATAAAAAACATATTTGACACACTAAAACTAACGATTAATATGCAGAAATCAACATATATTGCTTTTTCAATTACACAGGCAAACAGACCGAATTTTAATAATGTAGAATTTACGGATGGGGTCGGAACACAGGTTTTAAAAGAGACAAAATCGGTAAAGTATCTTGGTGTCATAATTGATAATCATCTGAGGTGGGACTTGCATGTGCAACATTTAACGAAAAAAGTCAGATGCTTAATTTACAAATTTTATACACTCAAAGATATACTAAATCAAAAACTTATGATAATGATTTACAGAGCACTTGTTGAGCCCATACTCAAATATGGTATTTTGATTTGGGGGGGAATGTACTCAAGTAATATTCAGCCACTTAAAATCGTCCAAAACTATATAGTCAAACTTACATTGAATAAACCTAGATTACACTCCACTTCTATGCTCTATTCCCCAATAATTTGCGATGTTCGAACCTTGTATGTGCTAGCAGTGTGCAATTTCATTCACTCGCATCCAAAAATAAAAAATGATGTAGTAAAGCATAATTATCAAACCAGAATGTTAGCGGACGGAGGGCTGAATATACCAAATTCGAGTAGAAGAATTAACCAGCATTTTGTAAATTACTTGGGGCCAAAATTTTACAATCTAATTCCAGTAGAGATTAAAAGAATAACAAAAACAAAAAGATTTAATGGACTTCTAAAAAAATACCTTTTTGATAACAAAGAGGCATTTTTGGGATTTTGGGTGTGATTCTTGCCTTTTGTGCCTTAAAAATACTTACAGGAAAAAGGTTGGGAATTGTTATTGTTTCTGTTTTCGTATTGTTACTATTGATACTAATACTATAATACTCGAGCTAATTCTATTACCGTTAACTATAGTGTATAGAATTTATTAAATTATTATATTGAATTATTCGATTATTTATTAATGTTAACTAGTTTATAAGGTTTATTATACTAAATGCACAATACAGGTGCAAATGTACCTAGGTGCATCATTAAATAGATTAGGATATCACTAAATAGATTAGGAAATATAAATGTAAAACAAATGTTATTATTATGAATAAATAAATAAATAAATAAATAAAATAAATAAATAAATTTTAGAAGTAGGAAAAAAATAATGTAAAATTTAACATGCATATACAGAATGTCACGTGTTAAAATTTGCTTGTCTTGTAACAAGTAGCCACAATTGCATTAATCAGTCTGTTTTGATGCGCACATTTTGGTAGACAGGTGTAGTTTTCTTAAAAAGACCATTTAGCATTAGACTCTTATTCCTGTATTTAATAAATTTCAAATAATGAAACCAAAAAATTGCACCATTATTTTTTATAATTGTCACACTGGTAAATCGATAAACTTAGCTTGAAATAAAGTTTATAGGAATAAGCATACGTTTTTATAGAAAACAAACTTATTCCCACAAAAACCTGAATGAGTGTGTGTGTGTGTGTATAAGTTTATGGCTCTGGTTGAAACCAAATGGCCAGCTTCGTATCTTTCTCTGTATTATTTGTATTTATTTATTTTTTTTTAAATTAGGGTACTTTACATTCTATATTAAGGGTACTGTATACTATATAATTTACATTTTTTTATATATATTTATTTTTGCTTTTTCTCCTTTTTGTATATTTAGCTTTGCTTTTTTTTCATCTTTATTTTTTTGCATTTTTTTTTGCTTTTATATTTCTCTTTTTTTGTTGTTGATTTTTTTTAATTAATATTTATTTTTTTTTTATTTATTAACTTAAAATACTTATGATACAGTAGGTTCCTTTACCATTCAATTTTTCTTTCTATAATAAACTTGTACAATATCCTATATACATTAAGATTATTTGATTCAATTAAGCTGCTCAGATTAAAAGGTAATTGAACTAAACTTCCTATCGTGTTATGTAAGAAATTTAGATGATCTTTGAGTCTAATACAATTTAATAGGCAGTGCTCTAAGTCACCTAATTCACTACAATCACATAATTCGTTATTGCTAATGCCAATTTTTTTCCGATGTTTTGGATATAATGCATGAGATTCTAGAAATAGTTCTTATATAGCTTCTGTTTGAAATTGTTTTAAACCATCTACTTTTATTAATCACAGGGAATATGTTTTTATAAATAATACCTTTATTGATATCATTATATTGCACTTGCCAATTTTGAAACATGATTTCTTTAGAATTTTTAATTATATCTGAAAATGGAATTTTTAAATCAACATTTTGGTGAGGTATCTTGGTAGCATCTTTTGCAAGTATATCAACTATTTCATTTGCTGAGATTCCTATATGTGCATTTACCCATACTAAGCAAACACTAATGTTATTGGCCTGTAACCTATGATACGTTTTTAATATTTCGACAATAATGTGATTGGTAGGTGCAATATTTATACAATTTTTGATTCTTTCAAGTGCACTTCTACTATCTGAAAAAATTACAAAGAAATTATTTTCTTTAAACTCTAGACAATATTTAAGTGCCTCCCAGATAGCCCACAATTCAGCCGTATAAACTGATGCTTCGTTAGGTAACCTAAATTGTTTTGCTATTTTTTTGTTGCTATGATAAAAAGCACATGCGGCCTTTTTGTCTATTAAAGACCCATCTGTGTATATGTACTCCGAAAAGTTTATTTTAATTATATTCGGGTCACTAATGATATTTTGTGAGAGTATAACTTTAGGAATTTCGTTTATATTTGAGAGACTTAACTGGTTGAAAGGAGCTATTGGAGATTGATATATATTATCTTTTATTTGGGTTATTCAGGAGTAGCTTAAAACTAAAAGGGGGAGTTTTTTAACTCTCCAAAACATGTGGGTATAACCAAATATAGACAACATGTTTATCTTATTTACTAAGGAACTGTTTTTAGAAATAAGTCTAAGTAAAAATTTGTCTGTTAGAAAGTTTCGCCTCAATGCCAGCGGTGGTTGTACACATTCGTTTTCGAGAACATTTATAGGTGTGCTATTTAAAAGTTCGATGCTTCTGCGAAGACATTTATTTTTTATTAGTTTCTGAATAACTAAATCAAAGAAACAACGCTAAAATTATTTTAATTATAAAGCAGTTTTAAACCTATTAAGTTATACAGGAAGAGGAAAATTTGTTGCTTTTTGAAATACTTGTATGAACGGGGTGAGTTATTATATTATGAAACCCACCTACAAGGTTATTTATCAACAAAGATAGAGAAAAAGTGTAAACACAAAAATGTAGGGTAAGTAAAAGGTTTTTTTTTAATGGATTACCCTGAATATTGTTTATTTTTATGAAAGGCCATTCTCTACTGGTTTCAAAAATATATAATTTGATTATATTGGTGCAAAGCGTTTTTAATAAAAATTTGGTAATTCAAAAGAGCGATGGCAACATTGACGAAATTTTTTAATTTGTCTTTCTACTGCAAATACCACTCAAAAAATATATTAAGAAATAATGAGGACTAGTTTAAATTTCATATAGAAACTAAAAATGAAAAAATAAATTATAAATATAAATTCAAAACAAGCTTTAATTAAAATGAAGAAAAAATTTTCGTGTTGTGATTTGATTGGAGCTTCATTGGATGCTATCATTTAATTAATAGACCTAAAAGTTTGTCGCGAAATATTCACTACTACAACATGATGTGATCGAAACAGGGTAGAAAAAGGATTTTTTGGGATGACCGCTAAAGCAATGAAATTTGGCCGTCTATAGACACGTGTTTCTGACTTGAGGTCTTCATCAGCACAGTTCAACTAAGGGAAAGACGAGTACCACTAGCGCCAAAATTAATATACAAAACCACACCAGAATCACCAACAGGAGCAAAACCGACATTTCTGATTACTAAGAGAACATCCGTTATGAGTTTCACCACAGGTGGCTATATGCTGCTAAGTGGTAATAAATTTTCTCTTGGTAATCACAAATGTCGGTTTTGCTCCTGTTAGTGACTCTGGTATTGTTTTATGTATTCTTTTTGGCGCTAGTTCTACTAGTCTTTTAACTAGTTGGCTGTACTGGTGAAGATCTTAAGTCAGAAAAACATGTCTATGGTTAGCCAAATCCCATTGCTTTAACGGTCATCCCAAAGAATCCATTTTCTACTATATACTAATTCTTGCCACGTTATATTTTCTACTTTTGATTTACCACTCTTGTGATATGAGTTTCGCCACAGGTGGCTATATGCTGCTCCGTAGTAAATAGAGTATCAAGTCTGGCGAAGATTTCAGACGTTCTCTTGGTAATCACAAATGTCGGTTTTGCTTCTGTTGGTGACTCGGTTATGGTTTTGTGTATTCATCTCGACGCTAGTTGCACTCGTCTTTCAACTAGTTGACTGCACTGATGAAGACCTTACGTCAGAAACTTATGTCTATTGTTAGCCAAATTCCATCAAAAAATATAAAAACTATTGGAACACTTTATAGTAGATTAAATGAACAAGATTCAGTTTCAAACTAATCGAATCGAAATCTGCTGTATTCCTTGTAATAATTGTAATAAAAATATATTGGTCAAACTTCACAAAAAATTAGCAAAAGAAATTAAACGGTTAAACAAAAGATCTTGCGCACTTACAAAACATAATTGATACTGGTAACACATGCAATTTTCAAGAAACTAAAATATTAGATCAGATTAAGTAGTCCAGAATCGAATGACAAAATTTTACTTTTAAAGATAGCGAGACAAGTGAAGTTAAACAAAGTCTTGCAAAAATCCTTCCATTTTATAAAAACACTATAAAAAAGAACGGAACGTCGACTTTTTCTGGATAAAACCCCAGCTCTAATGTCAATTTAAAATCGGTTAAATCATGATAACGGAATTAAACTAAGTTATTAAATAAAACTCAAGCTATTAGTTAAACTTTTATTTATCCAAATTAGGACAAATTACATATAAATATATCTCCTAAATTACAAACGGTCATAATGACAATAATAACACCATTAGGCTATAATAAAACGATGGAATTGCGATGGATCCATCAGTAACATTACATTAAATAAATAACGATAGGGCTTATGGAGTTGATTGATAAATAATTGTATTCCGATGAGCAGGAAATTTGTAGGAACATGGTTCAGTAAGTCGATTTACACTAATGTCATTATTGATAGAATCGAAAATAGATTGTCCGACAATCATTAAGAAAATTTTTTTTCTTATATTTTATTTTATAAAATTAAAAAAATATATTGGTACAGTTTAATTTCGTTTTTGAAGTATTTATCGCTTTCTAATCAATTTAAAAAGTTGTTTAATTTTCAGAAACTTAACATGATGTCAACAAATCTTCCTTTACTAACTTGATTTGTAAAGGTGGGTGGGACTATAAAAAATCTTTCAAAAGTTCAATTTATTGATAAAAACTGTGAAAGCCATTCTTCATTGCCTTACTCATAATTGGGACGTGGCTCTGTAATTAGAGGAGATAATTTTGAAACTGATTTTTCGAAAAAGATATTTGAAGGTCTATAATATTAGATAGATTAGATCAGATATTTAGATATCGATTATTGTTTTGATTTATTTATTTTTGGTAACGATTAGTTATTCTGCAATTCTGAAGTCTTAAAATTTGTAAAAGTAACTGTACCTTTTCATTTGAAAATAAATTTACAATGGTACATAGATTTATAACCATAGTTTGATACACTTTTTACATAAAAACTAGACACATCTTATCTTGGTCTAACCAAAAACGCATTCTAATAATTAAATCACGATCACATTCATAATTGTGAGTTTTGGTAAAAAAAAAACGAATATAAAAGTTTAAAATAGTGCCACCACACGATGTTCGAAACGTTGACTTCAGAGTGATGGGGCCAACTACGTAACCACTGAGCATTCGTAGCTTATCTGAAAGAAAATAAGCCCTGCATATACTTAGCATGTCAATAAACTAAAATCCGATCGCGTATGTTTTAAGCAAATGGCGCTATTGACACAAAATTTGTCAGAAAAGTTTCCATTAGATTATAGACTCATATATCTTGACAGTGGTCTTGTTACGTGCTGTCATCATGAACAAAGTTATAGAAAGTCCGTCCAGTTGTGAAAAACGGGAAGTGATTAAGTTAAATCAAAAAATATTCGACCAGTGGAGATTTTTCGGCAAATTTGTGATGTTTGTGGTGAAAAGGTGAAAATGCAATAAGGCAAGAGGGTGGCTAAACCAAGGTAGGAAAAACGTGCACCATGAAGAAGAATATCACACCAGAAAGTAAGCAGCAATCGGTGCAGTGGCGGCATAGTGGATTGCAGGCGTTTTCCAACCAAAAGGTCATATGTACGGGAAAACAACAAACGAGGCTGCTTACTGTGCTACACTATAAAGGCTGCGAAAGTCATGAAAAAAATGGCGGCAATGTCTTTTTACTTCCGGAATTATTTTGATGTATGACAATGCCCGACCGCACGCTGCCGGTCCAGCACAACAACTTTTGAAAAAATTTAAAAGGGAATTTTTTGACCATCCATTCTACAGCCCCGATCTTGCGCCTAGTGATTATCATCTCTTTCTCCACTTCAAACTATTTTTAGCAGGCCATCGATGCAACACCGATGATTAAGTTAAAACAGTGGATCGAGTGGATAAACACGTTTTACGCCATTTTCTTAGATAATGTTATATAAAAGCTTATGATACGATAAATGTCTAAATCAACATGGCCAATATGTTGAGAGTAGTTTAAGTTACATTTATTACAAGAAAATTTCGATAAACAATATGTAATGAAAAACGTTTTGTAGTTTTTCTGACTAATCGGAACTTAATTTGTGGATATACCTCGCATTATGACATTTGAGAGGAAGCTAACGCTAGGCGGTCTCCCTACTTTTCCGCAGCACTTTCGTTCTCCACATGTCAAATTTTTTATATGTTTTTTGAGACGTTAAAGCAAATTTTTTTACTTTTCTCGCAACGTTGTTATGTTACAGGATGAGTCACAATTCATTTATGTTTCTTTTTGTACAAATATTGACTATTGCGGCAAACAGAGTTTCGAACATATGAATACACATAGGTACTAGAATATCTCATGAAAAGTGACTGGGCAATCTATGAATTTGTATTCGGTAGGAGATGGCTAAAATATCAAACAACGATTTTATCAGTTGTAAGCAAGTTCATTGTTTAAAAGGTACAATTTTTTTTTAGATATATTTCTCTTAAATGGTTAAAAATATGTATATTACATCTACAAATTTCATTTGTCTCTGAAGTACTCAATAGTTGCTGTTTGATTAAAAATTGTGCTAAATTTAAGGTAACCCTCATTAAAAAAACTTTTTAAATTTGATTCCGGCTTCGAAAGGATAAATACACATCTGCGTCATATTTCGAAATATACTTATAATATTTTAATTTATTTCTATAAAAAAGCAGTCGCTTGTTTTAAGCACTAATTCCACGATTTGAGAATTCACTAGCATAACATACGAAAAATAGAAATTTACTTATTTTGATCTCTGCGACACCTGTCCAATTTTACACAAGCTCTGGTTCTTTCTGGCCTTAATTCTATTCTGAAGCGTCAATAACAGTCCTGCCAGAACATCGTGATTGGGCAATTTTTTTGCAAAAAGCAGTCTCTTTACACTGTCATCATAAGTAAGCAAAGCCACCATATTTTGTAATAAAAAACCCTGGCAGTACTCTAAAAGTTGCATGGCGTTATATACTTTAGCGTGTATGTACATAGAGACGACGTTGTCCAAGGCCACCATAGCTGCGCATCGTGATTCGCAGTATCGTAGTAGGCCGTCCAGTTGAAAAAAATTTGCTGCTGCCATTAGTTCCAAGATGTCTTCCGATGCCGGTTCCAAGGTTTGGCAACCACCTTGGTAGAGAAACTGCATGACGATCTGAAAAAGAAATTCATGTAAAAATTTTTATACACAAAAATTAAACCGGGAGATATGTTAGTAAGGATGTTACTATGAAAACCTTCCAGTTTTATTTGTGTGCATCAATTTTCTAAAAAACTTTGAAAAAATAACACATTGACTGTCATATACTGCTATATTATGACATTTTTAAAGATATAGTTTTTATTTCATGTCATCTATCAATGTCACGATTTTGCGCAAATATTAATAATAAAAGTAGTAGGGTAGAGTAGGTAATAAAATTGACAATAAAACTAGTGTTTGATAACCAAAATTGAATGTATTTATATAGTATTTAAAATAGTGTATATTTATTGAGGCAATAAAAATCTGTATTTAATGAAGCCTATTAAGGCGAAACCTAACATTTTTGTCGATATACCCACTTTTTTTGTTAATTTTTTTAGGAATTTTTCCTTACAAACCTTTTCTCTTTTAATTAATTCCTTGGGCTTGGATGTCACAGCATATCATATAAAAATGTAGTTCTACTTATGAGGATACAATAGCAGTAATCGTAATCAATAGCTACTATTGGGTCTTATACACATTTGGTGGAACCAGACATTATAATTAACTAATATTGTATTGCATTTAGTTGTTACCAAGCAGAAAAGTAACCATCTCTACTAGTTTTTACATTTAAAATTTTATATTACGGCACAAAAAATAAATAAAACAAACATAAATAATAGACTGTAATAAATTTCTGTTTCCAAGAACAGAATGTGAAATAGGTCAGTAAATCAGATGTCACACTTAAAAGACCAAACGTATCATATTAATAGTCTTACAAGCGATAATATAACTTCTTTGGGAGAATCATTTTGATTTTTTTTAACTTGTAATGCAGATAGCTGCCGAAGTTTCAGACACAGATTACCATGCAGGAAAACAAAATCCTTAGAAGTACATTAAAACGCTTTTTTCATGTTTGCACAAAAATTAGAGCAGTTGTCTAACCGAACTAAAAGTACCCACTAAAATAGATACTTGCGATACAAGTGGGATAAAAGTGTTATTAACCTAACGTTATTTACATGCTTGTGTGGTTACACAAGGATGTACCACACGTGTATATTTTTATCTACCATCGTTTAAAAATTTAAAAACAAATTACCTCTGTTACCTGTACTTGCTATACCATACCAATCAAGTAACTAAGTATTTGTTAGAAAACATAAGAAAATAATGCTGTCAAACAATTTTTCATTTGTCACAAAGTTCGGAACTAGTTTCATACATTTTCAACATGAGGGCTTCAGATCTTCCATCAGACATCGAAGAATTGGCTACCGGCGTAATTTCCAGTCTTCTGCCCGAAAAATCGCAAAATATGAGTTGGCCTACTCCCGGTATAAGAAATGGTGTGAAGAAAAGAACATAAAAACTATCTCCAGTGAGAAACCATTGTTAGCCTATTTTAATGATCTATCCAAAATTCAAAAACCATTCTTTTTTTGGACATACTGTTCAATGTTGCGAAGTGTGATGTCCATTAGAAAAAATGTGAATATTAATAAATACTCGTATTTAATTGCGTTTTTAAAAAGAAATTCGGAAGGATATAGACCTACAAAATTGAAGGTATTAACGAAAAACGATAAACGATATTGGATGCCAACAAGTTTTTTATGCCGAAAGTAGCACTATTCTCGGCCTAACAGGAGCATGTAGAAGAGAAGAGCTGACTAACTTACTTTTGGAAAATGTAAAAGTTGAAAGTGCGTGTTTTTGATTTGTAATACCATTCACGAAGACAAAAATATCTCGAGAGTTTTTTGTAACATCAGGAGACGCTAACCCGCGTATTAATTAAAAAAAATTAGAAGCTAGACCAGGTCTAATCGCCATGGTAATTGAAACTGTTAGTTCAATAGTTATGTTTTTCTTATGTCACCGTCATTTTGTAATTGTGACATTTGGAAAAACTATCTGTTCAATTGTTCCTTATGTCACTTTAAACCTTAATCTGTCAAGTTAGACCTGATATAAATTTAAACCTTTTTAGTGAATAGTAAAGGTGTAGATATGGTGAAAATTGTCCGAAATTACATCAAGTTACGCCTCAAACACGTTGATCATGGTCGTTTTTTCGTGTGCTATAGGAACGGTAAATGTAGAAAACAGCCAGTGGGAATAAACACTTTTGGAGGTATCCCTAAGACTATTCCAGAACAATATACCGGCCACAGAAGGTCTTCTACGTTACTATTAGCCAACACCCGAGTGGATATTTTGACCGTAAAGAGGCACGGGGGATGGCGGTCTCAAATACAGTTTCAAAAGGATACATTGAGGCTTCGGAAGAAAACAAAAGGAAGACTGCTTTGAGTATACTCAGAAATAAGGAAAATGAAGCAACTAGTATCCAAAAACTGAACATATTTAATGCAAGTTAGGTCAAGTTCATAAGTACATCTGCAATTAATTAAATTACTGCAATAGTTGTGTAATTAATATTTACAATAAATAGTTTATAAAAATTAGGTAGACACTAAAACGAAAAATGGTTTTTCTTCGCCAGGTCTTTTAGAAAACTGAAAGAATCCATTATCATTATGTAGGTAATATTTTATTGAAAAAATGAACTATTTAATGTTTTTTTTTTCCTATCTGTTTTATACAATATAGTCTTTATACCAAAAGAAAAATAAAATGAGATAGAGTCTATTGAAAATATTCTTCAAATTAAATCAAGAAATAAATAGGAAACATTCATTTTTTAGTTGAATTATGGTTATTTAAGCATATTTAAAACGATGTAATTATAAATTAAAAATTCATTACAGTAGATTTAGCAAACATTTTATATTTTGACGCTCGCAAATAATATCGTATCGCTGTTTTTAGCGAACATGTGTTAAAAATTTGTTTCTATATAGAAATATTTGCCCTTTCAAGTAAAATTACAATTTTTTAATTAATAACGCTTTTAAAAGAAAATTTTTATTATATGTTATTTAGGTTCAAAATTCGCGCATTTCTTATCATAACTCCATTTACAATTGAAAAGGATAATATTTAAATTAGATAATGTTATCATAATTAGAGATACACATAAATGAAATAAAATATTATCATGACAACAACATGTTATTATTTCTATATTAAGCGACTATATTAACTAAACTTAGCATACGATGTTACTACCACTATCACATGCTTTCATGAACTTGTCAATATGAGTGAGGATGATATTACATTTGAGATACGATTATGACATATTTTGATTCAGTTTGTGAAAGGTATCTGATAAATTTGTTTTATTATTTTTTAAAACTTTTCGCTAATTTGTCAAACACCGAAATTCAGTCTTTAAAACATAGATTAAAAATAAAGAGTTAGGACCGATTGCAGAAAGGTCAATTAAATTTTAGAATGTTTAACGCAATGTCAAATTTGACAGCGAGTTCCCACATTTCTATAAGCAGCTTGTCAAATCTGACAGCTCGGTTAAATATTCTAAACAACAATTAAGTTTTGTGTAACCGGCTGTCAATCTTTTTGAGGCAAAGAACCAAGATAATGAGGCTCTTATTAGTCTACATCCATTATAGACAGTTTATCAATTTCCAACAGAAGATTATATGTTAACCCCGGACATACAAAAGTAGAACCCACTATCCTACGCGCAAATAATCGAAATCTGACCATCTGCAGTTTTTTGTGCAAAAATGGCATTCCTGAAATATACCATATTTGATGTAAAAATCCCCTATATCGAAAATGAAACAGACGAAGAAGATTACTCAAATATCTTTGTACTGTAATAAAAACAGTGACGACTAAAAATTCTAAGATTTTTTATCTGTGATTGAAGCTAATTAAAATATTTTTAAAAATTTTGTTTCGAGAAATATAAAACATATATTTTCCTAAAACTTTGCTTGACTTCTTAAAATAAAATTCATTTGTTTACTACTTTTTCACGTAAACAGATCTTCAGATAAGATAATATCTACCTTAAAAATAGAAAAGTGATTCATCGTATATTTATATGGAATAAAACGCATTTTAGGAATAGCTTTTTAGCTTCAATTAAAATATCGTATCTTTAGGTAAAGACTTTATATCGTATCTTTTTGAAGTTAATTTTTCTTTGACTTTGAATATGTTTTCACTAAACAAACAAACAAACAAACAAACAAAAGTATGCTTTATTGCCGCAGAAAAATTCTACAATTTTATGGACAAAGCAAAATATACCTAAAAATAAGACATATCAAAACATTAATCGAAAATAATTTCGACAGGTCAGTGCTTTTTTTTTTAAAAATGTAAATTATCAATTTACCAAATCGTAAAACACACGTTAGAATATAGCATAACATTGCAAACAGTAAATGAATCATGATAACCTTATAAAAGTAAACAAACACACATGTACGAGGTGAATAATTTCGATGACATTGAAATCAAAATTGCAACTATGCGACCTTAAACTCTATGTTATTATAGTTATACAAATAATTGTGATGTTAAACAGAAGGTATATTGAACTAGTGTAGAATGTAGTATACAAAAAGAATTAAATTGTTTTTAATCCAATACCTAACAAAAATAATTAAGTTTTAAGTGAATGTTCGACAGTTCTTTTCCCTATATAATGATTTACAAAATTCTATGCTATGAGTTAGGACATGACTCACAAAAGATTTAAGTAAACAAGCGAGTTTAGTGACAATTTAAAGAGACTTACTCACTGAAAAAAAAATCATTAATGCTGTAAAATGGTCTCTCAATGAGGTATGCTTTGGTGTTTTTTCGAAATTGTGCAAGCATAGGGATAGATTTTAAATGTACTGGCAGATTGTTGTAAAGTTTTATGGCGTTGTAAATAATTGATTTTTTTATTAATTCTGTGGAAGGAATGGGAAGATAAATATCATGCCTAGAGTTTCTGGTAGGGTATACATGTTGTGGCCTTTCTGGGAGGGTGTTTATATGTTTTCTCAGCAAACATACCGTTTCCAAAATAAATAATGCAGGAAGTGTTAATATTTCATGTTTTTTGAAATAGTATTGGCAGTGAGCTCTATTATTTAGACCAAACAAATAACGAATGGCTCTCTTTTGAAGCATAAAAATACTACGAAATTGCTCGGTGGTACAGCAGCCCCAAAAGGGAAGGCCATAGCGGAGGTGGGATTCAAATAAAGAGAAATAAGTAAGTCTGGCAGAAGGAACGTCTAGTTCTTTTGAAACTGATCGAATGGCGAAGCAGGCGGTAGAAAGTTTTTTAGTTAAGGTGTCAATATGATTAGACCATTTTAGGTTGCTATTTATATTTAAACCCAGGAATTTAACCGACTCTACGTATTCAATATTGCTGTTATGTACCTGAAGTGGTTGTAAAGTTCCCTTATAAGATAACGCCACCGTTTTATCGACGTTAAAACAAAGCATATTGGAATCGGACCAAGCCTTAATTATAACCAAGTCTTTGGAGATACTAGAGTGTAAAGACGTTGTATCAAAATCACTCCATGTTATGCTTGTGTCATCAGCAAAAAGGGAGATTCTTCCATTAATTTTAAGGTTCGTGATATCATTAATGTATAACAAAAAAAGAATAGGTCCCAAGACTGAACCTTGAGGAACTCCACTTGTAATCAACTTACAATCAGAATCGGAACCATTAGCCCTTACAAGTTGTTGCCTTTTTCCAAGATAAGATTTGAACCAATTTAAAGAAGTACCACGAATTCCATAAAATAAACATAATACAAAATAGCATGTAGATATAATGGTTCAGGACCTGGCCAAATTTTAAATTGTAATTATCAAAAACTACCTTGTTATGAATAAAAAACCTTAAAAACTTTAAACGCGTTTTCTAACATTGTGCCATTTTCAATTTCTCATATTTGAAAGCGTCGGTTGTTATTTTTTTTTTGTAATATTTTTTTAATATTAAGTTTTTAAAGATATATTTAAAACCAATTATTTACAGTGTTACTAAGGAATATGTTTTTGTCCATATTTAATCTAATATAACGAGATAGGGAGGCAATAGAAATATTTTGGTATAATCTACTATGCTAAACCAAGTAAAAATATAAAATCAATTCTTTAGACGGCTTCTAAACTAACTTCTAAAAGAAACTACCCAACTGGTGTTTTCTTAGTTTTCTTATTACAACTACTAAATCACATAGCTTTTAAATTAAATAATTAAACACACAACAGAGTAAAAAGTATCGAAATAAAGCTAATAACCCGGAAAAAACTATGTTATAGGCGTTTTGGAAATTAGCAATGAGGTACCTAAACCTATATAACACAACAGTAAACTTATTTTACCAAAAATTTAAAATAACTGTTGCGTAACTTCAATTTGCAATTGGACATTTAAATCCGTTCAGAAAAACAAAGAAAACTGTTCAAAATTGTACTCCGAATTTCTATCCGAAATTGGCCTCGTTATTGCCTTTCTACGCCGTATCGATAGACGGATAAGTGGAAAAGAAAAAGAGAAGATTTGTTCGATATTTCCAAAACTTATACGCCATTAAAGAATGCATTTTGTTATAGGATAATAGAAAATCTTAGCGGCAATGGCGAAGAGTTAAGGTAGCACCACAAATGTGTTTGCAAATATTCACAATATATGTATTTATTTCAATAAAGGTTTTACATATATTTTCACTTAACTTAGACTTATAATATACAATGCACAATGAACTAATAGTAAGTCTGTGTGCATAAACCATTAAGCATTTATGCAGAGTTATGTTTAATTAAATATAAGCATCAGATATAAATGAAATTAGACAGCTTCATTTTCATTAAAATTTTTACAAAAACCTTACCCCTTAATTATCAGGTACAGTGTTATTTTTTATAATTTGCCACCCCCTGAGAGGCTTATTTTTTCGAGATACAAAGAAATGGTTTCTACAAAAGTTATAGGGAATTTCCTAAAAATTTACATGGCGGCATTTTTAAAAACAAAAGACGATCAGAAAATCACTAAATCACTATCAACTTTGTTATTTTTAATGAGACACCCAAATTTTTTGACATTTTTGGATTATCCTCATTTTCACCTTTTCAAAAATATATAATTTGTCTATATTCAGCAGTTTCCGACTTATTCCATTTTAAAGTTACTATATATGACAATTTGACAGATATGCAGCCATACTTAAATCGCGGTACCCATGAAATGATCAAATGGCAATTAAAAACGAAGAAGCCTTGTTTGACGTGAACGCAATCCACACATACTTAAATCGCTTCAGCCATGAAATGTCACCAACAAAAACAAAACAGTAATTTGTAAAAAAAATATATATAATATATATATATATATATATATATATATATATATATATATATATATATATATATATATATACTAATACAGCGATAACAAACAAACGAACAAACAAAAACAAGAACTAGGAATTAATATTTTTACAGCCTATTTACGTGACCCCCTCCATTATCCAAGCAATTTTGAAGCACTCTTTCCAGTTTATTAATTGCTTGGGTAATGAAGGTGGGACATTCTGTATTTAAAACCCTAATTTCATACACTATTTTTTGGCTCAACTCGTCAACACTGTCCGTTCTATTATGATAGACTTTATCCTTTAGATATCCCCACAAAAAATTGTCCAAAGGTATAAGTTCAGGACTGTTCGCTGGCCAATCAATATAGCCATATTGGCCAATCCAGAAATTATATCGATCATTTAAAAAATCTGTGACCTCTCAAATATTGTGTGGTGGTGCGCCATCTTGGTGACAAATTATTTGGTTATAAATGTTTATAGGAAGCTGCTCCAAAAAATGCTCAATTTCATTATTTAATAGATTTAAATATCGTTCCCCCATTAATATAGCCTCAATAAATATTGAACCAATAATTTGGTTTCCCAAGATGCCGTACCACACATTATTTGAGTTCTGCCCTTGTCTCTATCGCTCTTCAATTATATGTGGATTTTTTGTTGCCCAATGGTGCTTGTATTTTCTATTAAACATTCGGGTAAAACAAGCACCATCAGACCACAAAATCCTTCTGAATAACAGCATATCTTGTCTCAGTCTGGTCAGCATATCCTAACAGAAGTGGAGGCGTTGGTTAAAATGATCGTTGGTTAATAGTTGCACTAGTCTAATTTTATACGGGCGGTATAGATTTTTTTTTAGCACTGAACGGATGTAGAACCTCGATTTTCCGGTTATCCGAGAGACGTTCGGAATCGATCTGCTTGGATTTTCTAAAAATTAGTTTTAAATTAACTTTTAAACTACCTAAAGAAAAAATTTTTTACCTTCAAAATATGATAATATGGATAATTCGTCGTTCAAGTCAAAATTTGCTCGTCTTCTTTGCCTCTGCAAGGATTTTCTTCGTGCGTGGTTTTTTACTATATATGCAACAGTTTTTCTTGAGGGAACTCTTTCACCAGCCTGTATTGCCACATTGCAATTGACGCATTATTAGCATTTGCGAAATAAAGTTGAAGAATTTTTAGTTTTTCTTCTCCGTTAAATTGCATTTAGGTTTTATTAATTTTGTTTTCTGTAAAATCAATAAAATATTTTACTTACGAATAAAAGTAAGTGTTTTGTTTTTGTTGGTGACATTCCATAGGTAAAGCGATTTCATCATTTCAAGGGTACCGCCATTTAAGTATAGCTGCATATTTGTGAAATTGTCATATGTGGTAACTTTAAAGTGGAATAAGTCAAAAACTACTGTTCCGAATATAGACAAATTAAATATTTTTGGAAAGGCGAGGATGAGGAGAATCCAAAAATGTCAAAAAGTACAAGGTGTTTTGTTTATTTAAAATAACAAATTTGATAGCGATTTAGTGATTTGCCGATTGTCTTTTGTTTTTAAAATTGACGCCAGATAAATCTTTAGGAAATTCCCTATAACTTTCGTAGGAACCATTTCTTTGTATCTCGAAAAAATAAGCCTCTCAGGGCGTCGCAAATTATAAAAAATAACCCTGTACACGTCATAACCGCACATGATTGAAGAAAAAATACCTTCGAAATAAAGTATAATAATTATAATTTTTAGATCTCATTTTAAAATGAAAATCAAGAATGTTTGTTTGGAATTTTTTTAAAAAAATTCTGTATATGTTAGAACCAAAAAAATCTACTTTATTTATTACCAACGAAAATTTAAAAATATCATATAATTCAGACTAAAAATTAAGTTAAAAATAACATCTAATAGATAACGACCTGCTCTTCTAACACATTCCTGCAATCGAGGTTGAACCTTGTTCATTGCATTATTCAACATTTCTTGCGAAATTGCCTTGATTCAATTTCGTATGTTTTCTTATAGATCTTTAATTGTGTGGGAATTATTTTGATAGAATTTCGATTTCAAATATGCCCACAGCAAAAATCACAAACTGTTAAATCATATGACCTAGGTGGCCACGAATAATCACCTTATTTTGAAATTGAACTACCCGGAAACATTTGTTGTAAAATTTGCATAGAAATTCTCGCGGTATGGGAGGTTGTACCATCCTGTTGGAACCATATTGCATTTTGTGGTCCAAGAAATGCTTATAACGTTGACTTCATTTTCATCCTCATAAGTTTCTATAGTTCTCGCCACTGATACTGCACACCAAACGGTAACTTTTAGTCGTGTTATGGCTGTTGGTGAATTGGTCTTGGATTTTCAGAGGACATAAAGAAGTTCCTGTTAGGATTGGGGGTATTTCTTAAAAACTGCCAAAAAAAACTGGGAAGAATGAAGCCTAGACGAAAAATCTTCATTTAATTGTTGAACTAATTCTTCTAACTCGCTGATCGTGTGGGGCTTCTTAAAAATAACGTTCGAACTTTAAAACTATCGCCGTTCTTTTAAATTTGTACGCTTATCTTAAAAGAGTGTTTCTGTATGGGGGATATAAATTAAATCTACTTCGAAATGGGCACTGAATTGCGGTAACAGATCCAACAGAAAAAATATTTCCAACATAAACGAACGATATTCTGGAAAATTACTTACGATACATGAGCTTATTTTGTAATTGCTTTCACACTGATCGGTTGTTAATTTAAAAGGTATCATTATTAAATTTATTGTTGAGTCTGATCAAAAGGTGGACAGGTAAAAGAAATTTTTGATAATGCTATGAACAAGGTTCGAAGTCAATTCCAGAAATGTGTTAGACAGGGTTATCATCTGTTAGATGTTATTTTCAAAACTTAGTTTTTAGCCTGAATTAAATGCTATTTTTTAATTTTTCGTTGGTATTTAATAAACTTAATATTTTTGATTCCACTCTATACAGAATTTAAAAAAATTTCTTCTTTAAATTTCTTTAAGTTTCTCTTTAAAATGAGACCTAAAAATAATGTCTATCAACTCTACTTCAACGATATTTTTCCTCCAAATTAATATATAGCTAAAAAATTGCTGACCGCAAAAAAATTTAAACTTGTAGAAAAATAGAAAGTCCGACCCTGGTCGCCATCTCGAACAATTTGTTTCTTTTCTGTCTCTACACATTCAAAACATCTTTATTGTTTGTATTGTACAAATGAAAGGAAGGCCATACCTTGTTTAGAAGAAATAAAATGTACATAATTAAAACGTCATAATTTAGTGCATAATTAATATTTTTTAACTAGATCTTCTTTTAAATAATCAATATTTTCAGTTTGAAAGGTCCTGGGACAAATTGAACGTATTTTCTGTTCCGTGAAATTTCCTTTGATATTTTAGTATATTGTTGTTTACACTAACTATAAGGAAAGTTTTTTTTAACGTTGTACCATACGTCGCAAACATATTTTCATTTTTATAATTCTTACAACATGTTATGAGCATCGAAAGTAATTTTAAACCGATTTTAATACGAAATATTTTGCCCTAAGGCCAAATTTAATATTCTATGATATATTTTACATTTATACTGGGCAACATATAAAATTAATGCATACTAATATTTAATTTAATAAAAATATTGTGCAATAAGTAAAGTTTCATCTGCTATTACAATAATTGGAAAATAGAAAGCGAAATTAACATGTTACAATAGCCGCACGCTGCTAGTGTTATTGTTACTGTTATTTTTGAAATTTGTGTTTTTTGACCTTTGAAGTGCTCTAGCTCGGTAACGGTACGTCGGGAAAACATGCGAAAAAGCGATTTTGTTGCAATACACACCCAAGCAGTACATTTAATCATGAGTACGTCATTGTTACCACAAGTATTTTCCTTGATATAACCGGAACTTGGTATTTGTTACTTCCTTATCCCTCTCTTTATTTAATCCATTTTAAAAATATGTATGGTTCTTTTTAATACACACAAAAGAGTTATGGCAACTACAAACACTCAAATTGGGAATATGGTGACGAGCGTATAGGATACGTTATTGGTTCTTTAGGTAGAATACATGAGTTTCAGCTCTGCTAAGGACCTAAAATTGAAACGCAGGTAGTTTCTCTGGTGAATATGTTGATGATAGTCGTGAAAAATTACGCGCCTTTAAAATTTCTTAATTTTCAATAGATTTTGGTCAAATATATTGGCCAATTAAGTCTCAAAAATGTAATTTTTGACTTTGGTTTAAATAGTAATTATCATTATATATCTTATTATAAAGAGTGATTCTTTCTTTAATGTGATGTTTAATTTGTATGCATTTTTAATTTTTATACTCACAAAAAAAAAAGTCGTAGCTAAATATTTATATGAAAATTAACAATGGCGTTCTTGGCTTTTGCTTTTGGGTTAACTGCACTTCTTTAATGAGAAAATTACTTCACATCAAGTGTCTATGACTGCCCTCATACGCTTTTATAGTTTTGGATTCTTTAAATACGCAACTGTCACTTATACCCAATTACTTTGAAGTCTACTAGTTATCTACAAAGTCCCCATTAATCCGATATTATATATTATTACCAAGCGGTAACGATTTGCGAACATTCCACCAGTTCTTTAAATTTTAATGCGTGGTGGGTGTAGTGTCGGAGCATGTAGGCAGTTGCGGTACTTGAGTCACTTCTATAATTCTGTCATAACCATAACCCTTTGTTTGGATTAACTTTTCTTTTCCCTAAAATACCGCTTTAGGATTTGTTTAGGTATAACATAACCAGGTTGTGATATTTTTAATTTTCTATAGAATGTGGTTGAATGACCAAAGATATTTTTTTTTCTAAAGGTTTAAATGGGTGCACACATATTATCGTTAGTTTTTCTCAAATATAACTAAATTAATCTACTTTAGCACACTAGTATAAGAAAATTGGATCAGCTAAAAACTTAATTAATGAAAGTATTATTAATTTCAGTCTATAAGGAGTAATATGCCCCAGAAAAAAATTAGAAATATAAATTTCTCGCCTTTACATTGACAACCTCTGTCAGCGTGTTTTGTAAATGTAGGGTTATGTTAATGTTTTACTTTAATAATCTATTCGAACTATCTAGTGCAAACTTACTTTTTCATTTAGATTTTTAACAAATAACAATATTTGTGCAAGCGATTAATGAGAGTTGTCTGCCAAGTCATTTTAGTAAAGTAATATGTACTGAAGAAGGCCTACAAAATAAAGTTCCTTCTATTCTATTCTTTGAGAGCTTCTACCTCAAATTTAGATGCTGAATGAAATAAAACATACACTAAGACATGAAACAATATTGCCTTTTACAAGAAATAAAACCGAAATATAATAATGTGTAATATTTAATAACTTTTCTTGGAATAAACTTAAACTTAAGACATTTACAATCAATAATCACAAAAACTAATAAAAAATACACCCAAACAACAAACCTCATAAGAAACCCACTTAGGCAAAAAGTAAACAAAACGATTTTAGCAGCAATATGGCCAGCAATATACTTGTAGTAAATAATTACTATAATTCTTACTGCAAAGTTGCAACAGAAGAATAACGACTGTTAATAGCCAATTTAAAGTAACATTAGACGATAAATTTTTTTTACTATGCAACGACTCGTTTTACTTGATAGTAATACGTTATGGGAGTACAACTGAACGTAATGGAGTAGTCTCTGCTAGGTTCAGGAAGGTACTGTAACAATCATTTTGAAAATGATTATTACAACGGTCAAGTTCTTAATTATCACCTATTTATTCACAAAATATCTGATATTTTGTTTCTTTTAAGACAGTCAAATATATAAAATACAAACCAATAATTATCGTAAATAATAAAGCAACGACGCGACAAGTCCCTAATGTTAATAAAATCCGAGATCGTTGTTTGGCGACACCTTACTGCAGGCAACCCGTTATACCCTGTCTATACCAAAGTCTGAGGTTATATCAGCTGATTTTGTCTCGTTAGTGGTGATCGGTGGTGGTGTTCCGTAGCAAAGGGAGATGTTTTAAGACTTTTCGGGATGATAAAGTGATTTTTTTAATGTCTGTCGAGGGTTTCTGTCATCGAGAGTACTAGTACCGGAACAGGATACATCATTTTTTTCGCTATGTTAGGACTATAAAACCTTTGGACCGAACAAAGAGATCCTCTCTTACTACCTCTCTGCAGAATAATAATGAAGTGTTAGTTCTCATAGTTTTTTTGTGCCGCCATTTTACACGACGTGTAAGAAGTTCTACTGATCGGCGAATTCTATGAAGCCTTAATTGGGATTGGAAAGCACTTCAAGACTACTCAAAGCCATAACATCAGGTAATTAGTCATTCAAAATTATTAGAAAATCTTGCTAGGGAGATGGTTCATGGAATAGTCGCCACGTGGGTTGGTACTCAGCACATTTCTCTATCTTTTCAGGCTTTTAACGTACTGCAAGAAGCTTTTATCCTACTACAAGGACCTTTTAACCTACAGCAGGAGCATATTTTAATTAATACCGCAATCACAATAAAATCAACATCACTCTTTTATTGTGGGAAGAACAGTGGCTTAGGCAGGTCAACTTAGGGACATCAGGCAGGAAGTTGGAAACTTAGATTCTGGTTGGACTACCGTGGCGTAGCTGGAACGGGGCATTTGAGGTTTTCCTTGTTGGCTTGTGCTGTTTTGGGGTCTCCGTTGCAGTCTGCTCGTCTAGAGGACCACCTCCTTTTGGTTGAACTTATAGGCTAACCGCTGCTGTGAAGCGTTGAGGAAAGTCTTCATTTAGGGAACCAACCCAACACCGAGTCTAAAGATAAGTACCTTTCCTTGTTTAGCTTATAAAAGGTAGCTTTACTACTGGTGTTCTACTTACCCTGAGCGTACATTAGAAATTTGATCTTTCGTTGCTAATTTTTCAATTATTCAGCCTTCTCGCACTATAATTACCTTTATAAAGTCACTTTAAGTCATTAACCAATTTAATTCTAAATAGTTTCTCATGAATTCATTTGCAAATCAGTAACTATAAACTTTTATTCTAATTTCGGTACCTATAACTCTCCAAAGTATTACTTTGTTGTATTTTATTTAATTAGTTGATTTTGAGTAAAGAATTCATTGCATCTTCTGGCTTATTTTATTAAATTTGAGTTTTGTAAAACACTCTTATTATTTTTTTTTAAATAATTGCTTTGTAAGTGCTCATAGCTTATAGGTAGTAAGATTGGGTACCCATGTCTTAGTGTCATAAGTGTTAAGTTTTTTGTAATGGGCAGTACTTCCTAAAATTACCTGTGATTTTCAGCCACCTGTTATAGTTTTATGATTGTTTGAATATATTTTGCATTACAGCCCATCTTCATATTATCGGTGATTTTCAGCCAATATCGGTATATGATACTAATATTTGCATCTCTCATATGAGGTTTTTATAAAATAATATTTATTAAATCTGGTTTTTGCAACATTCATGGTATGCTCTTTCAAAAATATTTGGTAACAAATATAAAACTTAATTAAGAAAATAAAATTTAATTCAAGGTTGTATCCTTGCCCACTCTCTTTCTTTTCAATTATCCATCTAATCATTTTACTTAGTTTAAAATTTTAATACTTTAAATATTCACTCCAATCTTTCCACCTAATCAGTTTTGCATAATTTAAATTTTAATAATCAAAATATTTAATTACTGGTAGTTCATTTAACTTTTATGGTAAATTTATGTATCAAAATTTTTCAGTACTTTCAAGATATTAAACTTAAAGATATAAATATTATTTCATTTGGCACATTTAATTTCATGAATAGTGTAGTTATCGTTTTACCTCATATGTGGTAATTTGATTGTTACTGTTGATTATGTTGAACAACATTTAATACCACTGTGATATTTATACTTATATTTTATATACAATTTACAGTAAATTTCCTTGCATTAGTATTTCATTCTTTTATTTATAATCTGTCCATTGCAGGAATTAGAAGGTTTTGGGAAGCTACATTACAAGTTAACTTAAGTATTGTGTCTTAGCGTACATAAGTATCTATCTTGTTTTTTTCTTTTCTGCTCAACCTCTTTGGCCACTCTAGGCCTGGCGCCCACAATATTGTTTAAATTATTTGAACTCACGCCCTAACGCCTCCGAAATAAAAGAATCTGAGCACCGAGTAAAACAACGTAAAATAAAAAAAGTAACTAAAAAAAAAAATAAAAAAAAAAAAGGAGGTTGTAGTACTGATACTTAAAACTTGTAATTTAGTAAACAGATAAGAAACAGTAACTTTAAATAATTACTATTATATCACGAAAAAGAAATTACGACCTTGGAATTAATTCCGTAAGTAGTTGCTTGGCAGGAGTTATTATAACTCGCAGTAACAAATACATACATAATACTTAAAAACGTGTAACCCAAAGTGTTTATTGATATATAGTAAGAGTATTAGTAATAAATACGGAAAAACTCTTAAAGGGTAGCAGTGGAAACCGTTATAACTACTTTAGTGCTAGCTGGGCAGATCTACATTTTTTTATCCGTAAAGTCGAAAAATTGGGTAAAATCTAGTTTTGAGTAAAAATACATTATTTTTCATCTGCCATTGAATTTACCACTTTTTCAAGTTGGCTTGGCTCTGACAGCTGTGTAGCTTTGACTAACATGTCACAACAATCAGTTTGACAGATAATAAGTACATGGACGGTGTGGAGACTTATAGGTATGGATATTTATATTTTAATTTATTAATTATTAAGGGATTTCTCCCTTTTAGCTAGTAGTAAGCAATGCTTGTTAATTATAATTCCTATTTTTTGCTTTATACACATGCGTAGTTATTTAAAGTGTCGCTGTCTTTAGTATGTTATATAGTTTTGTGTTATTTATATACGGGGTGTTAAAGCAATTAGTTATATAAAGTCGCCGCTTTTTGTAATTTCTAAAATTGTTCACAGCACCCGAAAATAAGTCGGTAGTCCGTGGAGCTATTATGCTTATACTGACTGCTAATTATCACCAGTGTCCATTAAGGGTTTCAGATTTTTTAGATATGGAGTATGATAGCATTTAATATGTATTTTATTTATACTCCAAGGCGTATTACGAATTCAATATTTTGATAGTAGGTACAGATAGGGTTTTAGTTGTTTAAGACAATCTGAATTGAGAGCTGTTTTCTTAGTGTACTTAGCGTTAGACTATTAAAAATAATTATATTCCATTAAGACCATTAACCTACTATATTTTGAAATTCCCATATAACAGCCCATATAGTATATATAGAGTATTTTAATCGCGAAATATTTTGAAAAACATAAGTTGGATTTTTTTGGCGAACGATAACTTGAGAACAGACAAAGCAATTCGCTTTAAATTCGCACCAAAATAAGTATGGGTGAAAGTCTCGTGAAATTAGATTTTGTGAGCCATGGGCGTAGATTTTCGATATTTTTAAGGGGTATAATAACGTAAAAAATCGTATTTTGGCAACTGAAAACAGATATAGTTAAGGTAATTATTTGAGCACGAAAAAATTGTGGTCAAAAAGTCATTGACGTAGATACTGGATTTTTCCGTTTACCCATACTTGAATTTTTTTTAATACAATCTTTTACTTATACTTACTTAAATTTTATTTTTTCAAATATGCAATGTACTCCAGAAATATTAAACTTGCCTAAAAAATGGTGAAATAAGACAAATGTATTCTATAATTCTGTACATATAAACATTTTTTTCCACTATGCAGGGTAGCTTAGTGGATAAAAGAGCCCTCATGAGAACAAAAAAAAATGTAAAACTGTTAGTTAAAAAAAAACGGTGAAACATATTACATTTTTTTATCCGTAGCCCTAGGGAATAAAAACATCCCCTAAACAAGAATATATAACAAATATTTTCTATATGTAGAACGCTAAGCTTTTTAAAAAAGAACGATAAAACAGAACAAACTTTTTTCTTTTTTTCTATGATAGAGAGAACATTTGATGATTGCAACAAAAATATTTAACAGTTTTCGAAGCTAATTTTGAGTCCAAGATTTAAACGGTATTTGAAACGCATTTGTTTCGGAAATTGTTCCTACATAGTATTTTAGATTTATATGTTTTTACATTTAGAATTTACAGCTATCAAATGGTCAAAAATGGCAGCATAATATGGGTCTGAAGCTGTATTTTCAAGTCAAGTTATTAATTCAGACTCTAGCGGCTATTGTTGCCATCCTACTCAAAAGGGGCGGGATGTCTATATATATATATCTTGTTTAATTAGGTTACAGTTGTATAAGTTTATACAGTGAAATCAAAAAATTAACAAATAATAACTGTAGGCGCTTTAATGCTTTTAATTGTGAGGCTGTACTTAGTTTACTAATACTGCCTTTAAGAACACAGATAATTCCATATCAACCAAACATATCTACCTAAAGATCTGACCACTTATTGTTTTTTTTTCAATTAAAAGTAGCTTTTTAGATATCAAATAATGACTTAATTTAAACTCACAAAATTGATGAAATTCGTTTAATCCTATTTTGATGTCTAGCACCCTGTGAAGCCTATTATATTATTAAAGAGCACAGTTTGTTTAATAAAATTAAAACTTATATTTTTAAATTTTCCAAAAATGATTCCTATTACATACAAATTATTACGCCAGAAGAAACAATCATGAAATGCAAAATCCGTCTTCGTATAGTGCAGTAAAATAAGAACAATATTTTATAATAGCAATTAAATTAATGGCAGCAACAGTAAAAGATATTTTTTTATGTAATTGGAGTTGCCGAACGAAGTTGACATTAGAAGCTTCCGAGAATTTTTTATTAACTCGGACATAATAATCCCCTTAGAAAAAAATTCATGTTGTGAAGGGCCCTTTCGAAGCTAATTATAACAGCCATGTCTCCTTTTGGTCATAAAAATCTAGAAAGCCTGTAAAAAATATTTTAATATTCCCAATTAAAAAAAAACTTCAATAAAGCAAATATATTATAATTGGCTTAAATATTTGGATGATGTGGAAATAATTGGAGATAAATAAAGAACCACTCAAAAAAAACATATAAGTTTATTAATAAATCAGTATCTGATACAAAAAAAAAGACATTCCCAGCTTTAAATTAATAAAAAATGTTTTGTCGTGGTTTTACTTAATATGGTTAGACTATGTTAACAAAAAAACTCAATAATTTTGACACTACAGTTTTGTCTGTATTATTAAAAGAAATATCAACAACCTAAAAAAAAATTGTCTACATTACAAAAACAAACTATTTTTGTTTAGTAATTTCTACTCATTTAATTCCGTTTGACAGCTGTTTCGACACACTGTATCTTTTTCAAAAACCACCTTAAGACTGATATTAAAAATGGAATTTTTAATAATAAAATAGTTAAGTGTTTACCTACTTAACCCACGCAGACATTAGATATAAAGGTTCAACAATGGGGAGCCGTTTAAGTCCATTTGACCGTTCAATAAAATATTACGGTTTTTCCTCTTATTAATATCTAGACTTTCCAAGTAATTTAACTTGTAACTTTTATTAAGTGAATGCAACATTTTAAATTCATTGTTAAAATTGTGATTTGTTTCTAGTAAGTGTTTTGCATAAATGGAATCTGTTTTTTATTTAATATGTGAAGTTTTGTGTTCTTTTATACGTTTATAAAAAGATCTACCCATTTGACCAATATATTCTTTTTCACAAGAACCACATTATAATTCCTATATCCCAGATTTTTGGACTTTATTTGTATTGGACTTGTTATTCTTGATATATCTACCTAAAGCATTATTAGTACAAAAAGCTGCTTTATGATTTGTTTTTTTAAGGTATATATTATTATAGGTAGTATTAATTATTATTAAACTTAACATTGTATTTTATATTAAAATTAGGATAAACCAAATTAAGTGCTTTTTATATTGTTTTTATTCATAGTTGTGTCTATTATGTTTACGTCATAACCATTATTAACGTTGTTAAATTAAAACATGTGTTGAAAGAGGTACATTAATTAAACGATGTACAAAACTCCGAAAAGCTGCCATCTTATGTGTGAATGGGGGGTTTGATGTATTATTTATTGTTATATCCGTATACGATGGTTTGTGATAAATTTCAAAATCGTGTTTATTATTATGTATCCTGATTTTTAAATCTAAAAAAACTATGGATTTATTTTGTTCTAATTCTAAAGTAAATCTTGTATTTTTATATAATTTCATAATAGAATTTAGCAAAAGGTTAAGTTGTCTCTGCGCCTGTGAAACAAACCAAAATAAAATTTGCAAATCTGAAATTATTTTGATATATATATATATATATATATATATATATATATATATATATATATATATATATATATATATATATATATATATATATATATATATATATATGGGTTCTTAGGAAAAATCTTCTCAAATTTTTAATATCTGATTTGTCTTTTTTAATTTTTTTTTCTATAAAACGTATTTTGTTTCAACATTTTTCTCTCTAAATTAAACACTCTTATTAAAAAGACTATTCTTTTAATCGTTTTAGCTTCTCCGAGGTCGTTTTGAAGAAAGTAAATTCAATTTTGTCTTTCCGAATGTTAATTTTACTTCAGGAGCGTACTAATTATTTTTTTCAGACCGTCATATATATTTTCTTAAATTGGACTTTGTCTCCTGAATTCCGTAAAAAGTATTTTTACTTTTTCTTATTATTTTTGATAAAAGTGTCTTCAAACATCGGGAAGGTTTTTTAATTTCATAGAATTATTACTCGTAGTCTGAGTAATTTTGATTATTTTTTAAACTTAATGTTTCACCATAAAAACTACTTTCTTTCAAATTATCAATTCTAGGCACTTTTTAAATAAAGTTATGCCTAATTGAGTATGCTTTTTTCTTAGTTAGTAAGTTTTCGTATACCGAGTGTCCAAAAAATGTATAATTATTAAAACCTTTAAACAGGGTGGGACACAACTTACATATCCGTTTCTAACTACTGAACGATACTTTCTCTTTAAATAAACCTTAATTAATTCTCTGAAATTACACATTTATCCTGAATTTTGCAAATTTCTTTTCTGTCTATTCTTTCCCAACTAGCATTAAAGTAGCTATAACTGTTTCCACTACTACCCTTTAAGAGTTTTTACGTATTTATTACTAATAATCTTACTATATATCAATAAACACTTTGGGTTACACCTTTTTAGGTATTATGCATGTATTTGGTACTGCGATTAATACTTTATAGTAATTTTCCATGTAAAGTAATTATATAATAACTACTGCCAAGCAACTACTTACGGAATTGACTCTAAGGTCGTCATTTCGTTTCCGTGGCATAATAGTAATTATTTAAAGTTTTTTATCTGTTACTAAATTACAACTTTTAAGTATTAATACCTTCCTGAAACTTGCAGTTTCATTTAAGTATTAATACCTTCCTGAAACTTGCTAGACCACTTCATTACGTTCAAATATACTCCTATAACGTATTACTATCAAGTAAAATGAGTCGTTGCAGAGTAGAAAAGGTTATCATTATATTCATCAACATTATATTTTAGTTTTATTATTTTCCTGTAAAGGCAATATTGTTTCATGTCTTAGTGCATGTTTTACTTCATTCAGCACCTAAATTTGAGTTAGAAGCTCTCAAAGATTAGCATAAAAGAAACTTTATTTCTTCAGTACATATACATTACTAAATTCACTTGGCAGACAACTCTCATTAATTGCTTGCACAAATATTGGTATTTGTTAAAAATTAAAATGAAAAAGTAAGTTTGTACTAGATAGTTCGAATAGATTATTAAAGTAAAACATTTACATAACCCTACATTTACAACAGACGCTGACAGGTTGTCAATGTAAAGGCGAGAAATTTAAATTTCGAATTTATTTCTGGGGCATATTACTCCTTGTAGACTGAAATTAATACTTTTATTAATTAACCTTTTAGCTGATATAGTTTTCTTATATTAATGCGCTAAAGTAGATTAATTTAGTTATATTTGAGAAAAACTAACGATAATATGTGTGCGTCCATTTAAACCTTTAGAAAAAAAAAGTAGCTTTCGTCATTCATCCATATTCTATAGAAAATTAAAAATATCACAACCTGGTTATGTCATACCTAAACAAAATCTAGAGCGGTATTTTAAGGAAACGAAAAATAAATCCAAACGAAGGGTTATGGTTGTGACAGAATTATAGAAGTGACTCAAGTACCGCAACTATCTGCATGCTACGACGCTACGTGCGCAACGCATTAAATTTTAAAAAACCGGCGGAATGTTCGCAAATCGTAACCGCTTGGTAATAATATACAGTATCGGATTAATGGGAACTTTGTAAATAACTAGTAGACTTCAAAGTAACTGGGTATAAGTGACGGTTGCGTATTTAAAGATTCCAAAACTATAAAAGCGTATGGGGGCAGTCGTAGACACTTGATGTTAAGTAATTTTCTCAGTAAAGAAGTGCAGCTAACTTAAAATTAAAAGTCCAATAGAACGCCATTGTTTATTTTCATCTCCCCTATACATATTTAGCTATGAAGTTTATTTTTGTGAGTATAAAAATTAAAAATGCATACAAATTAACTATCACGTTAAAGAAAGAGTCACTCTTTATAATAAGATATATAATGATAATTACTATTTAAACCAAAGTTCAAAATTACATTTTTGATACTTCACCAAAATCTATTGAAAAGGCGCGTATTTTTTACAACTATCATCGGCATATTCACCAGAGAAATTACCTGCGTTTTAATTTTAGGTCCTTAGCATAGCTAGAAAACTAAGTGAAACACAAGTATTCTACTTAAAGAACCAATAACGTATCCTATACGCTCTTCACCATATTCCCAATTTGAGTGTTTGTAGTCGCCATAACTGTTTTGTTTGTATTAAAAACAACCATACATATTTTTAAAATGGATTAAATAAAGAGAGATGTAAGGAAGTAATAAATAGGGTGAATTATTACTATTCGGCTACTTAAATGGAATTACACAATTCCGTACTATCTACTTAATAGTCAAAGTCACAGTTACATGTTTTTCACGAAATAGTTACTCTAAAATTGTTCCCCATTTTGCTGATAACTACGTAGTCTCAGGTTAAAACCGAACGTGGCAACACCAAGTTTCGGTTACTTCAACGAAAATACTTGTGGTAACAATGACGTACTCATGATTAAATGCGCTATTTGGGTTGTATATTGAGAAACAACCACTGTTTCTCAATATACTTAATAACTTTTTAAATTTCATTCAAATATTAATCATAAGCAGAATAATTTTTTAATATTTTATTAAACTTATTTTATGTTAATGCATACCTTTTTTTTAAATTTAAAATTTTAGTGAAATTTTTAATTATGTATGTTATTTATCACTAGTTTTTCGATACCGATTATATAAAAAATATATAAATAACATAAATTTTATACAGGTTGTTGCAAATACGATGCTTATGCTCATTGAGATCTCGCAGAAAAGTAAGAGGTAAAAAAGTTTTAATAGCGACAAAGTTACGCATTGTAAAACTTACTTTTCGAAAACAAAAAACTGAAATATTTTAATTGATTTGAATTTTTTATTCACTATATTTAAGGCCTTGCAAAACTGACATTTTCATTGCAAATTTTGTCCATTACAAAATGGCATTTTTTAACTTTCTATTCCGACGATTCAGTCCTAATCACCAATCAAACTTAAACATGATACTGCATGTTCTATGGTATTTTCTAAATCAATAATTTATTCGATTTGAATAAATGACACCGAACTGAAGATACCAAAGCCAAAAAAAGTTTGTTCAAAACATTAGATCCTACAAAAAATGTAATAAAACTTAAGCTTACAAAATGTACGAAAGCGTTTGCAAGCAAAGCATTTAAGTTAAAGATGAATTTTATGAAATTACATTATCAATTTAGGGTTGTGTAGGTATATCTAAATCCAAAGAGTAGTTATGCTGTCATTAGGTATAGGCAATCTTTAAATATTGAAATGTAACCTTACTTTTATTGGAGAGTTCAAATATACAATAAAATACAGCGTAATCCATTAAAAAAAATGTAACTTTATTATGCCACGTATTTTTATCGCACCCTGTATACCTGAGAATAACGTAGAATGTAGCCCTATCTGATCTGCATATATCCTCAAAGGTTCATTTAAAAAGAATGTACCGTTCAATAGTTAGATACGGACGGGTAATTTGTGCCCCAACCTGTATAAAGATTTTAATAATTATATATTTTTTGGACACTCGGTATATGAAAACTTACTAATAAAGAAGAAAACATACTCAGTTAGGTATAACTTTAATTAAAACATGTCTAGAATTGGTAATTTATAAGAAAGTAGTTTTTATGTTAAAAAAAAATAAGTTTAAAAAATAATCAAAATTACTCAGACTACGGGTAATAATTCTATGAAATTAAAAAACCCTTCCGAGGTTTGAAGTCACTTTTATCAAAAATAATAAGAAAAAGTAAAAATACCCTTTACGGAATTCAGAAGGCAAAGTCCAATTTAAGAAAATAAGAAAGATATATAACGGTCTGAAAAAAATAATTAATACGCCCCTGGAGTAACATTAACATTCGAAAAAGCAAAATTGTATTTCCTTTTTTTCAAAACGTCCTTGGAGAAGCCAAAACGATCAAAATAATAATCTTTTTAATAAGAGTTTTTAATTTAGAGAGAAAAATGTTGAAAAAAATGCGTAGGTATTAAAAGAAAAAAACTTAAAAAAAAGAAACAAATCTCATATCAAAATTTTGAAAAAATTTTCTAAGAACCCATTTACTGAGTACATACATATAAAATCAAAATAATTTCAGATTTGCAAATTCTGGCTCTTGACAAAATTCGTGTAAAAAAAACTACTTTTGTCTTATCGCTCGTATATACCAGACCAAAGCAATCATACCACAAAAATATTATAAAAGCTTAAACCTACAAAATGTAAAAAACCGTTTGTAAACAAACCATTTTTCTTACAAGTTATAGCCGTTTAAATTTAAGTTATATTTTAACAAATTGCACTTCAATTACACAATAGTGTAAATCGAGCCATTAAATTCAATTCAATAAAATTCATTTGATTTAGGTACACTGCCAAGAAATCTAATTTTTTTATTCTTAACAATAGTTGACGTTGTTATTTACTGGCAAATTATAGTCCATAGCTTCAATAGGGGGATACTAGGAAATAAAATTTGCACATCCAAAGAAATTAAAATAGCGTTATTTGGAATTGTAAGATCTTTAAATTATTAATTAATTGTTTTTCATACTATATTTAGGCTTAAAGTTACAAAATGTACTAATAAATTCTATTAATTTGTCGAATCAGCTGTCAAACGGAAATAAATTAGTGGAAATTACTAAACCAATATAGTTTGTTTATTTATTATATTAGTGATAATGAATTTACGTTCCAACAGCTAACTCGATAAATTATTTAGTCATGTCTTTAGTTATTATGATTTATACAAACTGATATTTGGTTGATGTGGAAGTTTAAGTTGATAAAAAAATTATACTTGTATTGTTAAAAGTAGTATTTGTAATCTAAAAACAGTTACATTAAAAAGCATGAATGTGTCTTAACATATTTTTCTTTGTCAATTCTTCGATTTCCTTATATAAATTACTGTTACTAGCAATTTATTTTAACGATGGAATTTTTGTTTTCTATCATCTAAGTGACAAAACTTTTTTTAACGGACTCTGATTAATGTTTCACCTATGTAAACATAACATTTAACATTAAAATAATGTTAAAATAAATAGCTTGCGATGCCAGAAATATGTCTATGCAAAATTGTAAAATTAAAAATCTACGTAGATTTCTTATAATGTTGACAACAACATACTAAAATATTAAAGAAAGTCTCACGGAACTTAAAATAAATTTAATTTGTTCCATGTTCTCTATAGACAATTTATCAGTAAATTGGGTGTGCTGCAAAAGACAGTTCCCCTAAATACGTTGGGGATTAAAAAAGTATTATCTAACAGATAACGAAAGCTCCTCTACCCTTATATCGCTGGATTATATGACGCCGATCAGCCTGGCACGTATATCGTTTATACTTCAAATATCTTATGTGATTGATTACTTTTAGGAACAGATTAAAGAAAGAGCACATCGAGAAGCAAAAACAATTATTTATCGAAGTTTAAAAACTATAAAATGAACGCTTAATTAAGATGTCCTACTTATCAAGCATTTATTAATTTAATAAAACTAAGTTTCTTATTAAGGTTAAAGAAAGAAAACATGTAAACTAAAGAAAGCTGGTCCAACATATTCTATTAAGTTTAAATTGTATTGTTGTTTAAGGTATTTATACACTATAATTTAATTTATTTGGAAGCTAAGACAAAATATTTTATCAAGAGGGCGATTTAATAATAATAATAATAATAATAAATGTCTTTTATTTCAAAATATATACAATGTAGTAAATAAAAAAAATTAAATTGCCAAAACCTGGCGTAGTCTAGCTTCAGTAGCTACTCAACTCAACCAGGCAGAGACAAACTAAATACTAACTTACATATTTCCTTGGCGAGAATGTAACAATAAGCACTAATTCAAATAAAAAAAAAAAACTTAAAATAAAACAATTAATAAGATGGGTAGTTTATAATTTGCTACAAATATCCAAGTAACACAATACTATTGGCTTCAACGGAATTACCGGTCCGAATACAAAAGAACTATGTAGCTAACAATATTCACGAACGGATTTGAAAATATCAATTAAAATAATGCATAGTTAGTTTCCTTTCTGCAAATTCAAAAGATGCATTTTATATTTAAATTTAAACACGTTTAACTTTAAATCCAAAAAATTAACTGGTAATAAATTATAATATTTTACAGCATTATAAGAAAATCCACGCTGAAAAATGGCGCTCTGGTGATTGGGCATAGTCAACCCATGTCTCATTCTGACATTAACATTGTGAATGTCACTACGAAATAGCAGCCGCTGTCGAATTGAAGAAGGAGAAGCAGGGTTGTTAATAATTTTAATTAAAAAAGTACAAAAGTGAAGATTTCGCCGAGCATCCATTCGTAGCCAGTTAATTTCCCGATATAGGTGTGAGATATGCTCATATTTTCTCACACCATACACAAATCGCACGCAGGCATTTTGGACTTTTTGTATACGAGATTTACTCTCTTGATCCAAACAAAATCCATAAATATAGTCGCAATAGTTGAAATTGGACAAAACAAGGGATTCACATAAATTTCTTTTTAAATTCCTATTTAGTATATGTCTGTTATTATATAACATTTTTAATGACAGGTAAGTTTTTTGAAAAAGTTTTTTTAGGTGATCCCTGAATCTAAGTTGTGTATCTAACCATAGACCCAAATTTTTCGCACAATCCACAAAATTTAGTCTTGAGCCGTTTATTGATATATTAAGTGTGTTTTTCAGAAAATCCACTTTATTTTTGTTTCCAAAAATTAAAAGACACGATTTAGATGGATTTAAATGTAAGTTGTTGCTCTGTGAGAGTTCACTTAAATTTTTTAGATCACGATTTATATTGGACTCAGATTCTATGTAATTATTACAATAAAAACTACAATATATTTGTGTATCGTCTGCGAATGCTTGAACCTTGCAAAAAGTTAAAGATTTTAGAATATCCGAGGTATAAATAAGAAAAAGCAACGGCCCTAAAATTGAACCTTGAGGTACACCAGAAAGTATCCTAACTCGATCAGAATATTTGTTGCCAGAAAATATAGTTTGAAATCTGTTAGATAAATACGATTTAATAAGAAGAAATGATTCATTTCGAAAGCCATAATACTTTAACTTAGAAACAAGCAGCTCATGGTTAATAGTGTCGAAAGCCTTCGAAAAGTCGAGCAGCACTAACAAACTATTCATTTGATTGTCACAAGCTCGAATAATATCATCTATTACGTTAGTAAGAGCTACTGAGGTACCAAAATTCTTTCTAAATCCGCACTGGGTGTTAGGTATAATACCGTTATCAACAAAATAAACATACATCTGATTATACATAATTTTTTCAAAAATTTTTGATATCGAAGGAAGTATACTTATAATACGCAAATCATTAAAATTTTTCGGATTTGAAGCTTTTGGTAAAGGCTTTCCTGTTGCTATTTTCCATTGGTCTGGGAAATAACTTGCTTCTATACAACAGTTAATTATACAGGGTGGCCCAACGAAAAGGTCCCACCCTTATTTATGACTTTCCTGGTATATTTTGGGAAAAACGCTTGGACACGTCAATTTTGATTTTTAGGGGGACGTCTTTTCATGTATGATTGTATAATACAGGGTGTTCCAAAAATAAGATATCGCATTACACTTGACATTTTTAAATGGAAACCCCCAATTTTTTTTCTATTTTTGGATTCTCCAGGAAGTTTTTAGTAACTTTTGTATAATAGAGTTTATACCTATCTTCAACCATTTTGAAGTTTTTTTAATTTTTTTTATAAAATTCGCCTCATTTAATTTAGTACTGATAATACGGAAAAAAATAATAATCACCGATACCAGCAAGAAATTTAGCATCCGTCAATGTCATCGTAAATCATAGAACAACTTTATCTTTGATTTGAAATCGTTAAGTTGCCTAGTTCTATTATAATATTTTGCAATGATTTATTCAATTCAAGAAAGGGTCGAAATAACGAAACTGTATTATCAAAACGGAAGCATTGCAAGAGCTACCGCCCGGTTGTTTAATGCGTTACATCCAGACAAAAATATTAACCATAAGTATGTGGCTAAATTAATAAGAAAATTTGAAGCAACTGGATCTGTATCTAATATTCGCCGGAATCAGGAAAATCGTCCAAGTAGAAATGAAGCCAGAGAAATAGCAGTTTTGGGACACGTGGCTCTTGACAACACCCAAAGTACTCGTGGTCTGGCTACTTCTTCAGGATTTACACGCTCAACAGTGCAAAGAATTTTGAAATCCTATAAATTTCACCCGTACAAAACTAAACTTGTCCATGAGCTTAATGAAGACGATTATGATAGAAGGTTGGAGTTTTGCGAATTAATGACACAACGTTTGAACAATAACCCAAATTTGTTATTTAACATTTGTTTTTCGGATGAATGTACCTTCTATTTACATGGTGCTGTAAATAGACATAATTGTCGATATTGGAGCGACTCGAATCCACATTTGTTTCGAGAGGTACATTCGCAATACCCACAAAAAATTAATGTCTGGGCCGGCATTTTCGGAAATCATATTGTAGGACCTTTCTTTATTCCTGGAAACTTGACGGGGGAGTTGTACTTGGACATGTTGGAAAATACAATAGAGCCACGAATAACCGAAATAATAGAAAATGAGGTTAATTATAATGAAAATTTTCTTCATTTCCAACAAGATGGTGCACCACCGCACTATGTAGCTCCAGTACGACAGTTTTTGGACACCCATTTCCCAAATCAGTGGATCGGACGGCGCGGCCCCACTGAGTGGCCACCAAGGTCTCCGGACTTGAGTCCTTTAGATTACTTTCTTTGGGGACATATAAAAAGTAAGGTTTTTAGTACGAAGCCAGACTCCATCCAAGATCTTCGGGAGCGGATCACGGCGGAATGCAGACAAATAACTCCAGAAATGTGTGAAAATGTTAGGAATAGATTTGAGCAAAATATTTATTATTGCATGGAGGTAAACGGACACCACTTTCAACATTTATTACCACATTGACTTTTTGACACATTGTAGCTAAGTAACTAATTTTTGTTTAAATTTTAATGTGAATGTAAAACTGTAAATGGTTTAGTGTTCCTGATTCCGGCGAATATTAGATACAGATCTAGTTGCTTCAAATTTTCTTATTAATTTAGCCACATACTTATGGTTAATATTTTTGACTGAATGTAACGTATTAAACAACCGGGCAGTAGCCCTTGCAATGTTTCCGTTTTGATAATAAAGTTTCGTTATTTTGACCCTTTCTTGAATTTAATTTATCAATACTTGATATTATTCAATTATTCAAATAACTTCAAAATGGTTGAAGATAGGTATAAACTCTATTATACAAAAGTTACTAAAAACTTCCTGGAGAATCCAAAAATAGAAAAAAAATTGGGGGTTTCCATTTAAAAATGTCAAGTGTAATGCGATATCTTATTTTTGGAACACCCTGTATTATAGAATCATACATGAAAAGACGTCCCCCTAAAAATCAAAATTGACGTGTCCAAGCGTTTTTCCCAAAATATACCAGGAAAGTCATAAATAAGGGTGGGACCTTTTCGTTGGGCCACCCTGTATGTGTTATAAACTGATCAATATAAGGGCTACAATACTTAAGCATCAATGCCGAAACGCCATCAATCCCAGTTGCGTTGGTATTTACACTATTTAAAATTTTGTTAACATCAGATATTTCTGCCAATTTGAATGAAAATCCTAAATTGTAGTCGTACTTATTCGTTTCAAAATAGCTAACCTTTTCACCACAGTCTGAGACATTTTGTAAAAATGTAGCAAAAAAAGAATTTATTTTATCAGGGTCAGACAAGCTACAAGGAATTGAAGTATTTTTGTTATCGCAAATATTAAATGTTTTTACAGCACACCATATTTTACGGGAGTTCTTTTCTGTACACAATGTATCCAATAACTTTTTTTTTTCTCGTCTAATTTCAGCCAATGTAAAATTTCTTAGGTACTTATAATTAATCCAATCATCATGAAGTTTAGTTCTTTTGTACTTCTGCAATGCACTGTCTCTTTGCTTCATAAAAACTTTTATATTTTCGGTTAACCAAGGCGCTTTAGGTTTAGTTAGTCGCGACTCACGTATTGGAGTGTGTTTATTAAATAAAATTAAAATAAGTTCATTAAATATTTTTATTTTATTATCAATATTATTTTCGTAAATTATATTCATCCAAGGTAGATTATACATGTCATTTAAAAAAATATTGAAATTGAAATTGAAATTTTTAAAACTCCTGTATTGTATTAATTTAGGACATATTGGCAATTTCCCCAACTTCATTTCGCAATAAATAATTTTATGGTCGGAAATATTATCAGCCGGCAAAACTCCACTTTTAGTTACTAACGACAGGTTTGTTACAAAAATTGCGTCAATCAACGTACTTGTAGTTCCGCAGATTCGAGTAGGTTCGTCTATGATTTGTTCCAGATTATAATTCTCAAAGAGAGAAGTTAGTGGGTTTTGCAAGTTCAGCAGATTAATATTAAAGTCACCCAAGCAAAAGATTTCGTCCACAGTCGGGTATAACGAAGAAAATATGTTATCGAAATCTGGTATAAGATTATTGAATTTCAAAGAAGGTGGTCTATAAAATACGAGGAAAGCATACGTTTTATTTGCTATTTTAACTTTAAGTGCTAGGAATTCCAACTGTACTTCTATATTAAATTCAAATGTAATAATATCAAGGACATATTCTGTTTTAGCGTACACTGCCACTCCTCCCCCTCTGCCCTCACGATCTTTTCTAAAAAACTGATAATTTGGAATTTGGAATAAGGATGAGCTATCCCCACCAGAAAGCCACGTTTCAGACAAAAATACCATGTCAAAGTCATTATCCTCAACCAATGTCCTAAATTCATTGAAGCCCGTAAACAGTGATCTCACGTTCAAATGAGCCACTTTCATATCAACATTAAGGTTAAACTAAGAATATATTTGTTTATATAAGTTTTCTTTATAGCAAATTATAAGTAAATATAAATAACAACAAAGTACGACACAAATTATTCTACAATTAGTACTTATGTTAATAAAAATAATATAAAAAAAAGGAAGAAAAACAGATCACTGTATCATCGCTCAAGCTGTTTAGTACTTTATTATGACCCAAAACATACCAAAAAATAAGTAAATAAAATTAATGTGTACAATTCACGTGGTTTGTTCTAATTTTTAAACACTTAAATTACCAGGCAAAAATGTACGATTGCCACAGAATCGATAGTATAAACAAAACACGTTAAGTTAAAAGAAAATGAGAGTGAACCAGTCACATTTCGACATAATAAATCCCCCAAAAAAAAAAAGAAAGTCAACTTTTAATATATAAAAAATAGCAACCTAGTACATGCATATAGATAATGATATTCACATATTCACAATCCAAGCAAAAAAAAAAAACACAGACACACATTTAGAATACCTGCTAATGTAAACATCCAAAATATGCATTTTTAGGAATTTTCGCAGACTGTTAAGGAAGAATCAGATTCTTCCGTAACACGATGCACTTTATTTTTAAATTTCACATATATGTTGCCATTCAATACCCAAGTGTCTTTACTAGAAAACATACGAATAGCCCGGCCAAACAATTCAAGACGCGTTTTAGTAAGATCTTCTTTGATTTGGATTTCACTATCTTTTAAATGTTTACGATTTTTTAACACGGACAGTCGCGACACATCGGAAACAAAACGAACAAGTACTGCGGAAGGCTTGTCTCTCGGAACTCTCGAGGCAATACGGTGGCACTTTTTTATATCTTCGTTTTTAATATTTACCTTTAAGTTTTCTGTAAATAAATTTACTACCTTAGAACGTAGATTCTCGCCATCTTCGAATTTCATACCGAATATGCGCACGTTGAGGCTGCGCAAAGACTGTTCTTGATAGTCAACGGTGTTCCGCAAATATTTATTTTCATTTTCAAACTTCCCAAGTCTGTCCTGGATAGCTGAAATTTCCTCCCTTTGGGCCTTGATCTGTTCCTCAAACTTCTTCTCAACAATTTTCGCCACTTTCTCTGCTAATTCTTGAAGAAACTTCTCATTAAAGGTGCTTACAATCGCCGATTTAATCTCGCGCATATCTGCACTCGACAGGCCCATGTTGACAAGAAGAATGAAAACAAATCTATACAGCTTCCTTAAATTTTAGAAGCAAAATACTTTCAACTTTAGAAGAATGATGGTTACACAGTCACTCAAAAGACAATTCACTAAATAATTCTAACTAAAAAATGGTATATTAGGCCAATATTTAAGAGCGGTACAACAGACGTTAAAACTACTCGCACGCCATCTCTCCCCCCAATTGTACAATTTATCCGAACCAATGTGACGACCTTCAGTAAAAATTATTTTTTTGTTTTTATTCTAGAAATTTAAGTTAAGAATTCACAATCTGTAGAATTTCAAAACAACAAACAAACCAAAATATAATTTTTCAGAGTAATAACTACGGTTGTTTCTTACAGTCAGACACTTTTAAATTTGAAATAATTGCCCCTAATATATTTTTTTTATAGTTTTCGCGGAAAAGAAAAAATAAAATCATCTTTTCTAACAGTTCTCTCATTTAATTTAAAATCTAAAAAATCAGAAATTCTTAGATAAGATAGATTTTACACAGTTGGCTCTAAATTTATAGTACAAGTAACACAGGGAACTTTTAATTCAATAGATTTTACTTTAGATATAGCTTTTGCGTCATTGATATTCAAAATAATCGACTCGACTAATAAAAATGTCGATTGACATCCTTAAAAATTGTTTTTCTTTTTTTTTATTTAAACAAAACTTCAAATAATACTACACAATTTCAAATATAAAAATTTAGTACCTAAAAATTTCAATTTTATTTCATCTATACAGTACTGCAGGTATAGCTTATAGCTTGAAATGTAAAATACGCACTGCTTTTGTACACATTTGTTACGTTATTTGGCTGATTTTTTCAAACTTTGGATTAAACAACTATATTGACTACATACACTGAACGTCTTTCGAAATGTTCGACACAAAATTTGTAACAAAGTTACTTTTTTTCAAATATGATTGCATGGTCAAGGTAATTTTCTCAATTTCAGAGATAAAAATCTGGTTTTTTTCATATATATATATATATATAATATATATATATATATATATATATATATATATATATATATATATATATATATATATATATATATATTTGACCTAGAGGTTTTGGTCTTCAACTCGAAATTTACCTTTGAAAGGATCTCCTGCACCCTCTGCATTTAAAAGTTTCGTCACCGAAAGAGTAGTGGACTCTAATAGTTGAAAATAAACAATAAACTCTGAATATCTTTCCGTTAAAGCTTTAAGGCCTTTAGAATTACAAGGTTTATTTTGTTTTCCATTCTCTACATGGATCTAAACTCAGTGCACTTAAAAAAGCTTTTTACAAGTAACAAAGACAAAACGAACTCTGACGAACACCAAATTACAATTTAAAATATTTTTATTACTTAGAAAGCAGCCATATTTTACGTAGTCATGACAAAACAGAGAAATGGATGAATTTTTTTAACAAAAGGCAAAAAAAAGATAGTCAACGAGGTAGCCAAGTTTACATGGAATTAAAAATAACTAGAACTGTTCTAAAAAGTTATAATAATACTGAAATCTTCAGGAATAATACACAAGTCATTCAGGTTTGACAAACTATCTTAATTCGTTGAACCAAAACAGGAATTTAAATATAAAAACGATGTAAATTCTGAAAAAGGAAAAATAGCCAATAGAAATTGAGTACAAATCTGACTGGAAACCCATGGTTAAAGAGGTCTGTTAACTAATAATACGTAAATACATTGGAATTAATGATAGAAACACACGGCCCAGTGAGCATTTTTCTGCGGCCCAAATCAGTTTTGAAAACAGCCAGATAATAAAATGTACAATTGTACATAATGCCATTTATGTTTAGGAGGATGAACTACACATACTCAACCTAAAAGCTAAAGCCAAACGTTATCTCGTTTGTTCCATGAAATTCTATCTCGCAAAAACACAGATGACGCTATCTGAACATTCTGGAAAGAACTCGAGAAATCATAATCCGTATATAAGCCATGTTCGATTGAGTTCAGTCGTTCAGTGTTTAGTCAGTTATGAGTCAGTTGCGAGAGAGTTTCGAGTTGAATTGCGCACTTGTTGTTACAACACTTAACAGTACTTATTATAATTTATTTCGGATACAGTTTTTAACTTGTCTCTTTCAAAACCAAGTGGAAGTAAGAGGAAACTTGTAGATGAGCATCGTATCTTTCAAGAAAAGTGGGAATTAGAGTTTTTTTGCTGTGAAGTGAAAGAAAAAATTATTTGTTTGATTTGTAATAGTACAGTCGGTGTCCCAAAATTATATAATATAAAACGTCACTATGATATTCATAAAACTATGTTTGACAAGTATACAGGCATGGTCAGAAACGTCCAAAGCAAGAAAATGAATCTGTCCTTCAAGCGAGCTACGTACTGTCGGAGTTGATCGCGAAACACTCAAAACCATTTGTTAAAGGTGAATTTATAAAGGAGTGCCTTGTAAAGGACGCGGAAATTGTAAGTCCCGGGAGCGTGAAGGCATTTCGAAATATATCCTTGTCCCGGAATACTGTCGCTGAAAGAGTTACTGAGTTGGCTGCCAATATAAGTGATCAGATAAAAATAAAATCAGACTCGTTCATTGCATTTTCTATTGCCTGTGACGAAAGTACGGATGTGTGTGGTGTAGTGCTTCTTCGTGCGGTTGATACAGATATCAATGTGTATGAAGAATTACTGGAATTAATACCATTGCATGAGACAACAACTGGATGGATATTTTCAATGCTGTTGGTCACGACATTTTCTGCATTTTTACGTAATTTAGAAAGTGAGTACACTGGTTTGCCATATTATGCAGAGGTGCGATGGCTTTCGTGTTCTATGGTACTCGACCGGTTTTGGAAACTCAAAGAAGAAGTACGCGTTTTCATGGAAACAAAAGGAGAAAATGTCAGCTTATTATGCGATGTACCTTTTTTACAAGATCTTTCATTTATGGTAGATATCACAAAACACTTGTCGGACTTAAATACGAAATTGCAAGGACCCCGTCAAGTTATTACAGATATGTATGATCATATGAAAGATTACAGATATGCATGATCATATAAAGCTTTCAAGTGTAAGATGATGTTGTGGGAAAAACAGTTAGCAGAGGATAATCTGTCACATTTTCTGACTTGTAAGGCATATCAGGAAAGCACAAGTGTCCCAATATCATAAAAAATATATTCAGAGAAAATAAGAAGCCTTCTGGCAGAATTTGAGAAGCGTTTTCGGGATTTTAACACCCAAGAAAATAATTCTTCTCTATTTACTGGTCTTTTCACTATCGATATTGACAAAGTTCCCCCTCACTTGCAAATGGAAGTAATTGAGATTCAGATCGCGATTGACGGACGCACACTTGGACGCAGTTTTAAAAGTTATTTTCGCCGATAAATTCGCGCCACAAATAGACAACTTAATTAGAGACAAAAGATGTCAAATATCTGTCAAATGAATTTAATGTTTGTAGTTTTTTGTAATGTCCTTGTTATTGAAAATTTAATAAACAGACTTGTCCTATAATGGTACTTTTTATCAAGATTTTCAGTAGTTTGTCTTCTTTAAGATAAGGTTTTGCGGCCCACCTAGTCGATGGTCCTCATGTTTTTGGCCCACCTGTGACTTTGAGTTTGACATGGCTAGTTTAGATCAAAACAAAAACCAAAGATTATGTAGATCGATTGAGAGAGCCGAGAAAATTAAGTCAATACAAAGTAGTTTTCAAACAATTGGCAAGTAATTACAAAAACAAATGCGTTGCTACTAACCCTAACATAAATTTTAAGTGAAACGCAAACACTAAATTAACCAGATCAATTGCACGTGTCGCAGATTAATTTCAACTCACGCAAAAATATGTGAGAAGCGTCTACTTGTTTTATTATTATTATGCTTATCTATAATAAAATTTAATCAGTGAACTGAGTGAGAACCTTGTGGACTAGCAACTTTGGGCGTTGTGCGAGGCCAACAGCTTTGGCCCCGGGCGTTGTGTTACGCGGATATATCTCGATAGATCTCAGCTATAAGAAACGTAATATAAAGTTAGGACCTATTTAAATGGCATTTGTAACATTCGATGGATTGTTTATTTACAGTGTTTTCTGTATTTAATTGTACACGCCTATGTATTTATAGAAACTGGACATGAACACTTCATTTTAAACACGAAACTAGTAACAAAATTAAAAATACATTTATTTTAAACAAAATAGTGACATAAGTATAACAATATGTAAATTTTTTACATGTACACAACTAGAACTATGAGAACCCCAAAGCAAGTCCTTGCGGAAAGGCAAACAAAGAAATTAGCTGATCAAAAATAAGTGTTACAATTTAATGTGTACCTATATTACAATACTTTGAAAGAAAGTTGGCTGGTAAATTGTTATCAAAAGGTCTGAAAATCACTTACATAGATAATTTCAATAATCTGACAACTTATTAACAAAATTGATAGAAATGATAAGTTAACACATAAGAAAGGGAATAAATATTTTATATCACAAAGGATGATATATGTTTGGGTAGAAAAATAGATAAACACTCTTAGAAAAGCGGGGGGGATTTGGGTAGAAAAAAGGAAAAGGGGTAGATAGGTGACAGGTTTTACCCGAAGAGTGACGAGATGGAAATTTCAGAAATTCAAGAGCAAGCGATACTAAATAATGTGTTCTGTGAATAGGTACGAAAGTTCTATTGAGATTAACTTGTATGTTGAGACCATTTGAGTTTTGCTTGAGTTCGTTATTGACCTTAAAATCTCCAAGAAAATCGAGAATTCGAATATTTTTGAATGAACGTTAACCAAAAGCCTAAAATTGTTGTCTGGATCAAAATTATGTTGTCAAGACCGAATATGACTGCCAAATGATGACTTTTAGGGTTACTGACATGTTCATTAATGCGAACTGACAGGGGTCTGCTGGTTCTACCTGTGTAAGTAGTGTCACAATCAGAGCAGTTGAGCTTATAAACTTCATTTTTGTTAAGTTTATTTATTTTGTCGATACTATTATTCAATTCTATCCAACGTTGTTCTTAATTTTATAATATATTTTAAAATTATTACAAAAATATTTGAAAATGTTTGAAATTTGTTCGGTTAAATTGTTATTTAAAAAAGGAATTAAGACAAATTTACCAATATCAAGTTCAGGTAATGGAAACAGAGCCTTTTTCAAAACTTTGGTTTTAACCTTGTTGATCTTGATACCAATTAATTTTAGGTCATATCCGTTGCTATAAGCAATCTGCTTTAAAATGTTAATTTCTTAAAATCCACCCAGCGCAGAAAGTTCAATGAAAATACTAGTAAACTTATTATGGATGTTAAATAGAACGTCAATAATATTGAATCTAGCAAAGTCAAATTATTTCTTTTAGAATTTCGAATCAAATTTTTTTCGAATAACTTTTATAATATATTATATAACATTTTTCATGTTTAAAAACGATCACTTTCACATAAGTAATGCATAAATTTTTTCCTACTACCACAAGGAATCTTAAGTGGGAATATTTATATTTCGATACTAGAGTTAAACAAAATTGTTTTAACACTGTCTTTGATGTAAATAAAATAACTAAAAGTAGACTTTGTTTTTTTAAGTTTCTTTTGACTTGAGATCTTTCAAGTAGTATCGTGGTGAAAAATACTTTTTACTCACGCATTTGCGAGCAGAAAGTTAAACTTTCAGAACGCCGTGCGTAAAATTTTTTTCCGCATGCTGTGTGTAAAATATTCTTTTCAGTCCGCTCTAGAGAAATCTAAATCTGTGCATTTTCATACATCATTTTTTTTTATTTCGAGTTAACAATAATACACAAAATAAACCTATATTAACTAACGAATTTCATTAAAATTAGATGTGCAATTTGTTGCGTTTTGAAGAGTTAACAACGATGCAGCAATTTTTTCGAGTTCTTCGGTTTTAGAAAATGTCTTACCAGTTGTCACTGCTTGAAAACCTGCTGTTGATGTGCATTCTTGTCTCACCACTACTGAAGTGGACGAAAAAGATCCTTCCAATTATTGATTTTTGACAGATTGTCATGAACAGCGACAGAATCTGCCTGCAGAATTTGGTTTGCGATTTTTTTATTCTCAGCCGATTCTTCAACGTATGATTCGGCGAACGCAGAGCTCTTCCAGCCTCTATGCATCTTCAGAGTATTTATATCTGCTACAGTATTAGCCAACATAGTGGTCGAGGATCTCCCGAAACCACTATAGTTTTCTGGGTTTGCAAGACGTAAAAACCTAGCGATATTACTAAGTATTTTCCAAAAAGCATTTATGTCAACAACTTGTCTGAATTTTTACTACCAGTATATCTTCCCTTTCTTCGATGTTGCTCACAAGCAAGTTTGTCTGTTCTGGTTTTCTGCAAGCTCCAGCAATACCGAGAAATATTGCTACCTTACTCATCAAGTAAAGATCATTTGCAGCCTCTGTCAAAAATTTCTCGATATCATTATTCTCTAAAACTTTAGATATTTTTGGCACCAATCCAATTCGTTTAATAAATGAGATCAATTGGTAATATCGGCTTATAACTACGTTTTTACGAAGCTTTAAAGATAGCTTCAACATTGAAAACTTTGACCATAGCGTGGACGGTACAAAACTTTGAAAGTTGATAAAAATAGGCCAGGAATATCTCTTCTTCTAGCGACACTGTTTTCTTCATTTTACACCGTTCTTCAAAAGCGTCGTTTCTCGTTTTCATATCTTGCACATAACTTCTCTGGAATAAGTTGATCTTTGGTGGATGCTACAACGTCGACAATGCAAGTGAAAGTTATAATACTAATATAATATAAAAATGAAAGTAATAATGACAATGTCTGTATGTGGAAAAGCACATAATAGCAAAATCAATTATTTCAGAACCTTTAGATTTGCCTGCTGGCCAATTTTCAAATAATTTTTTTATAGTTAAAAATATTAGGGAAAAATTGTACAAAATAATATTATATTCACTAGGGCGGATAAAGGAAAAACGGTAATTGCGCTGAAAAAAGAAGACTGCATTCAAAAAACTATAGATTTTCTAAATCCTGGGAACTTTAATAAAATAGATAAAGATTCGACACATATATTTCAAAAAATGATTAAAAATGCAATCAAAGAAAGTAATTTATTTAGTGACAAAATAAAATACAGTTTAACGTTAATAAACCCACAAGCACCGAAGCAATATTCTTTTATTAAGTTACACAAAGGTAATATGCCCATTCGGCCCGTAGTGTCGTATGTTACAGCTCCAGCACACCGAGTATCTAACATATTAATAGAAATTATTAGTAAATTTTGTAACTTTAAGCCTAAATATAGTATTAGTATAGTATAGTATAGTAAAAACAGCCTTGAATTAATTAATGATATTAAAGATATAACAATTCCAAATAACGCCATTTTAATTTTTTGGATGTGCTAAACCTATTTCCCAGTATCCCGCCTATTGAAGCTATGAACTTAGTGGATAATTTGCTATTAAAAAACAAAGTCAACCCTATTGCTAAGAATGACATACTTATTAGATTTGTTGGCAGTGTGCTTGATCAAAATTATTTTGAATTTAATGGCTCGATCTACACTACGCATCAAAATTAACGCATCACTATAAATTGCGCAGCATTTCAATGTGGATTTTCTTGCGAACCTCTGAACGGATTTTAATGAATTTTTTTTTAAAGTGTAGATTTGTTTATCGCTAAAAACGCCACGATTCTGGAGAAAAATTACTCTCATTGTTGGCCTCTGTATATGCTCAAAACTAAAAGTTTAATAAAAACTCACATCGCGGCGTTTTTAGCGATAAACAAATCTACATTAAAAAAAAATCATCAAAATACGTTTTGATGATGCGGTTCGCAAGAAACTCCACATTGAAATGCTGTGCAATTTATAGTGGTGCGTTAATTTTGATGCGTAGTGTATTTAAGTAAAGAAGGTTTAGTAATGAGTAACCCGTTAAGTCCTATTTTAGCTGAAATATTTCTTGATAACTTAGGACAAATAAAAGATAATCACCCTATACGAGACAATTTTATTTATTGGTACAGATACGTTGACGATATTTTGGCTTGTTTTACAGGCACAGAGAGACAACTTAACCTCTTTCTAAATTCTATTAATAAATTACATAAATATATTTACTTTAGAATTAGAACAAAACAAGTTCATTCATTTAGGAACACTAATAATAAATACGATTTTGAAATTTGTCATAAACCATCCTATACATATATAACAATACATAATACACCAAACCACCCATTCACACATAAGATGGCAGCTTTTCATAGTTTTGTACATCGTTTAATTAATGTACCTGTGTCAACAGAAAATTTGAACAAGGAACTTAATATTATAAAACAGATTGCAGTTAATAATGGTTATCACGTAACCATAATAAACAAAATCGTAAATAAAAACAATATAAAAAAGCACTTCTAATTTCAATACAAAAGACAATATTAAGTTTAACACATTAACATATACCTGAAAAATTAGCACTAAAATAGAGAAATATCTTCAAAAACAAATCATAAAGTAGCTTTTTGTACCAATAATACTTTAGGTATATATATTAAGAATAACAAGTCTAATACAAATAAGGACCAAAAGTCAGGGGTATACAAATTAAAATGGGGTTCTTGCGAAAAAATATATATTAGTCAAACGGGTAGATCTTTTTATAAACATATCAAAGAACACAAAATATCATATATTAAACAAAAAACTGATTCTAGTTATGAAAAACATTTACTAGAAACAAATCATAATTTTAATAATGAATTTAAAACGTTGCATTCAGCCAATAAAAGTTACAAGTTAAGTTACCTGGAAAGTCTAGAAATTAATAACCATAATATTTAATTGAACGGTCCAATGAACCTAAACGGTTCCCCACTATTAAATCTGTATAGCTATTTAAATTAAAAATTATTATTATTATTAAAATTTGCTAGGGTTAGGTAGGTAGACTCTTTTATTATTGTTAAAAAATCTAGTTTTAGTATCAGTCTTAAGTTGGTTTTTGAAAAAGACACAGTGTGTCGAAACAGCTGTCAAACGGAAATAAATTAGTGGAAATTACTAAACAAATATAGTTTGTTTACTTATTATACTAGTGATAATGAGTTTATATCAAGTAAGGGCTAACTCGATAAATTATTTAACTCATTAACGCCAAATGGTTTCCCGCTGAGGTTAATTTCATGTTCCCATTTTTTCTTCTTGGAAAAATGTTGGGCAACAAACAATAGACGCAGCACATTTTTAAACTCATCTGCCATGGTATTTTAACGAATATTCTGGTCTCATTCTTAGTCAGATATAAAAAATTTGCTTTACAAATATGTTATTAAAAACCGTAAACTTCGGAGAGGATGCACGGTAAAAATATTATATATAGTATTTAAAATAGATGCCTTCATTTGTGTAGCATTTTTAAAAGGCTAATATTCGTTGTGCATTACTAAACTACAACATTGTTCGGATTTTAATAATTAAACTTGCATAAAAATACCAGTAGCGTCACGTGTTAAATTCTTCAGAAGAAAATTATTTATTTTTTTCTGAACAATTATGTTTAAATTTTATCTAACCCCACGCATCCAGGCCGTGATTAGACCGCAGACATCGGATGTTTTTAATTGTGGAGCTATGGTGGCGACATTAGGAAATATAATTCGACAGATTATTATACTGGCAACATACATAAAAGGTTGTTTGGTTTATAGACTACAGGTTTATCAAAAAAAAAAAATACTTTCTTATGGAGTAGGGTTGCGATTTTGTTTAAAATATACTACTCCGGGGAATATGCAGTTGTTCCAAGTACACATTCAGACACAATTTGTGCACTAGATCTACACAATTGTGCAGAATTTATGCATGTGTGTGGAAATTTTAAATATTACCTCAGTACAGAGCATTGTCTTACATTTTTTATTATTACCTTAATACAAATATAATATCTGAAATGAATTTAATTAATATTATGTTTACATCAGGGGCGTGCGGTGAAATTTTAAGAAAGGGAAGCAATTTTTAGAAACCTACCTATGTGTAATGTAATTCGATTCTTCGATTATTTTTTGCAAATTCCTCATGACGTCACCATAAAAAAATCGATGTTCGGACATATTTTGGAGAAGTTTATTTTCATTGCACAACAGCGATTTATGCGAAAGTCTCTCCTGCCCAGTTGAACTTGTGGCAGGTATTATCAATACTAATTCACACAAATTCGACACTTCGGTGTTGGCATCTTCCAGCTCCTTGTCTTTTAAAAAGTTGCATTAGTTCCTTAGCGTTATTTTTTGCTCTTATGTCATCAGTTTCGTAAATCACTTTTAGTTCAGATGGCAGTAACACTCGGTCGAAGAACTGGCCATAATGAAGAAGAAGAGATTTAAACGCATCTTCTGGAAAAGTTTTTCCTTTAAATGCATCAAAATTGCAGAACTCGAGGAATTTAAAATCATTTAAACCGTTAAATCTATAGTTTAATTTGTTGCTGAATTTATCGATTATTTCATGAAAGAGGCCTCTGTATGATGTTTGAACATCTCCCACCTTGTCTGTTCGAAGACACTTGGCTTGTGGCTCTACATTTAACGTAATGTTTTCTCCCACAATAGGTCAAAGTCATCTCTTTTTTTGGCTTAACATGGACTTAAAATCATCCACTTTTTTTAGGCAAAAAGCAATATCATTTGTTTTAGTTTGTAATATATCAAAAACATTGTCCGAGAATGGAAATATTTCTGAAAATATGTTCAACAAATAATTAAAATTAAAATCTCGTTTCAAACAGTCTAAAAACCCTTTTGAACTATTTATTGCTTCTGAGTCCCACGTTTCATTATTTTCTATTATATTCTCAAATAGTTCAATCAGTGATTCACGATTTTCAGATACTGTTAACACAAGTCTTCCATTATAGTTCCACCTAGTAGGAGCTACTTTGGGCAATCGTTTGTGGACAATGGAGTCCAAACCTTGTGTACGTTTTGTTGACTTGGAAAAAAAAGCAGCCATGCCACTTAAAGTAACGAGAAATATTTTACACTCTTGAATGTGATTGATGGACTGGGATAAAACTAAATTTAATTTATGAGCAAAACAATGAACAAACACAGCACTTGGGAAAGTTTCTCGAACTTTAGCTTGCAGACCCCCTAATTGTCCTGCCATCACTGCCGCTCCATCATAGCTTTGAGCAACTAATTTTTTCTTTCCATTAATTTGTTTAGTAACGTTATAAACTACGGTATATAATGCATCTGCTGTACGATTTTCGGACACATTCTTAAAACCTATAAATCGCTCTTGAATACTTCCGTTTGTTCTAACGTAGCGTATTACTATAGATAATTGGCTAAAATTAGTGATATCAGTGGTTTCGTCCAGAACAATAGCAGTGAACCGCTTCGCCGATCTCCTGCTTAATTATTTTTAGAATAATGGTTGCAACAGCGGTAATTAAATCATTCTGGATTCGATTCGACGTTCCGCGAAAAACGCTAGACTGCTCTAAATGATTTTTTAAGCAGTCATCATATTTAGTCATTAAACTAAGTAAATCTTGAAAATTTCTTCTATTTGAAGAAACCCTTGTTTCATCATGACCTCTAAATCCCAATTCGTGCTGTCCGAGAAAACAAACAACATCGATAAGTCTTCTTAATATTTGCCTATTTTTATCGACTAGTTCATTGTGTTGGCGGTGACTAATTTCCAACTGTTTATTAAGGGCGTGTTCAATTCTGATTTTGCCGAAGACTTTTTCTTTTATGACGGCCTGCAAAGGCGCTTTGGACATAATGTGTCTTTTTACAGCTTTATGGAAATTGTTTAAATCGAAAAAAAACCAGTTTTATTCCAGAGACCTTTTCCATTTTCAAAAAGTTAACATGGCCAACAAAATAATTTACTTATATTTCTTCATTTTTGTGGTTAAATTTTTCATAGGCGGTTTTGCCCTTCCTTTGGACATTATTTGAAGCTTATCAGCGAAGATTAATGTTGAAAATCTCTTTATTATTAAGACACACACCACACATTTCACATCACACACACTTCTTACTAAATTCTCCAACATTTTCAACGTTATTACCGACAGACGAAGTTGACGGTATTTCCATATCCACGTCCGAATTATTGTCTTCCATATCGCACCATGCACGACATGCATACGTATCACACAACACACGGATAGCGGTTCAAACAAAGAACCTACTCCAACGCTAGCTTCCGCCCCCACTTAAAGCACGCGACTGAAATGCAAACATTGCAAACTGCCATGCCGGTGGAAAGTTCAATAACCTCTGGCTCGATTCACAGGAAATCAAGCATACAGGATTTGGCTGCAGATAAGCTAGCGGCCCGCATAGGTTCTATTCAATTTTCTATTGTGGCTGGGTCGGAGTCAAGGCTCATTTATTATGGGCTTGATAATTAAGATAATATTTTTGCCTTTTTAATATAAACTAAATTAATGGTTTCCTATTTCAAAAATTACATTTTAGAAGATGTTTTGTAATTTTTTTTGGGCTTCCATGGACTGCACGCCCCTGGTTTACATGTCTGGATTCTTTTATGTTGATTCAAACATCACCGTGTCAAATAATCATAGCTAATTATTTCAATTACCTTTCTATCAAATTACCGGCATTACTATTTATTGTATGATTAAAATAAATGTAATCCGAAATGTATGTCAATTCTAAAAGGCTAAATAGATTTTCCTAAATTACTTGTTATTTTCTGACCATAAAATGTGAATAAATAGCACATATAGACGACAGGTGAATTTTCGATGTATTGTTGTGGTTTTTGGCAACTTTGTCAATAAAGGGTATCAGCTTAAGCTCAGCGAAGCGGCTGAATTGTAAGCCCTTTTACCGATATAAATTTGCAACAGGCAATTTGCCTATTAGTAACACGAAAAGCCACGATTATCGTTTGATTACGGTTTTCACAGGAGAATTTCGAGGGCGCTTGAATACTAGAAGCGCAAGAGGACTTTAAACCGTAGATTTTTAATTTGTACACTCTTCACTGGTAGAGTTTGGTTTTTATACCTCTTTTATTTTCATATTGTCTGACATTTCAGGTGTCTTTAATTATGTCTGCTTTATTGCCATCTGGTACACTTATATATCCGACGACTTTGTGTTACGGCGTTTCGGTACGGTAATTGTTTTATGCTGTCATTAGGATATTTAGCAACACGAGATTGGATTCTTTCCGACGCGCCAAGTTTCTTTTCTGAATAAATATTGCTTGGTTAGAATTGATCCACGATTGTGTTTTAAACTTTTACCTTGCAACATTATAGTGGAAAAGAAAATACAAAAAAGGTTGCTGTTTTCCGATTATAAGTATTACCAAAGAAAAATCAACAAAAATGAGACAATTTTATGTGCGTGCATAGTTTATCTAAAGTCAATTAAGACAACACAAAAACGAAATATCCGTCAACAATCGGCGATTTCTTTGTGAAGCATGGGCAGCGTGATAGAAATTTAAACTTGCTTTTGTAAACCGATTAACTGAATACAAATAAATTTATTTGATATACGTGGTGTAGTAAATTGAGCGTACCCCAAATTTTCCGCTGTCTCAATTTACTTTAGATATACTTTTTTTTACTAATAGAGGTTATCGTTCTAGAAGCCTAATTATCAACAATTATGTAAATATCTCGGTTAATGTGTGTGTTTGTGAAGTGAACTTGTTCATTCTAAAGTACTCCAATGTTTTTCTGTTCTTTCATGTGATCATAGCGTCTAACTATTTATGTGTTTGACATCATTTTATTTACGAAAATCCACCAATTTTATATAAATAAATATTTCAGCTAGTTTTCAAACAACAAGCTGAGAAAACCTGAAAAACCAATCTAAAATCCAATGCAGATTTTACCAGCTAATTTAAAAAATTTCAAGACAATTTATTCTCGTCAGCAGTAGAAATTCCACTGTGTACTGTTTCATTTAATGGAATCCCCTTTTTTTTTCATATAGTGTTAAAATAACATTTGAAAGTTCATTGAACCAAAACAAATTAGTAAGCATTTAAAACAAGTTAGTAAGCATTTAATAACAACAACAAACAGAGTTGTACTGTGTTGTACTATTATACCATACCTAGTACAATCATCAATATATTTTTTCCTGTAACTGATTTCTTACTTTACTGTCGAAAATACTTAAGCATGCAAAAATAAATACTTTCAAAACTTCTTTTGTCTTGTCTGTTATGGTCTATTTCGTTCTAGTTGATTGGAGCGCCTTACTAAAGCAATTAAAGTGGGTGAATACAAAATTTTTTGCTGAGGAAGGTGTCAGAAACATTATGAGGAAAATGAAAATAGGTGTGACTGAGCCAAGAAACTTGAGTGTCTCCAAAAAGAAATTAAGGACAAGGAACGCCATTTTGAGAGATTACACCGAAATAGCCAGATATTGAAGAGGCAGTCACCAAAGCCCAGAACAAGTTCTCATCCCAGTTGGCCAAGATGAATGAGCTCAATGACTTATTGACAATATTATTTAAGCAAGCATAAGAAATAATTATAATTATAAATATAAATAAAATAAAAATAAAGAAAATTTTTATGCTTGCTCAAATAATATTGTTTATATTATGTATCGAAACATTCCATAGACTAGTCTACATGTTGAGATATGTAATTTTATGAAATATTTGCTTCAATTAATTTAAAGTTCAATATTTTTATTCAGTTGCGAAAAAGCCAAATAAAAATTTTTGTTTGTCAATCATTTTATTTGTGAGAATCCATCAATTTTATATAATATTAAAAATTAAACATTTCACCTAGTTTTCAAACAACAAGCTGAGAAAACCTAAAAAACCAATATAAAATCCAGTGTAGATTCCACCAGCTAATATAAAAAATTTCAACACGAATTATACCTATCAGCAATAGAAATTCCACTGTCTACTCTTTCATTTATTGGAATCCTCCTTTTTTTTATCATTGTAAAGTGGTAAAATAACATTTGGAAAGTTCATTGAACCAAAACAAATTGGTAAACATTTAATAACAACAACAAACAGAGTTGTATTGTGTTGTACTATTGTACCATACTTTTTTTTCTGTAACTGATTTCTTACTTTACTGTCAAAAATGCTAAAGCAATTCAAGTGCTTAAAAATAAGAAGACTTTCAAAACTTCTTATGTCTTGCCTGCTATGGTGTATTTCGTTCTAGTTGCTTGGAGCGCCTTACTGAAACAATTAAAGCGGGTAGATACAAGATTTTTTGCTCAGCAAGGTGTCAGAAACATTATGAGGAAAACGAAAATAGGTGTGACTGTGCCAAGAAAATTAAAGGAGAAAGAACTCCATTTTGAGAAATTACACCGAAATAGCAGGATATTTGAAGAGGCAGTCACCAAAGCCGAAAACAAGTTCTCATCCCAGTTGGCCAAGATGAATGAACTCAACGACTCATTGACAATATTATTTAAGCAAGCATAAGAAATAATTATAATAATAAATATAAATAAAATAAAAATAAAAAAATATTTTCTGCTTGCTTAAATAATATTGTTTATATTATGTATCGAAACATTCCGTAGACAGACTAGTCTACATGTTGAGATATGTAATTTTATTAAATATTTGCTTCAATTAATTTAAAGTTCAATATTTTTATTCAGTTGCGAAAAAGCCAAAAAAGATTTTTGTTTGTCAATCATTTTATTTGTGAGAATCCATTAATTTTTATATAATATTAAAAATTAAACATTTCACCTAGTTTTCAAACAACAAGCTGAGAAAACCTAAAAAACCAATATAAAATCCAATGCAGATTCCACCAACTAATATAAAAAATTTCAAGACGAATTATACTTATCAGCAGTAGAAATTCCACTGTCTACTCTTTCGTTTATTGGAATCCTGCTTTTTTTATCATTGTATAGTGGTAAAATAACATTTGGAAAGTTCATTGAACCAAAACAAATTGGTAAACATTTAATAACAACAACAAACAGGGTTGTACTGCGTTGTACTATTGTACCATACTTAGTACAAACAACAATATATTTTTTTTCTGTAACTGATTTCTTACTTTACTGTCAAAAATGCTAAAGCAATTCAAAAGCTGCAAAACTAAAAAGACTTTCAAAACTTCTTTTGTCTTGCCTGTTATGTTGTATTTCGTTCTAGTTGCTTGGAGCGCCTTACTGAAACAATTAAAGCGGGTGGATACAAGATTTTTTGCTCAGCAAGGTGTCAGAAACATTATGAGGACAACGAAAATAGGTGTGATTGTGCCAAGAAAATTAAGTGTCTCTAAAAAGAAATTAAGGAGAAAGAACTCCATTTTGAGAGATTACACCGAAATAGCCAGATATTTGAAGAGGCAGTCACCAAAGCCAAAAACAGGTTCTCATCCCATTTGGCCAAGATGACCAAGGAAATTAAAGTTTTAAAAAATAATGACACCGAATTAATATAACACTTACCGAAGCTAAGGGAGAGCTTAACGACAAAATTGTAGATTTGACAGGCTTGAATAAAAATCTTATAACGTCTATCAGAGTTTTAGAACAGGAAACCCAATTTTAGTGAATTAAAAATACTTCAGCAATAACTATTTAAGGCACAAAATCCACATAATGTTACCAATATACGAACTGAATCTGAATTAATTCTTGACTCTTCGTACACCACATCACTCTGCTCCGAAGTTGTCAAAGACTCACAGGTGCTATGCAGGAATTTTAGCAAGGAAGACTACGTCATAGTTTTTGTCCCTACTTCTAATATGCTACGTGGAATTAAAATAAAGAAAGAGGATTCTCTTATTAGCCTACACATCGAGAACTAACCTCCTAATTATTGTAGACGGCAGTTATCATTCAAATAGACCACCTGTTCTAAACAGATTCTTACATCAGCAGAACAAATTCATAGTATCATATCTAACTGCAAAAATTGCTACTTTTATCCCAATTATTAGTACATACCGGACAGGAAATCTTAACTTAGAAACTAAAAAGGAATTAATAGCTTTTATCATTAAAAACTACATGTCTGACAGTGTCCAGTCTGATGAAAATTTTGACCTCCGCCAATACATCAACCATGACGGATATTATCCAAATACTAAAGGTTTGATAATAAAAAAACCAAAGAAGCCAAAAAATGTCAATGTTTTATAAATTTTCTTGCAATTATGAAATAATGCTTCTGACTGAGACGTGGCTTAATAGTGATATTGCCAGCAATCAAATAATTAATAATAAATATGTAGTTTTTCGAAGAGTCTGCAAATATGAAGAATTGGATTGTCATCGTGTCGGTGCCGTGTTGATCGCCGTTTCTTGTTTGTTCCAGGCATCCACTGCTGAAACCCCCACTCATCTTCAGTTTGAAGATGTTTGGGTTCTTATTAAAATGGCCAAGATTAATATGGTACTATGTTTATTTTCCACCGAATTCTAGCCAACTCAACATTAAACTCAACTCCTTCTGCTGGAATGGACTTATGAGGATGATACTGCTTCCATTAAGAAAACTTATTTCGCAAGAGAGTTGCCTTTTCAAAAAATATAAAAGGACTGAACAACAAGTCGACTATTTAGCTCTAATATCAAATGTGAGGTTAAACTTCGAACTGATACGTGTTACTATTTATCTCTGAAAATATCAAATATTGTTAGTCGTTTGTTCGAAACCTTAAAAGGGATTCCAGTTTACTCAATATCATATATTGTGAGAGGAAAGAAATTACTGGTTCAAATAACATGGCCAATGCTTTTGCTGTTCACTTTCAGTCCTACTATTCTAATCACTAAAACATGAACTTAACTAAGATCGAGCCCATAAGTTCTACTGGAAAATCACTGTGCACACATCGTTTTACAGAGGAGGAGATCAGTGATGACATAAAGGCACTAGACATTTCCAAGAGGGATGATGCAGATGGAATACCTGCCATTATTTTAATAAGAGGCTGTCTGGGCCACTCTTTAAAATTTTTCAAATGTCCTTTAGTCTTAGGTCTTTTACAGAGATTTGGAAATTTTCTAGTCTAATGCCAGTATTTAAATCCGGTGATAGATGCGAAGTAAAAAAGTACAGAGGTGTTTCTTTGCTTTAACACATACCAAAATTGTTCGAGGCAATTGTCACCGATCATATATTTGAATCACTTAAACATTATATTTCGGGGAAGCAACAACAGCTACAAGTCTGGCGGTATTTCAAAATTACCTAATAACATCGGCTGAGACTAGCCAACAGAGTGATGCTATCTACACTGACATCCAAGAAGTTTGAGTGTCTGCCATCAAATTCTAATAGCAAAATTCCAGCAAAATGTTTTTTCTGAAAACTAGATTGATTGGATCAAGTCATATTTATTTAACCGACGTCAATAGATCGACGTATGTGGTTCAGTTTCTAATTAGGTTCTTGTAACGTCGGGTGTTCCGCAATGCTCGCATATCGGTCCAATTCTATTTTTACTTGTTATAAACGACATACTATCTTTTTAAAATACCTAAATGTCTTTTATATGCAGACGACTTGAAATTATTTTCAACAGTCTTCTTGACTCCAATTAACTGTAGTCTGACATTGAAACACTTGTTGCACCAATTGCCTGCTTCTTAACATAACTAAATGTAAAGTGCTCCGATTTTATAGGTGCAATGATCCCATTGATTCCACGTACTTTATAAACGATGTAAGTCAATGAGTTCGGCGTTATTTTTGACGAAAAACTGACTTTGACAAAGCTGACATTGATAACATAGTACTTAAGGGTTTCAAATTGCTAAACTTTATGAAACGATATACTAAGCATGTCACTGATATTAAATCTATTGTTTGTCTCTATAACTCCCTGGTTCGGAGTGTTTTGGAGTACTGTTTTACTACATAGAGTTATTCATATCAGTGTCACATTTGAAAAAGTTCAGGGTAAATTTGCAAAATATATTTTACTTAAATTTAATTTTCCATATCAAGGACTGTTTTACAATACAAGAGTTCCTCTATGTTCCCTGCAAACCCTTGAGTTTCCGAGAAAAATGGCACTTCTAGTATTGAACGGGGCGATTAGCTGTGAAATATTGCTGTAGTTAGCCTCATTTTTAGTTCCTATTAGGAGAACAATACAATCGCAGCTGTTTTTTGAGAGATATCAACGTACAAATTATGGGTTTAATGCATTTGTTGATAGACTAGTATACAATTACAATCGATAGTTTCCCGAATATGACCTTTTCAGACTCAGCATTTTACAATTAAAAAGGCAATTAAAAGGATTGGTTATGTGATTATCTTTTCTCCGTATATTTTGACTGATATTTGTTTATTTATTAAATTGTATTATCGTGTAATATGTCACGTTGTCTCTTTTTTATTTTATTATTTGGCGTACATTTTTTTTAGTCTTATTTTACTCGTATGATTATCTTTTTTGTCTTTTGCGAATTCGCACCATTTAAAATGTTTAGCATTCTGTAGTGTACGTTTCAGAAAAGTCACTTGTCGGATGCTTGCATTGGCTACGTCCTTACGTTAATTTAGATTTAATTTGATTTTGAAATTAGAAAAAAATGTTTGAAAGCAAAAGTTGTTTGATTCGATCTGTTTTTTCATATGCTTATATTTTAGTGTATGCTAGGTGTCTAAAAAAAGCGAGACAAGAACCAACTTTGTTTTTTTTATATATAATATATCACATTATGCATATTTTTTGCATAATATACCATGTATCCAAAATTAATGGTTTCCAAAATATAAAATGTTTTAGAATTACGATATTAGTACGATCTTTTGGATCTAATTGCTTACCTATCTAGATACTACCTAGAGTAAAAGGTTTATTTTTCGAATTTCATGACACTGATGTTTGAAGTCGGATTTACCGCTTAACTGAGTTTTACTTTGTGCTAATCTTAAAAAATGAGCTCTTCGATCGGTGAAAGGTTCAAAATAGTTCAACTTTTTTGGTAAGGCATTTTGGGACATGAGGTGTTAGGTGTGGTTTTTGTACATGGCAATGGATTAAAATGTCTGCGACTTGAGCACTTTATCGATGAACTACTACTTCAAACTCCGCAAAATATAATTTGGCAACAAGACGGGGCACCACCCCATAATATTGTGGCAGTAAGAGACTTTCTTCAAAATAATTATTAAGTGGGGCTTGTAAACAGATGTATCGCCCATGGATACCTTCCTTTAAGGCTGTTTGAGAAATACAATTTATAAAGAAAGAAATAGTAATATCGAAAAAATTCAGACAAAAATTGGTGAAGGAATAAGAAATTTAAACGAAAAAGAATTTACGACAAATGTGACGAGGTTAACGGGGGATAGAGCATTCCATTTAGGCTAGGTTTTATTTATTTTCTTGTTTATGGTTAATTATAAGTTTGAATTAGTACCATGTTATTTCCAAATTTTGTAAACAGAATTTGAAAACTACGTAAAATGTTAACTTATTTGGTAAATATTTTGTAGAATATTAACACAAAATAAAAATCAGTCAAGCAGTAAATCAGACTTAGTATAAACTTGTATCTCCAGGTAGCAGCAGGTATCTAAATAGGTAAGCAATTATATTCCAAAAATTGTAGTATTTCGTATTTCTAAAATCTTCCGTATTTCGAAAACAATTAATTTTTGAAACATGGTGTAATATACTGGAATATCTTAATTTAAACACCCGCGGTTTTAAATAAACTATTTATTTTCTTTCATACAAATATCATCGTAAAATAGCCCGACCGTAAGTCCCGGACCCTTGTCTCCATCGTTACCATAACATTTTCATGAATCATTAACCTTTTCGTTAAACTAGGTTTATATAATAATCTGTATGGTATTATGGTATATCATATATCCTACACATGGTATATTAAACAAAAAATATGCAGAATTAAATATAAAATTCAAAAACGATAAAAAATCTGGTATACTATATTAAAGAAAACAAAATTAGTACTTCCCTTGCTTTTTGAGACACCCTGTATACATTAAAAGGCAAAAGGCGAAAAAAAAATGTCGTACTGAATTAACACCCATCACCAAAATGTTTCAAGAAGAAATGGAGTTTCTGATAGAATCTGGAATTGAATTTGTAATCATAGCTCCAAATTTTCAAAAAAAACAGTCGACATCATACCAGGCCAAGGCTAAGATATTAAGCCTTGTTAAATGAAACGGTCGTGAAGATATAAGTCTATCAGAAAACCTTGGTAACGATTTTCTTTTGCTTTAAGACGAATACAATAAAAAAATATTGTGGTTTTCAGATAAGGCTGCTGCAAAAAGCGTGACAGAGTGCTCAGATTTTTTTACTGATGATACCTTTAAAAGCTTTTGCCCGCAGTTTGCATAAATGTTTATTATTTACGGCGACATTAGAAGCACTTCGACAAATACGAATGTTATTCCCTTAGTATTCGCTTTGCTGCCAAACTAGACCAAAAAGTGAGGCTATTTTTTTTTGCTGAAACAATACTTTCCCTTGTGAAATCCAGGAAATTTTAATCTTAGAAAAACGTTTTCTGAGGCAAAGCTAACGGGGTGTAATTTCCAATTAGCCAGTGCCTATGGAGAAAATGACAAAAGATTAGACTTACAAAACTGTACAAGGAGGATGACAATATCCGTAATCATATTAGAATGTGTGCTGCTTTGTCACATCTTCTCACATATATAGGTGATGGCTGATTGTATCTAATGGAGAACTGTATCCCAAATAACCCCGTGGAAAAATGTAGCAATTATTTTGTAAAACGGTGTCTTGATAACAGTTTAATATAAGATATGTGGATATGCTAACGAGAAAACTCAAAATAGCGTTAGCGAATATATAAGTCAAAAAAGTAATCGTAGGTCAGTGTTTAAGACACTTAAGTTACATTGTAAAAGTGTAATTATTACATTTAGGCCATTATAATATTGTATATATATAACAGTTGCCTGATTTGGTAAGTTACTATTGTATTATGTAAATAGACGGACGAAAGTACTGTAAATACTTTAATACTTTAAACAACCAATATTTTGTACTTTTTTCTCTAATTTAGGTATCTTGAGTCCACGAATTGAAAGTAATTCTTGGAGGTCATTAATATTGTTTAAGTGTACAGATTGGCGACTAAGCATTTTAAACTATGACCAAAAATTTAATCAAAGGTCAATCAGGTAAGTTTAAAAAGTTCTTATAAATCAATAGGGGTACCAGCTTCAACTCATTGAAGATGATACCCTTTTACCGATCTAAATTTACGGTGTTACGGTATTTCGGTAACTAATTGGTTTATGCCCTAATTAGGATATTTAGCAACACGAGGTTGTATTCTTTCCGACGCGCGACGGTCGGCCATTTCCCTACTTTTACCAACTTTACTGAGAGGTTATTTTAAGTTTTTTCTGAAAAAATACTGTTTAGTTAGAATTAATTCTCGATTGTGTTTTAAACTTTTACCTTGCAACATTATAATGAAATAGAAAAAGGAAAAAAAGTTGTTGTTTTCCGGTTAAAAGTATTACGAAACAGAAAATGTTTAAAAATTAAACAATTTTATGGGCATGTGTCAATAGAAGCCTTTGTTTTAAAAGCCTAATTATCAACAATTTTGTACAGGATGATCCAGATATCTGTTTGAAATAAGAAAAATCTTCCTAACAAAAGTTGTTTGATTCGTTTGTATGTATGCTAAACAAAATCAAGATAAGTACCAACTTTGTTTAAATTCCGCACATCTTTTGTATAATATACAATGTAACAAAAATTAATGGTTTTCGAAATATGGAAGGAAACTATGATAATACTACGATTTAGGAAGAGGAAATGAAGGTTTATTTTTCGAATGTTATGACATTGATATTTCAAATCTGATTTACTGCTTGACTCAATTTTATTTTGTGCTAATACTTAAAACGACACAAGAACACGAGAACAGTTAGAGAAAATGTTCAGAATAATTAGACAATACAATACCATCTGTTTTAATACTATACGAAGAAGTTATTGCAAGAAACAGCGTCTCTAATGAATAAGAAAATGTCGAAACAAAGAAATGAAGAAAGGGATCTTAATATATTACTCTATCTTCAAAAAAATCTAACAGAGGATATGTCAAAGTGTTAAGATATGGACCACGAAACAAGAGAGTTAGTTATAGAGCAGGTCAGAAAACTTTAAAGCAAATGGACACCCCGATTTTAAAATTAGACCAGTTCAAGAATTAAACGACGAAAAAAAAGAAGGAAACATGAATGTATTCAAATTATAAGAGTAAGTCTTAATCAAGATCTAGATTATTTGAAGAAAAATGTATGAATCGATAAGGCGATATTTACCACTGCGTATATTTTCGTCCAATGAAAATCCACAATCCAAGTCAATTGCTTGTCAAGAACCATCATCAATACAAAATATCTGGAACTTTTGGAAAATCAAAATGATCTCTTTATTACTTCAAACTCCGCAAAATATAATTTGGCAACAAGACGGGGCACCGGGTGAACACATGTAGAAGACAGATACATTTTCCATGCATTGCCGTGATTTTGGCAACTTTGTCAATAAAGTGAAACACAGTGAAGCGGTTTCATTTTAAGCTCTTTTACCCATATAAATTTACAACAAGCAATTTACGTATAAGTAACACGAAAAGCCACAATTATTGATTACGGGTTTCACCCGAGAATTCAATGAATGAATGAATACCAGAAGAGCAAGAGTACTTTAAATCCTATATTTTCAATTTTTGTACTCTCAACTGGTACACTTTGATTTCTAAACTCTTTTATTTTAATCTCGTACACTCAAATTCCAGGTGCCTTTAATTAATCCTGCTTTATTGTCACAGAGAATATACCGGAACAAGATGGCTATATTACTATAAAAACTAATTAGCAATTTACCTCAAATTTTGTGCAAAATCAAGCGTTACATAGGAATTTAGAAATAACATTTTGGTATGAATCCAATACAGCAAAATGGTGGCCTAATATAATATTTAAAAAATCAGCTTGAAAAACTACTTATGTGTAAGCATTAAGTGTGACGTAGAGGTAAACTGGTAAAATTATGGTACGAATTCAAGATGGCGAAACGAAACGAACGCCAAATAAAATTTTTAAAAAATTAATGTAAAAAAATCAATTGACTTTTAGATTTTGCTGAAAAATTAAATGTGATATGGGGATAATTTGATACATATTCAACATGACTTAACAAAATGGCGGTGCGTGTCAATGTAAAAACTATGTATTAAATTTATTTTAAATTATGCCCAAAAATCAAGTGTGGTATATGGAGACACTGATAAAATATTGCTAGGAATCCGATATGACACCTAAAAATCTTTGAAAAGACAGTATGTGTGTGTTACTAAATGACCGTGTTGCTAACTATATTGACCCACGTTTCACTATTCCTAATCAAAACAGAAGAAACAAGAGAAGTTTCAATTAATGGAAATATACCGATTTTTTGGTTAATATGGCTAACTGAGAAACTAATTGGAAATGACAGATTGAAATATTATCTAGGTAAATTGACAACACTGTACACTTAAGTTAATTTTCACTATCATTTTTTTACACATACGCATTAAAAATAATATAGTTTACAAACAAACGGGATCCGATCAACCAACAACGATGGTATCAACAAAATGGGCAAATCTTGAAATTCATTGATGGCTCCATGGCTTTGCGTCACAATCCAACAAACTTATGGAACAAGGAAAAAGATTTAGACATTCGTGTAAATTATTGTTACATAGGATAATTTAAACAGAGCTATTGACCAATGACGAACCAGTTGGAGCCCTGCGAAATAAATAATCCTAAGTTGATTAAAAATGTATCTAATAATAGATTATTGGATGCATTGAGAGTATAGAAATAGTTAAATGTGGAAAGAAAGCACTACATAAAAACAGAGGGCCTATTCCCTATAGTCCCCTCTATTGTTTACTTAACAACGGTGTAGTCGGGTGCAACCAAGTGTGATCACATTTGCTGATGATGCTAACTTGGTTAGCGAAACGCGCGTCCAGAACGTAACAAATAGTGGTGTAGTGTGGTTAGAACTCTTGTATTTTGCTAGATAATAATTAAATATAAGTGATTGAGAAGACGATAAGGGCAATCTTGGACTTCCTAGACGATTAATTGCCAGGAATTTCGCCATGTTTGAAACATGGCGCCTAAATACATCACTGACTTAACCGCGGAACTAATAAATTAAAAAAGGAGAAACTAATTTATCTAACAGTTACTCAAAAGTTACCGACAGTTTATGTGATATTAAGTGAAAGAAAACCCAAGTTATGTACTTGCAAAGAGTGACGAATGTGATGTTGAAATTTTTCACGAGATCAATGAGGTTATGAACGATGATGTTTATTTATAAGACAAGTGTTTAAGAAAGAAAAGCAAAATGGAGATTTTTAAAATCAAGGTGAATAATGCAGTCAATAAGTAGCTTGTAGAGCGAACTAGTGATCAAAAGCTAATTATTGAATTATCTAAAAATGATATAAATTTGTAAAACAGAGCTTACGCGAGCCATCTACGGTAAACTCAGAAAATACTGCTTCTAACTACAGCCTTTCCACAAAGATCACTGCTCAGATGCTGTAGTATCAAAAAAATTAGGTTTTAAATCGCAAATACAAGTCAAAGTTCAACTGCGTCAACAACGAGTAATGCTGCAGGTACTGTAGAAGGTCGACGTATACAGCGATCGTTTACCTGTAAACCAACAGAAAAACCCTTGACAATAATAACAAGATATAAATCAGCTGACGGTAACGTTAAGTTGATCCCGTTAAGTTGATCCGCAAGAAAGGATATCTACATTTTTATACGCTATCTGCTAATGCGACGGATACCAAATTCTTGGACTGTCTTACAGCTAGTGCTCCCAATATTACCTTTACGCATTTATTTACCCATAAACCAACAAAAAACCTTTATCGATATTAGGAACAAATAAATCAGCTGACGTCAATGTTAGGTTCGTCCCCAAGAAAAGATATCTACATATTTACACACTATCTACTAGATCTACTAGTACGACGGATACCGTGTTATTGGACTATCTTACAGCTAGTGCACCAAATAACAACTTATTTTATGGAAAGCATGAAAAGAAAGATCCATCTACTGCTTCCTTTAAAGTGTATGTTTTACTATCTAAAGTGAAAATAGTTTACGACCCTATGATCTGGCAAGAAAAAGTAGAAGTCCCCAGATTTATGTTTCCTTAACAAAAAAAACTTTCCAGCTCACGTCTCGCAACAGCTAAAATAGAACTCTCCATTAATAATGACCAGACACAAACATTAACTGTATTGCGTGTAAATATTCAGGGTTTATCTAATAAGATTAATTTAATTCAAGTTCTTTCCTAACAACAAAAGTTAAATATTTTATGTATTGACGAACATTGGTCAACCGATGAAAAAGTTAATGACACATTTATTTCCAATTTTGTGTTTCTTCATAAACTGAACGAAGGCATGATGGCACTGCCATTTACATACATAACTCTTTAGTAACTGTTATTACGCCTGTTAGTTATATTACTAAGCCATAAATAAAGCGCTGGTCAGTTTTTTATTTACTAACCTCTCGGGTGTAAATATATTAAAATTTCCATGCATTAAATTCGACAGTTTTGACCTTATTGATATACATCGCCCTGGTAATGGCTATTTTAACATATTTATTAACATATTAAATGAAATAATGTTTAAAGCGTTGACAAATTTCAACTTCATTGTATTATGGTGTGACCTGAATATTTATACAAGCTGTGAAGAGAAGTCTCTATATATCCTAAATTATGTATTTGTATTTGATTTAATTCAACCTTTTAGGTTATGTGATTATTAATAACCCCAATGAAATGGGACTACTTAATCTCGATTTGGTTTTTTCTGATCATCTATATCAAATGTTTAAACTTAAGCTCTGAAGGCTGTTGAGCGAATTGTCGGGTCTAAATCGAAAGTAAATAATTTAAATTAATTTCTTTTTAGATTTTATAACACTTACGAAGGATTTTTGAAGTCAGTTTTCCTAAACAAAAAGTTAAAAAAGAAACAAAAATAATTTTCTCCTATGAGCTACGTGCTGAACTCAATAATGATAAAACGCTTAGTTCGTTAAAAATCATACTAACGACATATATATTAAATATAAATAAAAAACACACAAATAAGAACTTAACAAGTAATTATTAGTAAGAAACAATAGTAACTTAATATACTAGCCTAATAGTAAAACCAAAACAACATGGTGCATTGTTAATCATATCCAGAGCACAGGAACGAAGGAATAAACAAATACTCTTTGCCACAATGATAATATAATTTCTGAGTCTACTGCCGTATCGAGCACTACCACCTTTCAACATCCTTTCAACATCTCCGAAATATGCACTACAGGTAATAGGTAAAAATGTTATCCACATAACACTCATCTGTTTTTCATGAAATCCCAGGGTTATTTATTAAGTTATTAATTGAAAATATTTTACATATATTAGAAAATCTAATTAATTTTTTAACTGGTTCAGGAAACTTTCCTAATAACCTAAAAAAAGGCTATTGTAACGCCCATTTTTAAAAAACGTGATACCAAAAATAGAAAATTATAAGCCCATATCATTACCACATTACATATTTGGATAAATATAATGTCAAAACGGATAAGCAAAAAGGCTTATGTTCTGAAACAAGCTTCACTGATTTTATACCACACATCTGTCAAAAACCTGATCACAGGAAAGTTGGCCTGATACGCGCATTTGACATAGTAGATAAAACATTCGTTTTAAAAAACTTTCTAACTTAAGAATACAAGAACTCGTTCTTTGTACCCTTTTTCTCTGATCGACAATTTGCTGTCAATCGAACTCTGACAACTTTAGCTAAGATATTGGCACACCCTGTTATTTATCAACGACTATCCGGATCATATAAGGTTAGGACGAGTATTTCTTTATGCTGATGATATAAATATCATTATGTCTGATACATTTAGTTATTTCTGAACCTAAGAGTAAAGTAACTGAGTTTGTAAATCATTTTAGTTCTATTTCGGCTAATAAATTAAAAAATAAGTATGGCAGTGTAAAAGTCGACTCAATTAAATCTCTGACTTCTCTCACGAACTCAATTGTACTTGAACCTGTCTCTGTGGACCAAGTAATAAAAGTAATTTCGAATTTAAAAAATACAAATGCTGCTAGTTCTGATGATATAAATGTAAAACTTGTTAAGGCCGCCAGGAATTACATTAGTTATCCACTTACATATTTAATAAATGTAAGTTTACACAAAGGATTTTTTCCAAAAATCCTAAAAACTGTAAATGTGATACCACTACACAAAAGAAACGACCGTGACGACATGGAACATTATCGTCAAATTTCAATTCTTAGCATATTTTCTAAAATTTTAGGGAAAATAATTTATGAGAAAATACTTAATTTTGTTAAAAAATAGAATATTTTATGTGAGTGTCATCATGGTTTTTTACCTAATAAGTCAATCGAACCAGCCTCCTATCGTTTCTTAAACTACGTCTATTCTATGTTTGACCAGGGAAAATATGTTGTGGCTCTCTTCTTTGACCTCTCAATAGCATTTGATAATCTCAATAAAGATATTTTGCTTTTGAAGCTGTATAGTATGGGTTTACGTGGTAAAATGTCTGACTGGATTAATTTCTATTTATCTGGGCGTGAGATGACAGTAAGGTATGGAGACGTGTGTTCTGAGTCTAGATCTGTAAATATTGCAGTTTCCCAAGGTTCAGTACTGGGACTATTACTTTTTTTACTATATGCCAATGATCTGCCAGAAAATATTAGTACTGGATACGTTACAATGTATGCCGATGATTCGACGTTGGTATTAGCGGCAAATACCCCGGAGGAGCTTTCCACTAGCTTAAAGCTTGTAGCGATATGGAAAATTGGTGCGGTAATAACCATCTAAAACTTAACTCCGACAAAACTGTATATATGAATATGTTTGTTCGTAAACCCTTGCCTTTAAATTTTGATAGCCTTAACAACATTAAATTTTCAAATGCTCGCAAGTTTTTGGGAACTATAATAGACTCATCGCTAAACTTTAATAGTCATGTCGAGCATGTCTGTGCTAAGCTCAACTCTGCCTACTTTGCTGTTCTGAACTTAAAGAATACACTTAACGAGTCTGGCTTGCTTAGTGTTTATTATTTTTTCGCTTACAGCCACTTATCTAATAATATTATTTCGTGGGGAGGTAGAGCAGTTTGGGAGAGAGTCTTTATTGGACAAAAAAGGATTTTAAGACTGATTTTCATCCTCATCAGCCTAAATTTACTCAAAAGCGAATTTTAACATTGCCCTGTATATATATTTTTAAGTTCCTAATTTATACAAACAATAACCTTAAATTATTTGTCAAACTGAGAGAGACTAATTGGTACAAGACTAGAAATGAGAATGTCATTAGTGTACCATCTTATAAAAACTCATTCTGTCAGAGATCTCCATATTACAGTTGTCTGACCCTTTATAATAAACTGCCCAAACACTATAAAGTTCTTAGTGGCAACAACTATAGGAACAAAGTCGGACAATTTCTTATTGATAAAGCATTCTATTCGGTACAAGAATATTTGCACTCTTGAGCGTTTCGTTACTGCTTGACACATGATAATATGTGTACTAATGGTTTGTCTTGTTTTTCTTATTCCATATTCTTGTTCAGTTTTTATATTCTAATTGCATGTTATGTGTATTTATTTTTCCAAAAAATATTTTTTTTAATATGTTTTACATGTACGTTTTTTAATGTGTATTATAAGTTTATATTTATTTTTAATTTTATTATTTTTCTTTTTTTTATATATACTTCTTGACGACCCATTATACAATAATGTATTTTATGGTAATATAAACTATTCTATTCTATTCTAGGATTGTCAAAATAGAAAGTGAGCATTGTGCTTAATACATTTTATAGATGGTGCTACTTAAATAAACTTATGATCAGACATTCCAAGTAATATACTTTGACGGGCATAAACTTGAAACAGCATCATTTATAATTTTTTGGAAGGCACCATCGACTGTCACTTAATGTCAACATATTGAAAAGGTTTGTAAAAAGCTAAATAAAACTGTATGTGTGAATTGTAATCTCAAAATAAAGTCGATCATAATATAAGAGTTTGGGTCCTTGCCACTGCAAGCGCGAGAGTTTTATAATGCAAGAGCCCACATTGAGAATAACTTTTTAATTTTCTTTTAGGGTTTCGCGTCGTGACACCCACAGAGAAAATAACTGATGAGAGCCTACTCTATTTACTTATATAAACAATTTATGGTATTTTTTTTCCAAAATAGGCATATCTTTCAACTTGTTCAAAATAGTTTTTATAATTATAATACCAGATGAAAAACAACATTTTCTTAGCAAACCATAATTTGCAGTTGTTCGAAAAATCTCTTATGTTGGAAGTAAAATTTTTAATATGCTGCCTACGGACATTAGATCACCTGTATATATTTAAGAACAGAATTAAAAACCTACTTCTGACTGATGCTTTCTTGACGACTTTATTAATTTCTTGAAGCATCGCCCATAATACATTTATAATAAGAAAATTTCAAATTTGAATTTAAAATTAACAGAATTACTTAATTAAATACCAACCTTTTTCAAACCGGTCACTCTAGAACATTTATAAATTAAATTTATCCCACAACTCGAAAATGTTAACTCCCTTTTTCATTTCTTCGCGTATTTTACTAGTCAAGATTGACTCTGGAAGTAACTCTAAAATGCATCGATTTTCCATGTCTTATAAAGCGATGAAGAAAAATAATTTCCAGTAAAGATATGTCGTCTTTCTTTCGTTAAGATTATCGGAAAAAATATTGTAACAACCATTATATTCTTGTTAGTACTCATTTGTAAATTTCATAAACTTATCTTAAAAAGATATTAACTTATTAATAACTTTCTGTAATTTTCTGAAAAAATAATTACAATCATGCTTTTTTAATAACTAAATAAATTTCAACTTACTCAGTACGACAGTATCATCTGTTGAATCTTTCGATTTCGACGCTGGGAAGTGAAAATATTAGAATTTATTGAAGCAGTATAGGTCACGTGTCAGTTGTTTTTTCTGCAATTCTAGGGATATTTATTCAGATCGGGCTTATTTTTCGCCCTCTTTTCTGAATAACGTAGCTAGAGGACCTCGAGAGCCGACTCCAAGTCAAATTTTAGAATTATTTTTTTGTGATTTTATACTTGGGTTACGCGACTATTCGGATTGAAAAATACTGTCAACGTCCTTATACCCGAAAATAAAGCCATAACATCAGGCTTTCAGTTTACGTGTGATTTTACCTTTTTGTTCTATCATGAAATTCTTATGTTAAAATAATCTCGTAACTTTTGGATTGCTTTGTACCTTATGGGATGGAATTAAATCCCAGAGAGGATGATTTTATTTTTGATACTTAGAAGAAGATAGAATATTTTTTCTTCTGCCGTGTGCGATCGGCTATTCTTCTGAACGTTTTTGGTATTGTCTTCCAATTAGATTAATTCTAAACTAAAATCTCTTAGAAAATAACTTAAAGGTGAATTTTTTTTGATAAATATTTTTTTTTAATTAATTTGTGTGATTCACAAATTTCATATTTTTTGTATCTTATTTTTACTTTTATTGATTATTTTAAACACGTCGTGCTTTTTTTAAGTTAAATTTAATTAATTTGATAAATGACATTTAAAGTATTACCTTGGTTTTGAGCTCGGGGTATAACTGAGAAATACTAAAGTTTTTACTCTCTAAAACTTTGCTCTTCAGCAATTGAGTAACCTTTTACTATAGATAAACCCTTTTTAATAATTTTCTTTTATAACCACTGATCGGTACTCCAATTTTCATTTATTATTAGCTTTATGCACTCACTTCTGAATATTTCTATTTGTAATTCTGCTTAAATAAACTATCATTTTAAATTCAAAAAAATCGAACATATATTGAGATTTTAGTTTGCGTTAGCTTCTGGCCTTCAAAATAAATTATAGAATACATTTCTTACAGTTTAACTATTTTACTAAATTTTAGTTCTTAAGCAACGAACATTTGTTCCATTTTAATTTCCTTTTTGCTACTCACTGGCATTTATCTTAGCATTTTCACATATTGGTCATTATGCATAAAATATATACATACCTATATGCTAATTTTTGCATAAAAATTTGAATAGAAGTGCATCAGTCAATTTAAGTTGGATATACTTGATAATTTGTTGTAATAATTTAACTCTTGGTATGTATTTGGATATTAAGATTTAAATAGTTTTTATTATTTGCCTTCGGCAATTTTAAATTTGGGTATAACTAGAACTTTCACTGTAATTATTTCTTGAGTTATTACTTAACTTTTTTCTTTTGTGTTCATTTCTTACTTTTCAAGTTTTCACAGGTAAGGGACTATTCTTAAAACATCTTTTTTTACAAATCAATGATTTTGTCTAGTTTTTGCTTTGCTGCTCCGACTTACCTAATTGAATAGTCGTGGTAACCTGTGTAATAAATAAATTTAAACTTTGCTAACATCTAAACATATATCTTTAATCAATATATAAAGATCACCTATACATAAATAATAATATATATTTTTTATTTTATAAAAAAATGGCATTTAAATTTTGCAAGAGGGGGAAGAAAGACATGATGCAAAATTAGAAAATATTGCCTTTATTACTTCCATTGCATATTGACTATCGTTCACAAACGTAGCATTACCCCCTTTGTATTAAAAAGAGAGCATGAAGAGGCTGGTTTTGTTCTTCTTCTTAAAAAGCCGTCCCCTGCCGAAGGTTGATGATCCAGATGGCTATCATGATAACGTAACATTCATGGGTAGAGGTACATTTCGAAAGAATCTATCCTTTTTTTGGTGTTTGGGTAGGGCATCCATCCATAACATCTCAATATATGTATTCTAAGTTCCATGCAGCTCATGCTCATAAACGGTCTCCGAGCTTGCTTGATCTGCGATATTATTTCCTTCCACGGGTCAAGTTGTTCGTTGATTAGAGCTCCTAGATATCAAAAAGAGGTCACTGGTTCAATAAGGTTTCCATTTAAACTGAGGTTTGTATTTCTTTGTAATTAAAAAAAAACGATCGCCTTTTTATTGGCAATCCTTACATTCGCTGGGTTGGACTATGCTATCCATCTTGCGTTGTCATCGGCGTATCTGATGTCACTGATTAATTTGTTATTTATCTTGACTCCACCGGTATTTTCTTCTAAGGCTTCCTTAAGAATCGTCTCTGAATATTATTAAACATGAGCGGGGACAGTACGCATCCCTGTCGCACAACTCCTCTAGTAAGAACGGTTCTGTAGTTGTTTGTTCTAATGTGATTTGTCCTGTTTGATACCAGTGTAATTCTGCTGTAATGCGTAGATCTTCCTCTATTTTGCTCTCAGAATCGCGATAATCTTGTTGTACACGTTTCTAAGTTCAAGACTAGTTCGTACTATATTAAGTTCAAATGTACGATCTTTGCTTAATTTTAAAGAAAGTCTTTCTTCTTTTTTGCCTCCAGTCATCTACTGATGGTCACATGAGGGTTCCAATACGATAACTATTATTATAGTATTGAATAGTAAAATTTATCCAATATAATTTTTAAATAGTATAAAATTATATACAGGTAAGCACAACTTCTTTTTAGACATAATATTTCTGTCTAATTTTCAAACAAATTCACGCCCTCAAAACAAACAGTCATCGCTCAAAACTAAGAAATTTTTTTTCAGGATATGTTTAAGACAAAATACAAGTCTCCACAAAAAAACAGAATAGTCGGCATTTTTGTGGTTTTATTTACCTTGCTTTCTTCGCAAAATTTGTAGTTCATTTTTCAAGGACTTCCAACTGAGCTAAAATTGGCATTCGGTGATAATGTAATAATATAGTATGAAGCCGAAGGGTAGCCATAGGAACTCCTCAACTACACAATATAACGCCATCGTGTTTGGGCTCGTTAGATTTCTCTTGAAAATTAATATTAAAATTTAGTATTAAATAATTTAGTACCATGAAGCTGGTCTGATGATGGAGCCGGGAGGTAGCTATAGGAACTCCTCAACCACGCCACCAAATCCCGTCGTTTTTGGGCTCGGTGGATTTGTCTTAACAAGTACTATTAAAATTTAATATTGAACACATGAATACGCACAAGTCAAGATAATAAGACAGATAATTAAACAAATTCTAATGCTAAAAAGTACAAAACAAATTAAACGTAAAAAATATTTCTAAAAACAAACAACAAACTATTGAACTAAAAAGTAAAAAATAATATGTCAGAGTATGAAGTCAAATAGTAAAGCTACAAAAGAACCACATCATCACTCATCAAAAGTACATACTTAGTAAAACTTACATAAATACAGAATTTTTAGAAAACTGCATATTTTTATAAAATATAAAAATTATAAAGTATGTACTGCTTGCACCTTTGATCAGGTTACTATTTAATTAAATACACTAATTATTATTTTTTAATTTTTGATTTAATTGTTTACAAATAGAAGCTTGTTTTTAAAAATATTGTTTATGTTTATTTTATTTAGTTTTTCTGGGCTACATATAATACTCTACATAATAAGCTTTTCAAGCAAGAAAAAAGTTCTGATTCATTCGAAACTTTCGATGTTAATAAATTTAGCCCCAAAAAGTTTAAGGATTATTACAGTTGTAAAAAAGTAAAAGCAATATATTTTTATTGCATAATAATCTTAATTAGGTCTAAAAATAAGAGTCTTCAAATATAGCGGCTCAAAATGAAATATTAACTTTATAATAAATGTTCAAAGTTTTTTGCTTTCACAAAGCCTTCCAAACGACCCCAAATCGAATGACGTCATTTAATTTGTATTTCAATTGTATTATTTGATTTTTAATGTTTTGGTGAATTATGTGTTTGTTTATTATTAAAAACAATAGTCCTTCATACTATAAATGCTGTTCAATACTGCTTGGTGAAATTACGACAATAATAAGATATCTATTAGACTACCATGCGATCGTAATAGCGGAATATATACTAATGCTCTCCATGTACGTCAAGATCATTTCAATGAAGTATTCGAAAATACATGTTATACTGGAGTATTTTTATATAAACTTAATTTTTTTTTGGTATGGGTAGTTAAACACTTTGATAAATACATGCATAGTGTTGACTTTTAAATTAATATTTATATATGTCCATATTAATAAACAAGATGTGTTGAGGTGTTTTTAATTGATTTTCTTAAATCTCTAAACGTATTTTTTAGTTTTAATTGAAGGATGATATGTGAAACTAGGCGATTTGCATTTTAACCTGTTTCTAATGAAAATAAACTAATAATGTTCATAGATTCATAGATAGACGAAAATTGCTTGTGGTCTAACTAATTTAAAATCAGAATTCCAGGAAATTAAAATTTCTAATGATCATATTAGTTCTCATTAGATCTGCAAATTCATTTCAGCCCATCTGAGTATATTATTTGATATTTAATTTCTAGGACAACTAAATGCAATGGAAAAAGGCAGTTTGGATTATTTCAGTATTTCGTTCACATATTATTTGGACCTAATATAGTATCTATATTATTTATAAATTTTTATTATAATATAGATATTTTAAATGAGTATGATATGAACATAATTGTAAAATTGTGAAGCCATAAATAAATATTATTAAAAAATATCCTTAATGTTCATCTACAACATGTTTTACAAACATATTATTTTCGTACTTTTATATCTGTTTTTATATGTAAATACAAAATTTACATGTTTAGTTTTTCTTAAATTTACTTATACTATGGGCGCTTAGTTTTTTAATATTAATAATTCTAATTTTTTTCAAAAATAAATAAATATATGATCATATTTTGGAATTTTTGCCATAGAGAAAGCCTTAAAAGCACCTGAAATATTATTTTAAGATAAGGCTTAGCAAAGCAATTCAAATATAGTTATTTGGGGTGATTTTCCCACATTGATCTGATAAGAAAGTAGTTACACTAACAAATAAAAAATGGTAATAGTTACAGACTTATTAGATAGATAGATAAGATTGAATAATTATTGCAAACAAATAATAAGGAGATTATAGTATCGAAATTGAAATATGAAACCCTCTTCAGTTGTGATATCAAATAAAAAAATATCCACACAAAGCACTTAAATATTTAAAAATAAATGAAGAATATAAACTAACTGGTACTAAATTGTATTGACACTTGCAGGTCAGTCATAAGATGGCAAAAAAAGATGTAAATAAAGAGACAGTAGGAACGCACATTCACTGCTAAGAAAGTTAAATAGCGCTGCAGAGAACGTGAATTTCCAACTGCTTGACGTCATGGCCAATATGAAGACGTTTTCAGCAGCCTGATATAATTTCACTATTATGTCTACTACAGTTCTTTCCAAATGCTGTATGAAACAAAAGATTCCTCTTTAGCTGATATGTGTTTCAATACCTTCCTCCCTTTTGATCTAGAGTTTTTTATTATTTTAAATTTTCTGCAAGTTGGATATATAAACCTGGAAAATGAGTGAATCAAAAAACTCATCTGCAAGTTTTAAACAATAAAACAATATCACTGTCCAATATATTATGTTGAAGTATACGGTGTTCAATGCTAGTCGATTTGCGTTGAGCATTTGGTAATCTAACAACCGATAGGAATCAGTTTTAAAATAACCAAGCAATATATCCCGATTCAGAATGGTTTATAGCGGTAATAAAAGTGCAATTTAATTTCGTTTTCGCGAGCGGAATCTTACTAGCAGTTGTTTCCAGAATGTTTTAAAATATTGTTCTTGGTTACTGGTGTGGTTGAGAAAAGACACAAGATATTTATTTATTAATTAAATATTGATTTATTCTCTCTCTAATATCAATAATGAGACCTCATTTCTCAACCATCTAACCAGCCACAGGCATTTTCTTAAACATGTCACACTTATTTACATACTCGCCAAACGCTATAAATATCCCACTGCCGTCTAGCGTAAGTTTTGCATGTACCCATGATAAGTGGCGGAGTTTCGCCCTAAAGTTCATCATGTAGTATATGTCAAGTCTTGCTATATGTCTAATAGGGACAGATATCTCTTTACTTACAATAACATGTAAGAATCCGTACAAGGTGTCTACTTCTTGCGAGCCGCCAGACCGCTCTGACTTTATCAGGTCTCACGAGAAAGTCCTTAGTATGTTCTTTGTTATAACTTTGCCACTCCCTGCTCTCTTGTCTGTCGTTTCGTTGTCTCGTACTCTACAGTGACCAGAAACCCAAACAAGTTTCAGTCTTTTGATTCTTTTCAGGCTTTCCATTGCATCGTAACGGTCCTGAAGCAAAACTGTGTTAGCCTTAGATAAAGTCAGCGCCTGCCTGGATATCTGAACAAATAACTAGTTCTTTCCCAACACAATATTTAACTTCATCTATCGTTGTCGCTACCGTTTGGCGTATTATTTCTGTTTGGAAAACCGTGGTATACTTTGTAAGATGGAAACTTTTTCTACATTTTAATTTCTCTACAAACACTTCTGACTATGAAAACTACATTTCGGTCATCCGCAATCCAACGGTGTAACACACTACCGTTTTATCTGTAAAATGAATTACCTCGTTCTTCCAATCATCATTATTTGGAATCATGAGAACGTATGGCTACTATCTCTAGTCGTTCCCTTGTGAGAGGAGAGCTACTTTATATGTGGGCAGGAGTAGCTCACTATTTGCGCCCGCTTTCTTATTCAGAGTTGAACTGCAATTACTTCCTTTTTAACCCAGTTGCCTAGAGAAGCAAGTATCATCTGTATCTATAGAAATCTTTCTGAAAAAACAGCAGACGCACAGCCTTGATAGAATTTTAAATTGACCATAAGTTGCAACCAGGGGTTGCATGCAGAGTAAAGCCACGAATGGTGCCCCTTGAAATAGAGAAGGTATGAGCGAATTAAAGACTTCCTAACTGAACCAGTCATATCAAATTAAAGATATGAACACATTTCAACGTCGATGAAAATAGTATTGATAGCAGGGCCAGCGCGCAACTCGAAGCTTGTGCAAAAGCTGCACCGCGCACGATTCCGCGCTTTAACTCTTTAACCGTCAGCAGCTTGCCGTTTCAACTAACAGTCGCTTATTGGCATCCCAGTATAAAAATGACGACTAAATTATTTTGCCCACGGTCCTGCAAAACCTTGCACCGGCCCTGATTGATAGACATTTAAAAACCCCAATAGCCATGAAAGCGCATCCGTTTGCGTGAGTTATATCCAGCAATCGACAATAACACCCGATCGTGCAGAAACAGTTAAATGTAAGTCAAACTAAGCAATAGAAGCCCGTAAAAAAGCCCGAATCATTCAAGTGATAGATCTAGTTGAGAGTACCTAATCGCAATTATTACCAACATCAATTTCGCATTTTCGGTTATCTTCGTTCTATTCGTTTCTATTATTACGAAGTAAATTATTCTAGAAGCATTTATATGTTCGTATAAAATCGAATGTATTTTACTTTAGTTAATACTGAATATTTCAATGAAAAAATTGTTAACAAACGTAATAGTTTCTGAGATATTGCGATTTTTTTGAAATCAATATACTTACATTTATATATATATATATATATATATATATATATATATATATATATATATATATATATATATATATAAATCATGGTTCTTGGGATTAGACTTTGTCAAAATGGAATTACTATCCGACATTTCGCTTTCGATTGCATGATGCATCTTCAGGGATCTTTACTCCACGAGATCTGAACACTGAATTAATTAATTCCTAATAATTTTTCTTAAAAAAGAGGATCTTCCTGTGTATGTGTCAGTAACATTTTACAAAATTCGAATCTTTGCGAGAAATCTTACGATTTAAGTGCTTGAACTTTGTTAAACTTGAAACCGAGTATGTTTTTCTAAAATTCTTTGTATAGATGAAAATGTAATGCCCAAATCTGCTTCAGCGCCACGTATCGAGGAATGAGGATATGCATAAAAGTATGTCAAAACGTTAATTTCATTTTCTTCATTGGAAGTCACTGATCTGGGCAAATTTCTTGGTGGTTTTAAAGCTGAACCAAAACCTTTAAAATTGTTCTGGATTCGAATGAATTTTCTGATATTCATTTCAACGGTATACGAGTAACTATTATTCACTTCCATTTTAACTTTGACTTAAAATCAGAAGCGCAAGAATAGAACTTCTGTCAAACAAACTATCATGGAGTCTCACAATAATTGTTTTTATGACACACTACTACTAGAATCATTGAAAATGACACGTTATTACGATATTTCGTAAAGAAATGCTTAAGAATCAAAAACGTGAAAGTGAGATATAAGCAAAGTATACATTATTAAAAAGCTACTTTAATCATCTTCTTAAATCAGAATTGATATACAAGGTGTCCCATTAAAAAAATTTCTCGCGCTTTTATAAGTTACCAACGTACATTTATTTCTAGAACACCCTGTATGCTTCAACTAAGATATGATAAAAAAATCAAATAACTAGAGGTAGTATTTAACCGTAGCTCAAATTTCAGGTTAGATCTGCTTCAGAGTTAGAAGAAATTCAGATTTATTTGAAGTCTTGTTTTCGTTAAAAAAAATTTCAAATAAATTAATTCCTGGAAAACGGCTACACATAGGTATAAAAAGGTATTCAGAGAAGTTGCTCAGAAACATGTGTGGTTTCAGAAAAAGTGAAAAAAATAAAGGGCCTTTTATTTAAATAGCGATGTTCCCAGCTGTTTTGGGTAGAAGCGGCAATACTGTAAGCATGAAATTATTTTAAAACGGTTGACCAAGGTCACTTATGGGTGCAACGGACCAGAAACGTCTAAGGTTCTATCCACCACTATATATATATATATATATATATATATATATATATATATATATATATATATATATATATAACACAGCTGTATTATTGGCATTAAAGTTTATACAATTAGTTGGGGTTAAACTACAACTACAGAGAAGTTGAAAATATAGGTATTTTTTATTTTTAAAAATTATGCTAAAAAGAATAACATAAGCAATACCCCAGTACTTTGTTTATAAATTTTCCATTATTTCATCTAAAAGTGACACTAAAAACAAAATTTTCATATTTAACTAAATTATTATGTTAATTTTTATCAGTCTGACAAATTGGATTGTGGTCACGGCCATAAAATTACTGCCAAAGTGTGTTTTGTAGGGTAATGAAGGCAGCTTTTGTCTAAAAACATTTTATATCAATTTGACAAATTGGGATTGAGGTCAAGTCAAGCCATTAAGTTATTGTCAAGTGCCATGATTAGCAGCTAAATAGAATAATTCTATTATTCCCGAGCGTGCTCATTACTATGAATAATTTAAAACAACTTGTGTGACCAGCTTGAATTGATTCTACAAAATACTTCCTTTTTACGGAGCCAAAAATAAAATATGTTGCGTAGTAAACAAATTTCCAACCGTTTTATTCAACAAAAATAAATATTAAAACTTGTGTTCATCTTTTAAATTGAAAAAAATATTTCCTACATATATATACATGAGGAAATGATTACTTATTTTTTTATGAAATTTAAGCAAACAGGTTCAGCTACTCATAGCACAACTACGAATTAATCCTACTTTTGTTTACACTATCAAAAAATATTATCTGTGAACCTACGAACTATACATATAAGCGTAGAACTGCTTTACCACCTTGTCTATTAGCACAAGGAACTATAAAAGACACTTTACTTTATGTAGATTCTGCGCATAACAAAAAAATAAAAATAAAACCACTTCTAAATACAAGGGGTATACCAGAAAATGCCACGTTTGGCAAAAAATATTTATTATTTTTAATTATGTTCGCTTGGTATAAAAAATTATCCGTTTGAGGTGTTTTTCGAGTATTTGAGGAGCAATTTCTAGGCCTATATCGTATTAAAAAGTATACATTACATAAAACGGGCGAATTGTAATTAATTTTGCGTAATCACAATCGGATCCTGCCTAACGCATGTTGAACTCCACGCTTTACGAATCACTCTGAATCAGAATATATTATTTTAAAACGGCCACCGACGTAAAGTAAACGTAATAGGAATTAACCGTGACTTAATTCAAATTAAAAAGGACGCATGTCTTCGAAAACTTTCATCATCAACACTGTAGTGACAGTCAAAGGGCATCACATCTTATTAAGAGGTTAAGAAAGGCGTTCAGAAATCTATTTTTTTTTTAAATAAGTTCAGAATTAGTATACCGTATATCAATGTATGTAATAATTTTTTATGCGTTTAACTATTCTTGGTCTAAATTAGATCCTTTTACACTGAGCTTCACCAATAATAAGCTTAAACTTATTTTAAAAACGATTTGTAAAATAATAAATGCAATAATTATTTAAATAGACTCCAAAGTATTAGAGCATAGGTATAAGAAAACGATATACAGTCACAATAGTAAAGTTAATTTAGAAAGAGCGCAACAAGTTGTGAAAATAAATTACTGTTATTTATTTCACTAAAACATTCTTACTATTAATTTTTCACGAAAAAAGATAAACACGTTCTAAAGGAAAATAAATAAGAAAATGAAGGTACATACATCAACGAAAACTGTTAATTTTAAACTTTACATTAGGTTTAGGTACCTATTGAGGTTTATTGTATTTACAGTTTATTAATAAATATATAATTTTATAATTTTATTAAATCAAAACTATTTACAGATATAGTTATAAATAAGAGCACTACAACAATGTACTAATGAGGGAATATGCAATACTATAAGTTAGCCGAACTACTTTGTAATAGAAGTATTTCATCAGTTTATTTTTTAAACTGTGAAATATGTTTTTTAGAAATATTTATAATCAACAGCAAAAGTTATGGTACGAGCGGGGATCGAACCATAACTTTTGCACATCGCTATTAGGTACCGTCCATATTAGTAAATTTATAGTTTTTATGTTACGCCCGTATAAGCCAAATTTCAACAATGATTTCAAAATTGATTATAAATATTTCTAATGAACTACTTTGTATCGAATTAAAAAAATGGCAGTTTAATCAGACGAAAAATATTCAACCAACATATCAGAAAAAACGACATACGAAAACAAACTTTCTGGAAGAATAAAATGAGTTATACAATTTATATGATGTATGTTTAGGAAAAATATGTTAAAATAGCTAATTTACATTAGAAGTTAAATTAATATCTCAACTTTTTAAAAATATTTCAGATGATATATATGAGCAGTTCAAAGAGGTCATTTGGACTATAATAACAACATAATGTTGTATCAAATTAGAAAAATGGAAGTCCAACAAAATTGACAATCATGTCTATAATTATAAGCCATTTTTATCGACAGAGGTATAAACATCAGAATCAATTTCAAAATCATTGGAATCATTTAAAGAAATAATCAATGGCTGTGTGTCACATTGATCCCAAATTTTTCTTATATTCCAGGAGTCTCTAATGATTTTATTTACGTGGGCAACATATTTCTTCCAATAGTCATTGGATATTTCATTGAGTACCTTATCCCCAAGGTGAGCGTGGTGCCGAAGACGAGCGTGGCGCCGATGGCTGTGTGTTTGCTGTTCGGCGCTCAAGGTCCCTGGCTCGATTCCGACCACAGACTTCGTTAAGAATACATAATGCGCTCGTCTTCTGATGGGTTGGTGGTGGTGCGCTCCATCAGTAATACGCTAAAATCACCTCTCAAATAGCGTCGTTCGGATTCGACGATAAACTGTAGGTCCCATATACCCATGTAAATTACAGCTAAGACACACAGCATAGGTATATGCGAGAGGTAGGCCGATATCCAGCAGTGGATTAAAAGGCTGTTGATGAAGACCTTATCCCACTTAGTCGGTATTTCGTTAATTGTTCCTTTTAAGGGTAATATATACTGATCGTATTTCTTCTTACATTCCATCCAAACCATTTCAATGGCATGGTACTGGCAATGGTATGGTGGTAGTCTTAAAATTGTAAACTGGAAAACATATTCGTTGAGATAATACATTTTTTTCGGGGTTTCTTTGGAAAGAACTAACACCCAAATATCATCCATCATCGCCTTTTCAAGGTAATTGAAGTTCTGTTTTTTAGCCATTTAATTAGTTTGTATTTTGGCCAAGACTTATTGCAAATTTCTTCCAGAAAGGCAAGAGGGATAACTTGCATTATCATATTAATTAAAGATTTTTTTGAAGTAAAGTAAATATGGAATTAATTTAGTTTTGAACCATGTTTCAATTTTTTTTCTATTCATGCTGTCGTGATAGTATCCCTTTTTAGTCCCACTTCGAAATGCCAAGCTAGCATTTTTAATAAATCCATTCTCGTTGCCAGCGTCAATGACAATATACCGGTGACTTTAAAAAGAAACTTACGTAACCTCGGTTGTCTGTGTAGAACTGGTAGAAGGTATCATCCTGCCAAGCTCCTCTACTAAATATTCATGTTTCATCTAAAAATACTGGAGTATGAGGTTCTTGCGATTCGATATTTCTTGTATACTCACACAAAAATTTCATTATCTTCATTTGAATGTCGCGTAATTCCATTAAATATTTTCGGTTACTAGTTTTCTTCCATCTAAATTCTATACTACGGCACCAATTTCGCAAAGAAGAAAGTGAATAAATAAAAACACCGCTGAGATCTTCAGTTAATTTCTTGTGTAAACTTGCCATTCTAACGTATTCTTTTTTACCATACATAAATTGCATCCCTAATTTTATTCTTCATAAAATCAGAAATTTTGCTTCTGTATTTCGTGATTTTTTCTGATATGTTGCTTGAATATGTTTCATCTGATTGAATTCCATTTTTTTATGCGAGACAAAGTAACTTGACTTACTTTTAATGCCTCCAAAGCCTTCATTAGTACATTATTGAAGTCAATTGGTAAGTTGCTGTTTCTCCAACTCAAAAAATAACAACACTCTTAAATGACAATATTATTTTGACACTGACATTGACGAACAGATAAAAAAATGAAACGAGTGTAGCAGCGACACTCATTTTATATTAAAATCTTTAATTGCCTATAAAAAAAAAAAAATATATATATATATATATATATATATATATATATATATATATATATATATATATATATATATATATATATATATATCAAATACAAAGGTTTCTTCAAATTGTACGATTTTTTGGAACGTGTGCGCTTGCAAATATACAGGCTATTTAGTTTTTCTGAAATCAACATAAACTTTAGTTTCTTGAATGTAATACCCTGTAATTATACGTCTATCAAATGGGTCTCTTCTTGTTGATTATAAATATGTAATAGGTTTGGTACTTTTATCTTTAAATACACCCGAGAAATTTGACAAAAACCCTGGCATAAGGAGGCTATTTGTTAGAACAAGACAGAAAACCTTCTTCTACATAATGGCGTCAATATGAATGCATTGCTTTTTATGGCCGGGTTTTTCTCAAATTTCTCGTTTGTCTTTAAAGATAAAGGTATCAAACCTAATATGTTTATATTCAGCAAGGAGGGGCGAGTTTTGTTAATTTATAATATACAGGGTAATATATTTAAAAAATCATAGTTGATGTTGATTTCAGAAAAACTAGATACTTTATATAGTGACAGGACATAGAATTAGCGAAAATACGCAAATTTTTAAAATTATGTCCCAAAATGCCTCATATCAGTTATACAGGGTGTTAAAATTGTAAGAAAAAAATGTTTTTTTTAACATAACTTTCATACCACTGTAGATATTTCTATACAATTTGGAACACTCATTTCTACTATCAAATGAATATTTTTGAAGAAAAAAATAGCATGCCAGGCACTGCTTTTTGTTAAAATGAATTTGAAAATGAAATAATTTTGAAATGCTCATTTACTTTGGGCCACATTTGTTCTCTTGAACTTTTTTCGTATGGCGCACTGTTTTCCCTTAAAAAAATAAAAACCGTTTTTGTTGCATGGCGAGATCACTAAAATCCGATATGATGTCTTGTATGTAAAATTCGCTTTTGTCTAATTTTTATTAACGTAAAGTTAATCACTTAAAATAGTTATTACTACAATTCAAATGTGATACAAACAAAATGTATTACCATTATTTTTAGTAAAAGAAACAACATTTTCAATTCGATGATTTTAAATAACTGAAAAAGGAAGGTAAGCTAATTCTTTTACATGTGATTACAAATTTATTGTGTTTGTGGAAGTACCAATAAATAAATAAATGAAATAAAATAATAAATTCCAAAATTCAACCACCTGAAAAAAATTCGCTGAACAATATCGCCGATAAAATGGCTGGTAAAAAAGTTTGTTGATGTTAATTAGCCGTCACATCCTTGTCGAACCCTCGTGTGATACACATTCGACATGATTTTATCAGTTTTTTTCAATTGTAAAAATGGCTCATATTTATGAAAATAATGAACTCGTAGATATGCTGATAATTTACGGGGAATGTCATCAAAGTGTGGCTGCAGCTTCGCGGTTATGCGCGGAACGCTTTCTTTAAGACCTCGCTCTTTAATAAATTATGTTCAGAAGACAAGAGAAAGTGGTGATTTAAGAGAACATTTTGGAGGATATGCAGGAGCACTGAGACGGCCTGACAATGTGCAGAAAGAACAAGAAATTTTAAATATTATCCATGAAAGACCATCAAGATTTTGCAGATGGGGTCGAAGTAAGTCAAAAAAAGTATAGACAACAAAAGAAAACCAGTTGTATCCATTTCACATTTAACGTGTGCCAGCGCCACTACCTGAAGACTATCCTCACAGAATACTGTTTTGTGAATGGCTCCTACAAAACGACGCAACGGATCAAAATTTTACTCAAAGAATTATTTCTGTAGACTCGGCATTATTTACTCGAAATTGGATCAATAATTACCGCAATACTCATGTTTGGGATATTGATAATCCTCATGCTATACAAAGACCAAATTTTTAACACAGATTGTGCGTAAACCTATGGGCATGCATTGTGACTCATTGGGCCCCATATCTTACCAGACCGTTTAACGACGAAAACTATCTTCACTTTTTGCAAAATCATCTGCCTAATCTCTTAGAAGAAGTACCATTAAATATCGGGCAAAACATGTGGCTTTTGCAAGATGAAGCATCTCCTCATTTTAGAAGGGAAGTGCGAGAATTCTTAGATGCTATTTTCCCCAACAGATGGATTGGTCGAAATGGGCCAGTTACGTGGCCACCTCGACCACCAGACCTCGCTTCATGTGATTTCTTCTCATAGGATTACATGCAGAGTTTAGTTTTTAAAATGGTAAACACAAGGGAGGAAATGATTGGCCGCATAGAACAGTCTGCAGCAACCATAAAAGGGAAAACCAATTTCGTTACTACGCCCCGCACGGAACAATAGTTACAACGGGCACAGCATTACGTAGGAGAAAATGGTGCCAACTTCGAACATATTGTTTAACTGCGATCCTAGGTATTGCACCTTTCTTACTAACACACTAACAGAAATATATCTGGCTTAATTTTGAGTTAATTAAAAGAAGTTATTTGAAAAAGTTATTTGTTTTAGGAAGTTCTTACATACTACAAAAATATCAACTTAGAAATCGCGAATTTTACATACACAACATCATATCGGATTTTAGCGATTTCGCCATGCATCAAAACGGTTTTTACTTTTTTACGCGAAAAGAGACCAAAATTGCTCGAAAGTAAATGAGTAATTTAAAAATAATGTTCATTTTAAGAAGAAGCAGTGGCGTACTATTTTTTTCTTTAAAAATATTCATTCCAAATCCCGTTTGGAAGCCACTGGCAGAAAAAAAAAATATTTTACATAAAAAAATTTGGATAGTGGTAGTGGTATGAAAGTTACGATAAAAAAATATTTTTTTCTTACAATTTTAGCCCCTGTATTTCGGAAAATTTGCCTATTTTCTCGAATTCTATGTCTTGTTAAAAAAAGCATTAACTTAAAATCACCCTGTATATCTATAAATTACACCAAAACAAAAATTTGACTTTACAAAGAATGTAATAACTGTCAATAATAATAAACCATCATCAAACGGTATTAATAGAAACCCGCTTGAACTCTAATAAACTCAGAATCTGGCAAATAAAAAAGTCTATTTTTTTATTCATTTCAGCCCGAGTGTCAAGTTAACTGGATGAAAGCGCTTCCATTTGCGCGAGTTATATCCAGTAATCAGTAATCCACAATAAAACCCGGTCGTGTAGAAGCAGTTAAATTTAAGTCAAACTAGGCAATAAAAGCCCGGAAAAAACCTTAATCATTCAAGTGATAAATCTTGTTAAGAGTAATAGCAATTAATACCCAATTCAAATTCAATTTTACATTGTCAATTATCTTTGTGCTATTCGTTTCTATTATTACGAAATAAATTATTCTAGGAACATTTATATGTTCGTATAGGAATGAATGTATGTTACTTTTATTAATACTGAATATTTCAGTGAAAAATGTTATTTTCAAACCTAAATAGTTTCTGAGGTATTGCGAGTTTTAAAAAATAAGTGTACTTATAGTATTATCCATAAAGAGGAGCGTAATTGATGAGAGTAAAAAGAAGTTAATCAGGGCATTATATTTAAGGTGATATTATCGGTATTGTTGTTTTATAACCACTTTACAGTGTTTCGATATTTTTTTGAAATATAGATGATCTTATAAAAATAGTCCTAAATCATTTACGCGTATAACTCAAATAATTTTAAAATATGAAAGCGTGGACTTGTCAATGACACAAGGACACATTTACTTATTCCATATTTACCGACAGGTGGCAAATAAACAAGTACTGACAAGTTTTCATAAGTGACGATTATTTGTCAAGTACACCAGTCGTGTCAGTTCGCCTTAAAAAGTTAGGAACTCTGTATCTATTGTGAACAATAAGAACATTAAGACATTTTGGTAGACAAGGGTATACCATGGATTTGAAATAGAATTTTTGCTTCAATTCCTATGTTGAAAGAAAAAATGTTATATTGGTCCAATTAATTTTATTGCTTTTTCAATTTCAATTAAAACGTAATGGCACATAATAAATAAAACACTATCTCTAATATAATATTTATTTTGTTATAATTTAAATAATGATTAACAAATATAATAGGAACAATAATATCATAATAAAAAAAAACAGTTGGATTTAGGAATATTTTTTCCGAATTTAATTCGAATAAAATATATTATTAAAAAATGTTGTGACGTATTTACATAAATGATATCAACGAAAATCGGCCAATCTGTTTAATAACGCAAGTCAGATTTGTTTATGATCAAGATAAATTTGTTCTATATCTTAAAGTGAAAACTGTGCAAATGTGAAACGAGAGTAATAATTAATCTCCTCTAGTTTTAGACGACTTCTAGATTACTCATTCCCTTAAAGTATTGCCAAGCTCCAAGTTAAAATGGTCGGATTTCATCTCATAAATGTCTAAATTAGTCACAATATATGAGCGGCATGTAAATATTTCGTTGTAAATCAAGTTGTAAGATATTTGTTAGACGGAGATAAGTAAGTGTCGCCAGGCTCCAAGTTAAGTTAAAACGGTCAGATTTCATGTCATAAATCTTAGAAATGTCTATATTAGTCACAATAGAGCAACACGTAAATATTGCGTTGTAATTCGTATTGTAAGATATTTATTGTAAAGAAGATTACAAAGTCTGGAAAAGTCTGAACAACCCTTTATAATTTTATTTAAATTGATCTCTAAAAGAAAATGCTAATATGCTAAATATTTTTATTTTCCTCGTAAGAGAAAATGACTGTAATCGTGAAAAAATCACGCCCCAGATTTTTATTACCCTCATATTTAAAGGTTCCTAGACGTAGAAAGACAAGTTTCTGTCTATCTGACTATCTGCTTGCTGCAAAGCTAAAAAACTACTTACCTGATTGACTTCAAATTTTTGATAAAAAATTAAGGGTTATATGGGAATCAAACAGTAACATTTTGGTAAAAATCTTTAAGAAATGTTTAAAAAATCATTGTAGAAAACTATTTACTCGGTTGACCTCAAATTTTGCACAGAATTTAAACATGGTACAACAAGGACGAACTGGTAAAATTTGTGTATAAATTCAAGGTGATGAAACAAAATGGCGATCTTATAAAAAGTTTAAAAGAAATAGTCTGGAAAACTTATTATTTGATTTTATTTTAGATTTTTCACAAAAATTAAGTCCCATGGAACGTTGAACTAGTAAATTTTTCTACGAAAATAGTCTAATACATTTTTTAATACATCAATATGATAAAACAACTTACTGGAATTAATTTTAAATTTAGCACATAAATAAACTATGACATACGAATAATCTGGTGAGATTTTGGCACGAATGCAATATGGTGGAGTAATGTTGGAAGCTACTTAATTAATGTACTTAAAATGTTGCACAAAAATCAAGGAATCAATTGCTAAGATTTTGGTATAAACTGTTTAAAAAGTCTATCTGCGAAAACTATTTATTAAATTGAACCCAAATTTTGTACAAGAATTAAGTCTGATATAAGTATAAACCAGGAACATTTTCGTACGAATCAGATATGACGAAACAAAATATCTGTCAAATAAAATATTTAAAAAATCAAAGTAAAAAATTCTGCACAAAAATTAAACTGGTAAAATTTGGTCCGAATTTGACAAAATGGCAAGATAATAATTTATTTTAAAATCAATGGAATATACTACTTATTGAACTGATTTTAGATTTTGCCTAAAAGTCAAGTGTGACATAGTGATAAATTGGTAAAATATTGATAGGAATCGAATATGGCCTGGAATATCCCCGATTTTCATAATCATGATCCGTTATTTTAAAAGAAATTTTGTCGATTTTTAAGGACATTAAAGGGCCTTATTTATTACAATGCCAAGGTTTCAATCTTTATTTAAGGTCTTTCAGTGCTTTTGAAAATAGTATGTATCTAAAAATGATCTAATCATATTATTATAATTTAAACCAGATATTGATTGTGCGGTCCTTTATTTAAATATGTATATATATAATATTAATACGTACTAGCCCTGAGGAAGATCTTAAAAAAGATCGAAATATTGGCAATGCGAAAAGTAATGCCTGTTATTAACTATAAAAAACAATGAACTTTCTTCTATACTAATCTAGTCAAAATATACGAGGTATAATAAATTATGGTGCACTGTAGTTTTATATAAAACCACTAGCGAGTACCTGCGACTTCGTTCACGTATATGACCATAAAGAAAGGGGTGTAAAGAGGTACTTAAATCGCCTCATTTGAATACCGCTTTATAAATCACGTTTTTTGTTGCATTGCTAGAGCTTGATAGAGTTGACCACGGGAAAAACAATCGTGGCGCAAGTCTACTCCAGCTCTACTTAAGGTTTCCCTTGAGCTTTGTTAATTATCATGACGAAACAAAGCTTTAAAGGAAACTGTACGCGTTTAAACTGAATAGGATAGTTTGACGGAATTAAAAGGATACGTGGTATAAAAACTCTTTCTCCCAGACCAGTGCCAGAATAATAGTAGGCTCTATTACATTGTTTTGTAATGTTTTAACCTGTAGCCGAATTCCATTACACAATTTTGGTGGTTTTAAATTTCGAATAAGCATTACTGGTTCCCCCATTTTTAAAGTTAACTCATGAAGAGGGACTCCTGAAGGGTTTAGAGAGTGTATAATTACATCTATTGAGTAGTATGTTAATTGTGGAGCAGTAATTTTTTTCCAATAAAGCTAGATTTATTTCATTTGCTGTGCTATTTTTTGGAGTTAATATAGCTCGTTCTTTAAACCAAGAAGCGGTTTTATTTTGACAACTTTCGAGTCCACTATAAACATTTAAGGGGTAGTTTCACCCCCTTGGAAACTGGGTTTCTAAGAATCCCTTCTTATCGAACCTCTGCTCTCTAAAATCAGGCTGTTTGCACAGGCTCAGCTTTCTATGGGAAACAGTTTGAGAAAGATCGCAAAAATTAATAAATGATTTTTTCAAAAACCTTGTATGAATTTATAAAAAATCTTAAAATATGTAATAAAATAAAATAAAAAGCACGTGTTCAAGTGTTTTTTCGAATTACCTGAATTGTTTTTTAAATAAAAAATATAATATTAAAGGGGTGGTTTCAGCCCTTTGGACACCCTCTCTCGATTTAAAAAAAAAATTAAAATATGTACAAAATGTTTAAGCCTTTTCCGAATAACTAACGGTTTTTTAAATAAAATATACTATAATATTTAAGGGATGGTTTTACCCCTTTAGACATATTGTATGAATTTTTTAAAAATCCTAAAATATGTAAAAAAATATATAACGGTTAGTTTTTCGAAAAAACACATGTTCAAGCGTTTTTTCGAATTTTTTAAATAAAAAAATATTGTATTATTTAGGTGGTGGTTTCACCCCTTAGAACACCCTGTATAATTTTTTTAAAAATCCTAAGATAAGTAAAAAAATAAATTAAAAAACACATGTTCAAGCGTTTTTTCGAAAAACTGACCGTTTTTTAAATAAAAAATATTGTAATATTTAAGGAGTGGTTTCACTCCCTTGGAATTTGAGTTTTGAAAAATCGCTTCTTATCGAACCTCTACACCCTAAAATCAACCTGTATGCCAAAATTTACCCTTTTATCTAAAGCGTTTTGAGCTGGAGCGTGATGAGTGAGTCAACTAAGTCTTTTATATATTAGTATAGAGTATAGATATAGATTAATAATCGAATATGAACCCTCTAGGTTGGTTATTAAAACGGTTGATGTAATTAGTTGATGGCTAGGGAGCATTATTTTTAATTCACCCAAAAACTTCATATTTAAAAGTTATATAAAACTGTTATGATCTTACTTGAAAATATTTTTCTCTTAGTAGTAATTAAATAAAATCAAAATTTTGACAGTTTAAAAATTGTGTTAAATTTTTCCGTCTTAAAATCTATTCATGGATAAGATACTTTTTTAAAATGTATGAGTACAGGCAGTTTGACAGCTAAAGCAGAAAATGACAATTGAAACTGATTAAGATATTTAAATATGAGTGAAAACGCAATACAAATATCTGTATGCATTAAAAATTAAAAACTTTTGAGGTGTTGACATTAAAAATATTAAAGGCTATCACACACAAATTTTTTTTTCATACTGTGTATAATTTAAAATATATTATTAAAAAAGTATGACTTAACAAGACTTGAATATTGCACGTGAATTATTTAACAGCTGCCAAATAAAAATGTTTACAGCCCAGTTTTCTGTACCTCGTCAATTTACGAGGAAAATGCAAAAAATAATAATTTAAAACAAATAATGCGTTTTTGGAATTATGCTGTTGTTTTTTTTTTATTTTCCAAAAATGTTAATCAAGTCAGTCAAAGTCATCTTTAAAATAGCTTTTTTGTAACGTTTATCCAGGATTTTTGTGTTTAATCCGCATTGGGCCACTCAGAATAAGTTAAATATCACAATTATTCTAATACAGCTGATTAAGATTTTTCTATAAAAGACAATGTGTTGCGCCGAATTTATGACAAAAAATGTAATTGCAGGAAATGCATAAGTTCCACACGCCATTACAACAAAATTATTAAAAACTTTAACACCCGTATTCACAAAAAAGGTTTAAATTTAGACCAGGTACTTGACAGTTATAGCTTTAAGATGACATTTTTAACAACTGAACAACTAATTTTTCTAAATGTCACAATTATAAAATGACAGTGACATAAGCGAAACATAACTCCCGATCTAAAAGTTTTAAGTACCATGGTAACTAGACCTGGTCTAAACCTTTTTAGTGAATACGAAGACAAGTACTTAACGATTTTTGTATTCCATATAGTATCAGAGCTCCATGCATGCATCACCAATTTGAATCTAACGATATATTTTTTGGAAACAGCATCAGTTATTATTATTAATTAATATTTAATTATCCGCTGTAAAATATTTATCGTTAATGAAATCTGATCGAAGACCCACTGTTTTGCATTTTAACCTGATTACGGGTTTATACTATTTACTTGCAATTTATACTGATACAAATAACTTCCTGTTAATCACAATATACAATTTTTTTTAGAAACGCAGCACAAATTTACTTTTTTTACTTTTCTAAGTTTGTTGCATAGGGACAACAAAAAAAAACTATTTTGAATGACAGTAAGAAAGTCAACCAAATCTTTAAAATCATCATCATTTTCGCAAACAATAACCATTCGACCATGATGTCACGGCATCATGAGAAACCTGCCAAGTATTTTTGCATTACCATGTCTACCGCTACTTCTCATTTACCACACCTTGCGATTTAACACAACTTATGTGACTACGACACACACGTTGCTACTCCTAGAGCTAATCATCATCGTCATCACATAGCACTCTGTGTCGACTGCTGAACATAGGTCTCCTCTAATTTTGGCCAAAATTATGTCATCTGTAAATCGTAGTTGGTGTAGTTGTTCCCCATCGATGGTAATTCCTTTGTTATCCTACTCCAGGCTTCTAAATACGTACTCAAGAACGGTTATGAATAATTTTGATGACATAGTATCGCTTTGTATAACTCCACGTTTCATATTGATATTATTCCTGTTGTAGTTTTACATCTGTGGTTGCGTTGTGGTATATACATATTATAAATAATTTTTGTGAATTTATATTCTTTCTTCTTGTGACTTTAAAATTGCATCTAATTCTATAATAATGAAACCCTTTTGAAAGACTATTAATGTTAAGACAAGGGGTCTATTACAATCAACTGATTTTTCGATGACTAATTTCAGACTTGATAGGTGGTTGTTGATTCCATATCCGGATCGAAACCCAGCTTGTTTTCTTATTTGGTAGAATTCTAGTTTATTATCGAGCCTATTGGTTATAATTCTTGTAAATATCTTGTATAGATGGTCAAACAAGCTTATGAGTCTGTAGTTATCAAGAACGCTGCTTTCTCCTTTCTTGTATATAAGGATCATGACTGTTTCGTCCCATCGTGAGGGGATAGTTTGATGGTATAAACAGAGATTTAACAATATTTGGATTTTAGATATTAGGGTGTCTCCACCCAATTTTATAGCCTCTATGGCATTCTATCTTTTCCGAGCGTTTTGCTTTTCATATTTTTTAATGCATGGATTTTTGCGTTAGTGATATCTGGAATATCTTGGTTCATAACATATCTTGAGATGTGTTCAACGGGTTCTGTAATTAGTTTGTTTCTATTCCTGTCTGAATATAATATACAAGAGCAACAAAATGAGAATGTTGTTATTTCAGTACAAATCTCATAAGAATGAAATGTTATGTATGTGTTTGGATTCAAATATATTCACAAGCAAGAAAAAAATTTATTGATGCTTCGCTTTTGCTTATAATTTAAATTGTATTATGAAAACAAGCGTTTCCATAATACAATTTAAAGAACGGATTTTTTGTATAGATTTAGGGTGCTTTACTATGATCTGCGAGATATTCAAATAAGCGCAAAACGTGATGGAGTTGATACTGTTTTTGTTACTCAAAAATTAACAAATTTATATTGATAGTGTAAAACAATGACTAGGAGTACTTAGTGTGTTGTGATAATCACACGAGGTTGAGTTAAGGGTAGTTATGTTTTATATCTCTCTTGAATAAATACTGGGAAGAGTTTTGGTCTTTTGATATTTTAATTATACATACAAGTTTAGCAAATATATAATGATTATCTAGGACTGGAATAAGTCTTAACCTAAAAATTCTGTATAAAGAAAAATTACTCAAAGAATTTGCTTTGAATGAATCAAAAATACTATGATATTAGTTTAATGAATAAAGCACATTGTCAATTTTCAACTGTACTATAAAAAACAGTAAATCGTTTTTTAAAGTTCTTACCGTTAGTTAAGCAAAAGAAATTCTATAGCCCCTTTAACATGAAATCCAACTCTTTCTAAGTAACTTTCAGTTTAAACGTGAACTAGATACAACTTTTCACTTGATCCACAGGCTTGGAGAGTATATTGTAAATGTTTGGAGTTTAACTTGATAAGTTTGTTGATTACTTCAATCTTTCAAACTTAACCTGAGCAGCAACATAATTCAAAGCCAAGTCAGCATCTGAGAGATGTAGCGGCGAGTTACAAGCTTTGCGGTCTTGTAAAGTGGTAAATCTTTTCAATTGATGAGTTTTTCTCGAGTACAAAAGGGAATTTAAGAGCACTTTAAAACAAAGTTTAAACTTTCGAATTTTTAATTTCAGTTCGGGTATAGTAAAGTGCATTTTTACACAATAAAATTTACATCTTTTTAATCTCTCCTTTAGTGAAAATTTTAAGGTTCAGTTTCGAATAAATGAAATTTAAGGTTTTAGGGCTACATTATATTAACGTTTACATCAAACCAAATCTTCAAAAATTGTTATAGACGGAACACTATTTATTCATTTACGGCATAACCAATTTTACGATTATATCCTTAATAACATGTTCGTAACAAAGGAGGACATATAATTAAACATAACATCAAATTGAATATTTCAAAATAACCAGCAACAGGAGAATTTAGTTTACCACACTTACTAACTACAAGTCAACGCATATACACTGCCTTGTTGCATTGAAGAAATAAGTTGTTCTGTGGACTTTTGAGAAGGCTTTTATATCTAGTGTTCCAGTAATTCAACACCCGGTCGGATCTGCTCCGTTTTTTCATCAATAAAATATGGAAAAATATGAGAAGCAGGAGATCTTTAATAAAGCTTAAATAGTAGTGGTCTACATGAGAGCCCTGTGCCATATCAAATGATACTTCGAATTGGTTTGAAAGAACATTATTTATTTCGGACACATTGTTATCTATCCCTCTAAAAATTTTGCAGCCAGGGAGTTAGCTTGATCCCATTATCTCTAATTTAGATAAAAGGAAATGATGTTAAATGTGGCCTAATGCTTTAGAGAAATTGCTATATACTATCGGTCTTTTACCTTACAATAAGGTTATTTTGATAATGACCACGTTATTCTTTCTTAGTCACAATTTTACTCCAAAAACCTGACAAATTAGAAATAGCAGACTGAATGCTAACTAATCTGTAGTTAGTAGGTCAGGGAAGATGCTGGACTTTAATGATATATTAAACAACTTACACAAAGCAGAAGCTGAATAATACCTTAACTCGGACCTTGTACGACATTATAAAAAAAAGACTCTTGGATTTTTTTACGAAATAATCTTCCGTTCGTACAAAAAAAGCTCCAATGTTCGATTTCTACTTGCAGTACGACATCTTCTTTGGTGGTTATTGGGTTGACAAAAACTCGCACTTTTTTATGTTTTGGGTGCGTTTTTGGGTATTTGCTGGGTTTTTGTAAATATTGATAGAAAATGTTTTATATTTCTATAAAAGCAATTTTTATTTAAGAAATATAGTGATAATAAAGAAATCATGGTTCTTGAGATTAGACCGTGTCAAATTGGAATTACTATCCGTCGTTTCCGGATTGCACGAGGCATCTTCAGGGATCTTTACTCCACGAAATCTGAACACTGAATGAGCTCGAAGAGATTTAGGCGGGCTTTTATACGACTTGTGCTCGCGGAACCGTGACCCTGTCATCGGTTTCCACGTGTGATGTAGACCATAACCCGTATCTCTATTGAAATTTTTTGTATGTTTAAATATTTCAATAGTTTATAAAAACCTGGAACCGATGCTAGAACCTTGGTTTCCTTTATATTTATGAAATGGCCAGTGTTATGCTTGTTATTCTGGTGTTCAGCTACAGCAGATCGAACAATTTGTTTCTTTTTAATACATCGTTCATGTTCCTTAAGTCTAGTTGATATTGAGCGTCCTGTTTCTCCCACATACACATCTCCACAGGAGCAAGGAATTTTATATACTCCTTCTGTTTGGAAAGGTATAAGATCTTTCGGGGATCGCAAGCATTGTCCAATCTTCTTATGTATATTGAAGATTGTACGTACGTTGGACCGGCGAAATAATCGTCCTATTTTGTCTGTAGTTCCATGTATACAGGGAAGAACAACACTACCTAATGGTGGCTCTTTATCATTCTCCTTTGGCGGAGTTGGTTCACTATATCATTTAATTGAACGCGTAATATCTTCAGTCCAATAGCCATTCCCTCTGAGAGCTTCGGTCAGTTTCGATGTTTCCGATGTTAAAGAATCTTGATCAGAAATCGAAATAGCTCTGAATACTAGTGAGTTAATAACCGATTTCTTTTGTGCTGGATGGTGATGAGAATTTGCGTTTAAGTACCTATTTGTATGCGTCGGTTTTCTATATACAGAATGTCCTAATGTACCATTTTCCTTCCTTTGAACACATACATCTAGAAAGGGAATTGTTCCATTACATTCAATTTCCATCGTGAATTTGATATTATGATGTTGCTGAATAAGGTGGTCCAGAAATATGAGGAGATTATCCTGTCTATGAGGCCAAACAACAAAAGTATCATCTACGTATCTAAACCAGTGCTTCGGTTTTAGTGGAGCGGATGTTAGAGCAATATCCTCAAAGGCTTCCATAAAGATATTCGCTACCACAGGTGATAGAGGAGATCCCATAGCTGCCCCTGAAGTTTGCTCATAAAAAGTTCCTTGAAAAATGAAATAAGTAGATGTAAGACATATAAGTATAGAAAACCGACGCATACAAATAGATACTTAAACGCAAATTCTCATCACCATCCAGCACAAAAGAAATCGGTTATTAACTCACTAGTATTCAGAGCTATTTCGATTTCTTATCAAGATTCTTTAACATCGGAAACATCGAAACTGACCGAAGCTCTCAAAGGGAATTGCTATTGCACTGAAGATATTACACGTTCAATTAAAAGACATAGTGAACCAACTCCGCCAAAGGAGAATGATAAAAAACCCCTATTAGGTAGTGTTGTTCTTCCCTACATACATGGCACTACAGACAAAATAGGACGATTACTTCGGCGGTCCAACATACGTACAATCTTCAATACACATAAGAACATTGGACAATGCTTGCGATCCCCGAAAAATCTTGTACCTCTCCAAACAGAAGGAGTATATAAAATTCCTTGCTCCTCTGGAGAAGCGTATGTGGGAGAAACAGGACGCTCAATATCAACTAGACTTAAGGAACATAAACGATGTATTAAAAACAAACAAATTGTTCAATCTGCTGTAGCTGAACACCAGCATAACACTGGCCATTTCATAAATGTAAAGGAAACCAAGGTTCTAGCATCGGTTCCAAGTTTTATAAACGAAAAATTAGAGAATCTATTGAAATATTTAAACACACAAAAAATTTCAATATAGATACGGGTTACGGTCTACATCACACGTGGAAACCGATCTTAACACAGGGTCAAGGTTCGGAGAGTACAAGTCGGGTATAAAAGCCCGCCTAAATCTCTTCGAGCTCATTCAGTGTTCAGATCTCGTGGAGTAAAGATCGTCGGATAGTAATTCCAATTTGACACGGTCAAATCCCAAGAACTATGATTTCTTAATTGACCAAAGCCGTGAAAGCTTCCGTTCTATGTTAGTGATGATTGTATAATTAAGGATGTAGTCAAAAATAAGATACTATGAACCTCGTTAAAATGATAAAACTAGATAAATAAATCTGAAAAAAAAAACTATCAGTGGAAGAAAATGTTAAATACTAAGATGGGTTAACTTGCATACATGGGTTTTTATATGGATTTATTTTTATTTCTTCTAGTGGGTTTTTGATAGAAAAAACTAAAAACATCCTTGGCGGGATTTTGCCAGCACTGTTTGTTGTAATTATTAAATAACTAATATGAAATTACCAAAATTCATGCGACTGGTTTTACCAACAAAAACTCTATTTCTGGGTTGGTGATAGAATGAACACAACTTCGTAATATTATAAACCAAAAAATAAATTCTATAGAACGTCGAGAAAAAATATTTTTACTTCCTCATATAACAATCTACATATTGTATTATTAACATAATGTTTGAGCTATTATGCAGAGCATATTAACTCAAAGAAACTAGATATAGAATTTAAAATATAAAAACCAACTCTCAAAGTTTAAGTCTCAGTCAAAATATACTATTTATAAATTTTTAATTTAGGCCACATGTTTCGCGCAACCGGGTATCATCAGGCCTACAAGTAAAAAAATACATTCCAATAAAATAGTAAGATTAAATTAAAATACCTTAAAGACAACGAACAATAAATTTAAACAACACATGACGATGTTAACAAACGGACTAGCGTGAGTCAGAGATAAGATTAGACGTTGCAAGTAAGCAACAGGAAAAAGGGGATATATCTTTAAACATATTATTTGATCTTATTAAATATTAAATTTGGTTCAGAATTAAAAATCTCGTTGATACAGATTAATATTGGACTCCCTTTAGCCCTAGTAATTTCCATTATTTCGAGTAAATCCAATTTGAGACCCTTGTCACATTCGTGGATTATATTTACATTAACTGAGATGGAAAATTTGGTGATTTGACGACAGTAAATGGTTAGTGAATGCTGATTTAGTGTTAAAAATATCAGAACCTTTGTACCTTTTAACAAGACTCAAATGTTCATTGATTCTGGTGGATATTTTACGTCCAGACTGTTCCACATATACCGCTGAACATTATCCACACTCCAGCAAATAACAGGAAACCATGAAAGTTTGGTTTTGTATTTTAAATATTATACAGAGGAAGTACTGTCATGACGAAAATTAAAAAAAAAGTTTTTCTTCAACGTTTGTTGTCATTAGAACAGGGAAAAGATAAATAATTTTACTGCGTCTGAATGTGTGTCTAACTAAACTTTCTTTGAGAACAGTAAAATCATTTCAAATTTGTAGTAAAAATAAGTATAAGCTTTACATAAATTAATTCTTGAATAAGGGCAAACCTTTCAATAAAATTAAAAATAAAAATATTTTGGGTTCATATCGTTGCATGAAATTATTTTGGAATTCATTGACATAGGCACTTAATGTTTTCTGAGTAAAATATTTAATTTAATTGTACAATATAGCATTAAGCAACAACGCGTAAATCAATTTCAATAAAATTTAGACATACAAATGTGGGAAAGGTTTTTTGTTAAAATTTTAACAGTCATTGGCTGTTATTGATATACTTAAGAGCATACATTTTTTCTAAACATAAGAAGAAGAATCTAATGGCAAAAAAATTTGTCTTGAGACCATCAAAGTCTATAACTTTAGTAAGATTTATTGTTTTATAAAAAATATAAATAAAAAAAATCAATATTATAAAGGCAAATACCTCAATTTGGGAAAGCCATTCTCGTATATGTGCACGGACTATGCATTTTTTAAAATATGTACTGGGAGAAAAAGGGAAATGCTGCGATATTTAATTTGAATATGCAATGACATCAATCTATTTATTAATAATCGCATTAAATTATTTAAATTTACAATTTATTTCCATTCATTATGTTAACATTTTAGCGACTTATATAACTTATATGCACATCCACTGAAACGTAATATCCAAGTTGTGGGTGATGCCATCGTGGTTATATTGAAACATTTATGTAATTAAAACTACTTTAGCCATATTAATTAGTGTTAGATGACATAATTCTATACATCTTAGAGTATTTGGTTTCAACTGTATATAAGATGGAAGGGGCTATATAGCAAATTTGTTCCAGGTTGTACAGTGGTTTATAACGGCACAAAAATCAATGATTGTTTTAACGTTAATTACTTTTAAAGCAAGGCAAAGTGTTTTCTCTATTTGTGAGAGCTTCGCTAAGGCACAAGGTATAGACGTAAAAAAAGGTATTCCAGACGTCATATATAATATCGATTTTGATTGAAGATATAATATTGCTTATATTGTAGTAATTGTGTTAGTGCGGAGTTATTACATACTTCAGTGAAAGTGTTTCTGATGTGAACTAGTTTTCGGATCGAGTTTTCTATTTTTACTTTTCACGTAAGAGCGAATTATTGTAATCGTGAAAAAAATCACCCTCCCGGGTTTTTGCATATCTTTACATTTTAGGCTCCCTAGATGCCAAAAAACGTGTTTTCTCAATTTCGTCGGTCTATTTGTCGGTCTGTCTGTCAGTTCGCGGTATAACTTAATAACTCCCTAATGACTTCAAATTATAGTCAAAAATTAAGGGTCGTATGAAAGATTTTGGCAATTCACATATCAAATTATTACTAAAAAACTAATTTTTGCGTTAAACTCAAAGTTTGCACAAAAGAGTAAGACTAAGAATGTACTGATAATATTTTGATACGAATCCAAGATGATAAAACATAATGGCGATCTAAAAAAATATTTAAAAAATCAGCGTAAAAAAAACTACTTATTAGTTTGATTTTAAATTTTGTACAAGAATTACGTGTGGTATAGAGATAAACTGGTAAAATTAGGGTACCAATTCAAAATGGCGGAACAAAATGGCGGGCACATAAAATCAAATTTCTCAAAAAAAATTAGAAAAACTGGTAAAATTTTGATACGAATTCAATATAGCGGAAAACATATTTTTTTTATAAGTCAGTGTCAAAATTACAATTCCTAACCAAACGAGCATTCATTGAGATCAAAGTTCCGGGTAAATAAAATTTACCGATTTTTTTTTTTAAATACTTCTAATTGGTTCATCTGCTCATATAATTTAAGAAACTCGATCAAACACTCCTCGATAATACGTAAGTAAATAAGCTTCATTGTCGTTCTATTTAAGATCACCAAAAAATTGTAAATCAATAGATTATTATTTAAAACAATCAATTAAGAAGTGAAGAAACTGTTTTAAATGTTCCTTTTGGAACAATTTTACAGAAAATAACGACTAGCGAAAATTATAATAGTTGGCAGCTAGTGGTAAATTGAGAAATTTTAATTTTGTTGGATTTTAAGTGAGTTAATTTGCGACGTTTCGCCTACAATTACACAAGGCGTCTTCAGGCATCTTCACTGCACGAGTTCAAAACACTGAATAAGCTCCGGTGAGCAGAGTTCAGATATTTATACCTGATCTGTGCATGAGTCACTGTATTGATTGGTTTTCTACGCATGATGTTACACGTAGCTCGCGTCTCTGTTAAAGTTTTCAGGGTGAATGTGAACTAAACTCTGCTCACCGGAACACATTGAGTATTTTAATCGGGTGCAGTGAACATATTTGAAAATGCCTAGTGCAGTTATATGCGAAAATCGAAAAGTAATTTCAACTGAACATGATCTGAACTTTAAACTCGTGTTTTTTTTTTTGACAAATCTCTATCTAACCGAATATTGAAGCTTCTCGAAAATGTTGTGTGTTGGGAAGTTATTTTTTAAAGAAAAAATAGACGTAAGCTAAGTAATTGAAAGAATTTTATAGAAGTTACTGCACCAGTATAAATTTACTGTAGGACCTGAAATCCTTAATAATAAAAAACAATTTTTAAAGACAATGGATACTAGGTCCACGTTAAATAAGAATAAAATAAACATTAGTATATATATATATATATATATATATATATATATATATATATATATATATATATATATATATATATATATATATATATATATATATATATATATATATATATATATATATATATATATATATATATATATATATATATATATATATATATATATATATATATTTATATATATATATATACATACATAAGAATATATACATTAGTATATATATATATATATATATATATATATATATATATATATATATATATATATATATATATATATATATATATATATATATATATATATATATATATATATATATATATATATATATATATATATATATATATATATATATATATATATATATATATATATATATATATATATATATATATATATATATATATATATATATATATATATATATATATATATATATATATATATATATATATATATATATGAATATAAATCCAAAATTTTAAACTAGCCTCTAAATTCTTCTTTGAGCCCAGTATATATAAAAAAATTGAATGGGTGATTTTCGTTTTCTAAATTGTGCTTGAAATGAGCTAATAATATCTTAATTTATAAAGTAAACATTAATAGCTTACTAGAATCGAAATGATAAAAACATTTGTATAAAAACGATTTCGTTTTTAAAATAAATGAGAAAAAAGTGACCGGTGGTCCAGATCGTATAGCATCGTACCACTTCAGAGGCGTGGGTTCGATTGAAGCATATTACTTTTCAAAATATCTTCCTTGGATACCGTAAGGGTTTGCATTAAGAAAGCTATATCCTAAAGCGTGAAAGCGCTATAAAAAGAAACTATTATTAATAGCATAGGAATTAGAAAAAAATTGCTTTGTTTACATTGGCTCGATCATTGACAAATGTCATTTCTAACCTTATACATGCACAGTTAAAATATTCACCCAGTTTTGTTTCCAATGGCTTCATTGTTTTTATAGCGGCTTTATGCCAAACAAACTATACAAAAATAACTATTTCATATATGATACAATAAGGTACAGTAAAAAAGTAGCTGCGAGGTAACTGCTGATACAGGAATATTGGAAGATATAAACAGGATAAGAAATTTTAGAAGGGAAAAGACGTTAAATTAAAATTTAATACGCAGCATTACTCTTAAAATAAATGTTGCTGTTAAATTACTCTTTAGTGGATATTTTAGACTTGCTTAAAAGCTTATTGTATGCTTAAACAATTAAGACGTTGTTTTCAATAAAGGAGAAAAGCTTAATTAAGTAAACAAGGAACGATATTCATTTACATCCGTAGTATTGTCTAAAGTAACATACTGATAAAGCCGATATTTCTCATGAGAAAATGATTTCATGCAAATTTTTACAAGGTATTTTAACGCAGCATTATAGTTGACTATTTGAGTTGGGTTGTATTTTTTTAATTTGTATCCTGATGTGAACTTGGTAGCATTAGCTAAATAGTTCAAGAGACGAAATAGGTAGCTCTCTTTTAAGAACATTCAATGTAGACGATGAAAAAAGGAAATGTAATTATTGTGGAATTTCCCAGAGAATTTTAGGTATATTAAAATCCCATTGCCACGAGCCAAGAAATAGAGATGCCTAGGGAGAGATAACTGAGTTACGGAGTTATATATATATAGTGATAAAATAATTTTGACCGACTACCTAGAAAGCAGAGTACAAGTATTGGGTAAATGGTCTGTATAAGAACTGGTTAAAAGAAGACTCGGGTCTTGTAATCAATTAAACCCACGGAATTTGATCATTTTTGTATATAAAATAGAAAGTTTACCTTCATTTACCTATTTAAGATAATAAAAAAAATGGATGAACAACTTTTTCTATTAAAAAACCAAAAAGAACTTCGATATTTTCAATGTGCCATATTCCTTAATATGACAATTTGAAGAAAGGCTATCTTACATTGTTGCCAAACTTACATTATTGTAGGGAGCTTAAATTTTTCATATTTGTCTCCCTAACGCATTTGGCACCCCACCCTGTGCCGATGCCGAATATTAGACTTCCGCCAGTGATGCTCTTCGCTGTGGTTCGCCATTTATGTTACGGCTTTAACGATGATGCCTCCGTCGCCTAACTTGGTGCTAACCCGGTACCAATCTACCTGGTGCGATCAACACTAATCAACAGCGGGGTGCATCACTGGCGGAAGTCTAACATTCGACATCGGCCCCCTGTGATGCACTGCGCTGTTGTTCGCATTTTGTATTAGGGCTTTAACGATGATGCCTACGGCGCCTAACGTGGTGCTAACCCGGTACCAATCTACCTAGTGCCTTCACGATCCTGCTGGTACCGATCCACAACCTGTTATCAATCCACCTAGTGCGATCAACACTAATCAACAGCGCGGTGCATCACCGGTGCCCTGGACCGAAGCCGAATGTTAGACTTCCGCCAGTGATGCACCGTGCTGTTGTCCGCCTTTCGTATTAAGGCTTTAACAATGATACCTACTGCGCTTAAGCTGATGCTAACCCGGTACTAATCCATCTAGTATCATCGCGCTCCTGCTGGTACCGATCCATCTACTTACGTATGTAATAAAAGTGTCCATAATTATTTTGAGTACAGGCGGCACGAATTTCGCATGCCCACTCCCATAACAAACAAATAATTTTTAGGGACTGCACATTACTATTTTCAAAAAATGAATTTCGAAAAATTGGGTATCGCACTCGTTACGTTGCACAATAAAAAATAAATTCTAAAGGCATTACAGGACACCCCAAATTTACATGTACTAGCGTCCAGTTATTTAGTACTTTTAAATCGTTCATCATTTAATGAGAGTATTCGTGTTAAATTAAAACATTGACAAACTGCATGGTAATAACAACTGGTATGATTTATAAATTTTATGACATACAAATAAAAAAAATCAAAACAATTGAAAAAATTAATTCCGTGTTTCTTATATAATTTATATAGGTCATATATAAAATAAGTTTGGCAACATATTACCCCAGCACACTGGATTTCCTTCAAACGGGCGACACTCTCCAGGAAAAGCGGAAGCTATCGTTGGAGTAGGTTCTTTGTTTGAACGGCTATCCATGTGTTGTGTGATAGTGGAAGACGATAATACGAACGTGGATATGCAAATACCGTCAACTCCGGCTGTCGGTAATAACGTTGAAAATGTTGGAGATATTAGTAAGAGAGTGTGTGCGAATGTGTGATGTGTGTCTTAATAATAAAGAGATTTTTAACATTAAACTTTGCTCATAAGCCTCAAAAATTTCCAAAGCAAAGGCAAAACCGCCTATGAAAAATTTAACCACAAAAATGAAAAACTGTATTAGACATTTTTATCCGGAAAAACAATACGAACAATTTAAATGGTTAACAGGGTGTGAAAATATAAGTAAATTATTTTGTTGGCCATGTTTACTTTTTGAAAATGAAAAAGGTCTCTGGAATAAAACTGGTTTTTCCGATTTAAACAATTTCTATAGAGTTGTAAAAAGACACATTATGTCCCAAGTGCATTTGCAGGCCGTCATAAAAGAAAAAGTCTTCGGCAAAATCAGAATTGAACACGCCCTTAATAAACAGTTGGAAATTAGTCACCGCCAACACAATGAACTAGTCGATAAAAATAGGCAAATATTAAGAAGACTTATCGATGTTGTTTGTTTTCTCGGACAGCACGAATTGGGATTTAGAGGTCATGACGAAATAAGGGTTTCTTCAAATAGAGGAAATTTTCAAGATTTACTTAATTTAATGGCTAAATATGATGATTGCTTAAAAAATCATTTAGAGCAGTCTAGCGCTTTTCGCGGAACGTCGAATCGAATCCAGAATGATTTAATTTCCGCTGTTGCAACAATTATTCTAAAAAGAATTAAGCAGGAGATTGGCGAGGCGCGGTTCATTACTATTGTTTTATACGAAACAACTGATATCACTAATTTTAGCCAATTATCTATAGTAATACGCTACGTTAAAACGTGCGAAGTATTCAGGAGCAATTTTTAGGTTTTAAGAATGTGTCCGTATATGTACAGCAGATGCATTATATACCGTAGTTTATAACGTTACTAAAGAAATTAATGTTTGTTATTGTTTTGCTCATAAATTAAATTTAGTTTTATCTCAGTCCATCAATCACATTAAAGAGTGTAAAGTATTTTTCGTTACTTTAAGTGGCATGGCTGCTTTTTTTTTCAAGTCAACAAAACGTACACAAGCTTTGGACTCCATTGTCCACAAACGATTGCCCAAAGTAGCTCCTACTAGGTGGAACTATAATGGAAGACTTGTGTTAACAGTATCTGAAAATCGTGAATCACTGATTGAACTATTTAAGAATATAATAGCAAATAATGAAACGTGGAACTCAATAAATAATTCGAGGGGGTTTTTGGACTGTTTGAAACGAGATTTTAATTTTAATTTTTTGTTGAACATATTTTCAGAAATATTTCCATTCTCGTACAATGTTTTTAATATATTTCAAACTAAAACAAATGATATTGCTTTTTGCCTAAAAAAAGTGGATAATTTTAAGTCCATGTTAAGCCAAAAAAGAGATGACTGATCTATTTTGGGAGAAAACGATAACGTTAAATGTAGAGCCACAAGCCAAGCCTCTTCGAACAGACAAGGTGGGAGATGTTCAAACATCATACAGACACCTCTTTTATGAAATAATCGATCAGATTCAACAACAAATAAACTATAGATTTAACGGTTTAAATGATTTTAAATTCTTCGAACTCTGCAATTTTGATGCATTTAAAGGAAAAACTTTTCCAGAAGATGCGTTTAATTCTCTTCTTCTTCATTATGGCCAGTTCTTCGACCGAGTGTTACTGCGATCTGAACTAAAAGTGATTTACGAAACTGATGATATTAGCGCAAAAAATAACGCTAAGTAACTAATGCAACTTTTAAAAGATAAGGAGCTGGAAGATGCTTACACCGAAGTGTCGAAATTGTGTGAATTAATATTAACAATACCTGCCACAATTTCATCAGTAGAACGCAATGTAATTTTTTGTGTTAGAGCATTATAATATAAAAGTTTGTGAAAAATATGTTTTTAGCGATACGCCAAAAACAAGTTCAATGCAAGTTTTTTTGGATATAATTGGAAAAAGTGTTTGATTCATAAGTTTCTGTGTATCGGAATTATTAAAAAAAGTTAATCTTTTAAATGTATATTTTAAATTTGTCAAATTCCACGAATAAAATTCTTTACAAGAGCCTAAGACTCATATCTACTGTACCGAGCTTTTCGAAATCTCTATTTCCCTTTGCAAGGCTACAATATAGAGAGAGAGGAAAATAAAAGAAATTATAAAATCTATGAGCTAAACTTACATGTAAAGCGAGTATAGTTAAAATTGGTACATTTTTAAAAACTTTCTGGACCCTAGCCATTTGCATAAATTATTTAAAAGTAATTGATTATTATTATTACAAAATAACATCAAACGTGTTGTTATTGACAGTTAAATGAGGTGATGAGACAGAAGACAATGAAAATCGTACCATTCAGGAGACATATATCATTTGTAAAAGTTTTGGAATTTAATATTCACCTTTGAAAGTGGTGGTGTGAGAAATACCTTTTATATATATATATATATATATATATATATATATATATATATATATATATATATATATATCGGTTTTATTATACTGGGTGTCTGGTTATATTTAAACGGGGTCTACAAGCTTAACTTCTAGAGTTACCAAAAAATATTGAATACAAAAATTTTATGGTTTCTTTTATCAGAAAAAAAAAATAAACAAATTACATTTGGAAAATAAAAAAATGAGCATCGACTTTGTTATTTTAAATGGAACATCATGTATACTATTATTTCAATAAATGGCATCTTCCTGCCGAAAGTTATTTTTCCAAGTTATGATGGTGAAGTCTTTACTGACGTTTCTAGCCCTGCATATATGAGTTGGTTTTCCTCTTCCTCCTCCTTCCCTTTTATTTCTTTACTTAAATTTCTTTCTTCATCCTTATTTTACCCAAACCGAACAATGTTATATGAAAAAATATTGATGATATTCCGGAGACAAAATACTTCTCGGTTGGAATCTACGGGTGAGAGGTACTTGTGGCGCTCCACCATCGAAATGTTATTTCTCATTCACCAATATCTGCAGCTTTAGTAAAAACTTCAACTCTGTTCACCACTATTTCCAATCCTGCAAGCCTCATATTTTTTTCCTAACCGAAACCAAAATAAGTCACAAAAATGCAACCAATCACTTTTCTTTCCTGGCTATGAAGTTCGTCCATCATTCGGCTTGAACGGTGGCGCTTGCGCTTACGTTCCTAGTAATCTATCTTGTACAAGACTTCCAATTTCATGAATCGTTCAGGTTCGATATCCTGTTGCTCAAACTAGCTGTTAGAACTTCCACTAAATTTATTTGTTGTATCTGTCACTCTACCTCAGACGATTCCTTCAACGAGCTCTTCAACTTTCTGCCGAAGTGATTTTCCTGATCTCTGAATTCCTTTCCTATGAAATCATTATCCTTAACGACTTTAACGTTCATAATAAAGAATGGATCCCAAAAAGAAATTCAAAAGTCTTCCTTTTCCCTTTTTATGAGTAAGGCAAAGGAGAAGTATAGCAATAATGATCTTTTAAATTACTTTAAAAGGTATAAACTTATACACGACAGGCAATACGGCTTCTGTTGCCAAAGATCCACAGAAGATCTTCTTACCTTCATAACCCATAATTGGAATAAGTTTATCAAATGTCACGGAGAAGCACAAATTATTGCCCTCGACATATCCAAAACATTTGATCAAGTCTCCTCCAAAATTTTATACTTGGATTGCCAGTTTTCTTTCCAACACCACAAATATTTTTAGTAGTTGGCGGCCATTCATCAAACTGTCACCAAATCAGCGCAGGCGTTATACAGACTTCTAAGTTGGCACTTATTCTATTCCTTCTGCACATCAATGATCTGCTTGCTATTAGCAATTCTATTCACAGCTATGCTGACGATAGCGCAATTTACTTCAAAATATAATTTCCCAAACCTGTCTCCAAGACTGAAATTGATGATAGGCGTTGAATAATGACTTTATCCCTTACAGATAATCTCACTAAAATCGTAGAGTGGGGAGCAAAGAATCCTGTCCAGTTTAACGCCACTAATGCAAAATCTTGTTTACTATCTCACAAATTATCTCCCAGTACTCGCACCATTAAAATAAATAATCGAATGCTTTAAGCCAAATATTCCTTTAGCCTAGTCGGTATCACTTTTCAGAAAGATCTTCGCTGGTATGATCACATCACCTCAGTCGCTAAAACAGCCCCGAAGAAATTGGGATTTCTTTTCCGAGCTTGGAAATACTTTTCTTCTATCAACTTGTTTATCCTTTACACTTGGCAAGTCCGACTCTGCCTTGAGAGCCTAGAGTGTTCCAATTATGAAATCTGCTACTAAAAAATACCTTTCCAATCTTCTCCTAATCTGCAAGTTTTTAAATCCTCCATCAATAAACTTTCCCTGTCTATGTTTAAAGCCAACCTAATACTTAGGCCTTCGGCCTTCGTGGTCTGCTCATAGGTTAAAAAAAATGGTCAGCAATATAAAAAGTCTTCTCTCATAAACGAAAAATTTAAAATGCTACACATACACATTTCCTGCTTCAATTTGAAGTTGTAAATTGGAAATAACTGACAGCTCTGAAACTTTTCAAATGCCTAAAAGAAAAAAAAAGGTTTCTCGAAGAGTTTTGAAACAAGTAAAAGTTAAAAGGAAGATAAACTGACAGAAGAAGTTTTTGATGAGTGTTCTGTCTTCTATAACATTATTTAAAATAAACAAAGATGCATGTCAAAATCGTGTGATTATAAGTTCTGTCATAAATGTTTATTCGAGTGGACAGTGACAGCTTCTTTAACATTCCCATTGTGTAGAAAAATTATTGGTTCTTCATTTTGTTTTTTAATTCTGAAATAATTTCGTTGGATTATTGTCACAATATGAAATGTGAACGAAATTTTACGGGATGTGGTATTGGAAGTGTGAATACTTATAACTGTTGTAATTTATAACAGATGATTAAAATGCATCTGCGAAAAAGCACTAATACCAATTTTTCGTGAATATTTTATAGAAAAATATTTTGTATGTTTCAAAGTTTTGTACTAGTTGGCATTATACTAGACATAAAAAATACTTTGTTATTTTTGTTAGTACATACATCAACTGTCTCGTGAAAATGGCGTTCACAAATACATAAATACTCACAAACGAAAAATTAGGTATTCAGATTTAGATATTATATGGGACATTTGTTCGAAATCAGTCGCTATCAGATGCTACTTTCAGATATTTATGTATTTTGTGACATAAATACAACTCAAGTAGAAGGTGAGGCGGTTCCAAAAATGTAATTCATTTTCTAGTTTTAATATTACGGATAGTAATAGGACGGCATCTTTTTTATTTTTTCTTCCCTCTTAAAAGAGAAGTACAAAGAAAGTATATATATATATATATATATATATATATATATATATATATATATATATATATATTTATATATATATATATATATATATATATATATATATATATATATATATATATATATATATATATATATATATATAATACTAGAAAATGAATTACATTTTTGGAACCGCCTCACCTTCTACTTGAGTTGTATTTATGTCACAAAATACATAAATATCTGAAAGTAGCATCTGATAGCGACTGATTTCGAACAAATGTCCCATATAATATCTAAATCTGAATACCTAATTTTTCGTTTGTGAGTATTTATGTATTTGTGAACGCCATTTTCACGAGACAGTTGATGTATGTACTAACAAAAATAACAAATTATTTTTTATGTCTAGTATAATGCCAACTAGTACAAAACTTTGAAACATACAAAATATTTTTCTATAAAATATTCACGAAAAATTGGTATTAGTGCTTTTTCGCAGATGCATTTCAATCATCTGTTATAAATTACAACAGTTATAAGTATTCACACTTCCAATACCACATCCCGTAAAATTTCGTCCACATTTCATATTGTGACAATAATCCAAAGAAATTATTTCAGAATTAAAAAACAAAATGAAGAACCAATAATTTTTCTACACAATGGGAATGTTAAAGAAGCTGTCACTGTCCACTCGAATAAACATTTATGACAGAACTTATAATCACACGATTTTGACATGCATCTTTGTTTATTTTAAATAATGTTATAGAAGACAGAACACTCATCAAAAACTTCTTCTGTCAGTTTATCTTCCTTTTAACTTTTACTTGTTTCAAAACTCTTCGAGAAACCTTTTTTTTTTTTCTTTTAGGCATTTGAAAAGTTTCAGAGCTGTTAGTAATTGCCAATTTACAACTTCAAATTGAAGCAGGAAATGTGTATGTGTAGCATTTTAAATTTTTCGTTTATGAGAGAAGACTTTTTATATTGCTGACCATTTTTTTTAACCTATGAGCAGACCACGAAGGCCGAAGGCCTAAGTATTAGGTTGGCTTTAAACATAGACAGGAAAAGTTTATTGATGGAGGATTTAAAAACTTGCAGATTAGGAGAAGATTGGAAAGGTATTTTTTAGTAGCAGATTTCATAATTGGAACACTCTAGGCTCTCAAGGCAGAGTCGGACTTGCCAAGTGTAAAGGATAAACAAGTTGATAACAATTTCTTCGGGGCTGTTTTAGCGACTGAGGTGATGTGATCATACCAGCGAAGATCTTTCTGAAAAGTGATACCGACTAGGCTAAAGGAATATTTGGCTTAAAGCATTCGATTATTTATTTTAATGGTGCGAGTACTGGGAGATAATTTGTGAGATAGTAAACAAGATTTTGCATTAGTGGCGTTAAACTGGACAGGATTCTTTGCTCCCCACTCTACGATTTTAGTGAGATTATCTGTAAGGGATAAAGTCATTATTCAACGCCTATCATCAATTTCAGTCTTGGAGACAGGTTTGGGAAATTATATTTTGAAGTAAATTGCGCTATCGTCAGCATAGCTGTGAATAGAATTGCTAATAGCAAGCAGATCATTGATGTGCAGAAGGAATAGAATAAGTGCCAACTTAGAAGTCTGTATAACGCCTGCGCTGATTTGGTGACAGTTTGATGAATGGCCGCCAACTACTAAAAATATTTGTGGTGTTGGAAAGAAAACTGGCAATCCAAGTATAAAATTTTGGAGGAGACTTGATCAAATGTTTTGGATATGTCGAGGGCAATAATTTGTGCTTCTCCATGACATTTGATAAACTTATTCCAATTATGGGTTATGAAGGTAAGAAGATCTTCTGTGGATCTTTGGCAACAGAAGCCGTATTGCCTGTCGTGTATAAGTTTATACCTTTTAAAGTAATTTAAAAGATCATTATTGCTATACTTCTCCTTTGCCTTACTCATAAAAAGGAAAAAGGAAGACTTTTGAATTTCTTTTTGGGATCCATTCTTTATTATGAACGTTAAAGTCGCTAAGGATAATGATTTCATAGGAAAGGAATTCAGAGATCAGGAAAATCACTTCGGCAGAAAGTTGAAGAGCTCGTTGAAGGAATCGTCTGAGGTAGAGTGACAGATACAACAAATAAATTTAGTGGAAGTTCTAACAGCTAGTTTGAGCAACAGGATATCGAACCTGAACGATTCATGAAATTGGAAGTCTTGTACAAGATAGATTACTAGGAACGTAAGCGCAAGCGCCACCGTTCAAGCCGAATGATGGACGAACTTCATAGCCAGGAAAGAAAAGTGATTGGTTGCATTTTTGTGACTTATTTTGGTTTCGGTTAGGAAAAAAATATGAGGCTTGCAGGATTGGAAATAGTGGTGAACAGAGTTGAAGTTTTTACTAAAGCTGCAGATATTGGTGAATGAGAAATAACATTTCGATGGTGGAGCGCCACAAGTACCTCTCACCCGTAGATTCCAGCGAGAAGTATTTTGTCTCCGGAATATCATCAATATTTTTTCATATAACATTGTTCGGTTTGGGTAAAATAAAGATGAAGAAAGAAATTTAAGTAAAGAAATAAAAGGGAAGGAGGAGGAAGAGGAAAACCAACTCATATATGCAGGGCTAGAAACGTCAGTAAAGACTTCACCATCATAACTTGGAAAAATAACTTTCGGCAGGAAGATGCCATTTATTGAAATAATAGTATACATGATGTTCCATTTAAAATAACAAAGTCGATGCTCATTTTTTTATTTTCCAAATGTAATTTGTTTATTTTTTTTTTCTGATAAAAGAAACTATAAAATTTTTGTATTCAATATTTTTTGGTAACTCTAGAAGTTAAGCTTGTAGACCCCGTTTAAATATAACCAGACACCCAGTATAATAAAACCGATCTGACAGTTCATCGGCTATATTGTTTGCAAAAAGAGGACATTTTATTAGCATTAGCGTGGGTTCACAGCTCAAAAATTTTATCATATCCGTGCTCACTGGCTTTTCTATTTCAGGACAGTGCCAATGAACCGATAAATCGTTCTCTATAATCGTCCAAGAAATGAAGGCGGTTTTCTTTACATGCATACGAGGCGTAAATGTCATCTGTTATGAATTTCTCTTTTGTTATTCATAAAACAACTGATATTTAAACCGACAAGAACAGCTTTATATGAAATTGCTGCTTTTCTTTTTTATTAAAAGAGCATTCACCTACACGGGCTTGACATTCTCATTTTGAGGTTTATAAGGGAAATGTTATAATTGAAGAGAAAAACTATTACAGATATACATGGAACATTCTAGATTCCAGTACACTTGATTCTAAGTTATTAACTAATAAAAGCATAAGGAACCAAGTTCAATCGAGTAATAAAATATTATATGATTAATTGCAAAGATAGTTCTATCTTTATTTCACTCGTCAGAGGAAATTATCGTGAAAAATTACCCTGCAGAATATTTGCAGATTTTTGCGTTTTAAAGTCCCTACATCTCCAAAAAACATATTCTGCCATTTGCGTTAGTCTGCCTTTGGGTGGCATAGCTCAAAAACTAATTATTGACTTCAAATTTTACTTGAAAATCAAGATCATATGGGAATGAACTGGTAAAAATCCAATAAAGGGGAACAAAATAGCCGGCTAAGAAAATATTAAAAAATATTTTATCAAGAAAAACACTTATTAAAGTAACCTCAAATTCTGCCCAAAAATTGAGTTTGATGTAAGGATAATCTGTAAATCCGTTATAACGGAAAAAAATGGCGCCCTAATAAAACGGTTAAAAAATTAGTTTTATGGACTACTTATCCAATTTCCTTAAAATGTTGCATAAAAGTCAACTATAAAACAGGGTTAAACTGGTAAAACTTTAAAGAAAAGCCTGTGTGGTAAAATAAACCGGATGCATCACGTTTAAAAATCCGCTTTTATGTCCTGAAATAAACCTACTAGAGACAAATAATCAATTATAGGACGTAACTTTTTATAGATTATGTAAAGTAATTAAATCAAGAAATAATAAAAATATTAAAATAAAAATAAATTAGAAACAACTAAAAACAAAATATGTATGTATGTATGATAAATCTGGACTTAAAGATAAAATGCATATTCGTTCCAATATAAACCGTTATTAGATATATGAATGAGACAAATATAATGACAAACACAATATAAACATGTAGTAAAAATGTCAAAAAAATATGTACAAAATAATTCAAGAAAAAGAAAATAAAAGTATTAGAAGTAGGTATTTTACACATAGAACCTTTGAATTTAGGTCTGGAAACCCATCGTTATCAAGATGTGCCTCGAACACTTCTATATATATTTGATTTATATTTTGCACATATAAAATGGCTAAAATACATCTTAGAAAGTTATACATGGTGTATTTTGTTCTCAGTTCACGACCTCTTTTATAGCTTCAGAAAAAAATATCTTTAGTGACCGACTCTAACCTAGTGTAATTATTCCGTCGAACTGCTAGACTTCTTTTGATATCTTGTACCGTCTTGCAATAATTTAGAAAGATGTGTTTATAAATACGGAAAGTTTTTTAGTAACACATATATACCAGTGGCGGCTCCTCCATTAGGTCAAATGGTCAATGACCCCCCAATACATATTTCCAAACAGAAACATATAAATAAAATAATACATAATTTATATTTTTTTAGTTTTTTTTAAATTTGGAAATTCCCTCTATTATTCTAAGTGTATAAACTCGTTGACCGTTCTCTTAATTCCGCGATACACTATCGATGCCTCGCACCGCGATCTCCGGAATTCCGGAGAGGTTTCGTTTCATTTGGAATCGATCACGGCTGGCGGCCCGCGTTGACCTCGTGGTTATAAGCGGAGGCTAGTTTTTCCCGAGTTTCCCCGATCAAATTCGCATTGAGGCGCATAGGTAATATACAGCTTACGTTGGCAAAGTTTCGATCAACAGCAGCGCCGAGGAAACTTAATAATTTTTGTCAGTTGATGTGTTTAATGTGGATCGTGTGATAGGTTGTGGTTACGATTACTCATTTTGATAGATTTTATTTTAAAGACTTTACATTTTGTTTGTTGATTTTGTGGTTTAAATTAATGTTTTAAAGGAAGGTAGCCACAGTGTTTTAGAATATTAAGACTTTGTATTCCGTTTTCAACTATTTTGGGGGGCTGAACTTTGAGAAACGACTCGAATTTAAGACCAGTGGTCGACCTTTGCCGAAATTTAAAATTCAGCAAACAAGTAAAGACAAAAACAAAGAAGTAAACTATTATTTTAGTAGAAATATGTACGATTTATGTACCTGGATATGCAGTTTTGTCCCACCATATCACATTCGTACCAATATTTTACTAGTTTCTACCTATGCCACACTTGATTTTAAAATATAATTTAAAATAATCTGAATAAACAGTTTTTTACACTGATTTTTTAAAAATATAATTAAACCGCCATTTTGTTCGGTCATGTTGAATTCACACCAAAATTTTACCAGTTTATCCCTATATAACATCTAATTTTGTTTTAAATTAATGTCATTTAAATAAGAGGTTTTTATTAAAAGTATATTTCGCCGCCATTTTATTCCGTCATCTTGAATTCGTACCACAATTTCTACCAGTTTATTTATATATTACACTTAAATCTTTCACAAAATTTGAAATCAATGTTATTTGTAAGTATTTTTTTCAGGCTGTTTTAAAATATTTTATGACACCGCTATTTTGTTTTGCCATCTTCGATTCTTATCAAAAAGTTATCAGTTCATTCTAATGTAATACTGGATTTTTGTGCAGCATTCCGTTTTATGAGGGAATTAAAAATTAATGAAGATGCCATCTTATTACTACCCGTAATATTAAAACTAGAAAATGAATTACATTTTTGGAACTTCCTCAACTTCTATTTGAATTGTATATACATCACAAAATACATAAATATCTGAAAGTAGGATCTGATACAACGATTTTGAACGAATTTGACATATACTATCTAAATCTGAATACCTAATTTTTTGTTTATAGTGAGTATTTATGTATTTGTGAGCATCATTTTCAAGAGACAATTATGTAACCATTCAAAATATTTTTCTATAAAATGCTTCCGTTTCTAGCTGATAAACTCGATTGTCATTGGAAATAAAATGATTTACATCTTGAAATTTTAACGTTCTTCTTCAGCATATTACAAAGTTATAAATATTCACCCCTTCCAATACCACATCCGGTAAAATTTCGTCCACATTTGATATTATGGCAATGATGATAATGATGATCACATGAATTAGACGCGAATCTTTCTTCATTTTAAATAATGTTATAGCAGACAGAACACTCATCCAAAACTGTCAGTTTATCTTCCTTTTTATTTATTTTGACTTTTACTTGTTTCAAAACTCTTCGAGAAACCCTCTTTATTTTAGGCAATTGACAAGTTTCACAACTGTTAATTACTTCCAATTTATAACTCCAAATTGAAGCAGGAAATGTGTATTTGTCTTTTTTAATCTTTTCCTTTATTAGAGGAGACTCTTTGGTAACTTTATATTAATGACCATTGTTTTATCTAGGAGCAGACTACGAAGGCCGAAGGCCTAAGTACTAGATTGTTCCATTGAACATAGACAGGGAAAGTTTATTGACGCAGGATTTAAAGACTTGCAGATCAGGAGAAGAATGGAAAGGCATTTTCTGCTAACAGATTCCATAATTGGGACAATCTAGGACGAAATGAGCGAAGAAAGTGGGAACAGAATAGAATTCGTGTTAGTATCTGTAAAAAAGAGACAAATCGCCCACAATTCGGCGATGCTCTAATGGAGCAAACTTCCTTGTAATGTTTTAATTATCAATCAGGCGAATAGCTCTTCTTCAGAGTCTGATTTGCAAAGTGTAAGAAAAGTTTTCCGAGATCGGAGAAGAAATTCCAATTTCTTCGCCGCTGTTGTGGCAACTGAGGTGATGTGATCATGCGAGCGAAGTTCTTTCTCAAAAGTGATACCGACTAGGCTAAAGGAATCTTTGGCTTGAAATATTTGATTATTCATTTTAAATGGTGCGAGTACTGGGAGATAATTTGTGAGATATTAAACAAGATTTCGTATTAGTGGGTAAACTGGACAAGGTTCTTTGCTCCCCATTCTACGATTTTAGTGAGGTCCTAAAGGTTACTGTTTATTCTACGACCTACCATCAATTTCAGTCTTAAAGACAGGTTTGATAAATTATATACTGAAGTGGATTGTGCTATCGTGAGCACAGCTGTGAATTCTGGTAGGAGAAAGAACCCTATACATCGCCTGCATTGATTTGGTGAAATTTTGATGGATGGCCGGCAACCACTACAGAAATCCTTCTGTTGGAAAGAAAATTGGCAATCCAACTACAAAGTTTTGAAGGAAGATCATAGACAGGAAGTTTGTTAAGAAGTATGTCATGTCAAAGCTCAGCTTTTATTTTAGAGGTGGAATCGATTTTATCGAAGTTAGAGGTAAAAAAAACATTTGCAGAAGTTTTTACTAATATTTTTGGCAAACGACCAAAAGGATTGACTACCACTTTGGCAAAAAAAAACTTTGTCTTTTATGCGTGCATTGAAGGCATTTTTGGCTTCGAGAATTATGCGATTGTAATGATTTCGTCCCTCGTTTTCAGCTTGTAAATTTTCTGTGGTAGGGTTTTTAAGAAAATTGTTATGAGTACGGATTTTCTCTAGTCTGGCATGACGAAATTGATTATTTTCATGATAACAAACATTTTATTTGGCCGGCATTTTGTTTGGTTATCTTGAATTCGTACCACAACTTTATCAGTTTATTTCTATAACACACTTAATTCTTGCACAAAATCTGATCTAATAAGTAGTTATTTAAAATTTTTGAGGAAAATTGGATAAGTAGTTTTTTAGTAGTATTTTTTTTAACATTTCACTGGGTCGCTATTTTGTTCCTCCATAATGAATTTTTACCAAATGAAAGGGTAATTTTTTCACGGTTACAATACTTTCCTTTCACGAGCTTTTAGAAACATTTTTCTAAATTACTTCAAAACGATGCAAGGGATCAACAAGAGAGATAAAATCAGTAAAATAAAGAATAACCGATAGTAGTACCAAACTTGGTAACTGTCATTAGAGCAGATTTTTTTGAGGCGATGAAACGTATTGCGATCCAAAAAAATGTTGCTACCTGTATAATTTCCGAAAATATGTTATGGCCATTTTATTAATCCTGGAGCCCATGTCCAAGATTTTGTATTAATCGATGCGCATCTGGTAGCTTGATATATGATTAATGATTATGACATTCTGACACCGACCATAGATTTTAACTTCCAGTCGGTTTCTCCAGAGTGGAGAAGGGAGGAAATTTGCAACAAATGGAGTATACGTGGAGTCAACGCTGTACGTCTGATGTTCTAGATTTTAAAAATGTTGGTCACATATAGCTAAATCCATAATATCAGGAGCTGAGTTTAGTTGCTACGTAATTAAATCTTTTTTTTGTTGAAAAAAATATGACCGCAAGGATTTGTTTACCTAAAAAATCATAGATATAACAACAAGGAGACGGAATTGTTTTTATTTAAACGCAGCATACATTGTGAAAATTATTGCTTGTTTGGTCGGTTATCGTGTTGTCGATTTGGTTGATCCGAAAGAAATCATAGACATAATAAATGACTATTAACAAAATGTATACTTGCCAATAATATTAAAGTTATATTTCAAGATGGTTCTAATACGGGAATAATAACCTCTGTAATATTTTATTAGCTATATATAATTATTATCAACAAATAATTACTCACGTTTATTTGAAGGTGGTAGACAATGTAGAATCTTCACCAAAGTCGATCTGTCGGGCTACCAGTGGCTTTATTATTTTGGTTGTACAACGTTTCGAATAGTAACTGTCTCCAATCGTTTTCAAGTGTAAACTAAATGGTAACTCTAACGATAGGGGCATATATACTAGTCGTGTGCGGTGATGTGTGAAGTCTTGGCCCCCCCAGTTACCTGAACCGTGAAGTTTTAGAAGGTTAGTTTGAACTAGAAGCGGCTTCCATATGTTTGATATGTCGACGCTAGGCTTACTGAATATACCTTGATTCATTTCTATAAAAGCTGCTGCTATAAACTTTCGTTTTCGCCAATGCTGTTCCTATGCAAAATTTTAGCCTCCGACCACTGCACCCGATGTTGGTTTGACCAGACGTGTTCCACTACGCCCTATTTTGACGTCTTACCCTTGTGAGTATGATTAAAATGCACTTTGGCTCTTATACTAAGAGGGCGTTTTGTCTTACCAATGTACGAGTCACCAAATTCAAACTGGATTTGGTAAATGCATTATTTTTTCTTATCGATGTCATATGGCTTAGTTTTTAATTAGGCATTTTAACGTATTTAAAAACTGTTTTGATGTTGGAATCCCTAGCTATTCTATGATTTTTTTCAGATATGCCCTTAATACAGGGTATTGTGAAAAATCATGTTGTTTCTTGTAAATCGGACTGTGTCGTAATATGATGATCATTTTGTAATTTTGATATTGTATTGCTTATTAATCTTTCAGAGTAACCATTCGGCACCAAATATGTTTTTATGTTTTCAATTTCTGCCTCAAAGTCCATCGTATTAGTACAAGTTGTTACAGCTCTATTGTAAAGCGTTCTTATGATGCCTTCTTTTGTTGCAGCAGAATGGTTAGAACCCTGGTTGAGATATTATCGAGTGTGTGTGGGTTTTCGGTACAGTGTAGTTCTAAGAACTACAGTGTACCGAATACCTACAAACAAAATAATTACTCAAATACCCGATCCTGTATTTAAGTACAATGTCATCACTTAAAAATCGGAAACACTGTCGTATTTCTGTGAACTGTCAGTAGTAAAATCGTAAATCGAACAAAGCGGTGTTGCGTGGATTCGAAGTATTGTTTTTGGGCGATTGAGTTTTTAGCCAATTTTTGATAATTTGTGTACTAGTTCTTGGCCATTATGAGACGTAACCCTACTTTTTTCGGGTAAGTCAAAATCTTGTTGTTTTTTTTGTATTAATTGGCGTACGCGAAACCTTGATTCTTCCTAATATTTTAAGGGTTAATATTATTTGTTATTACTATTTTATCGTTCTTTAGAAAGCTAAATTACATATCTGCATTTTTCCCTAAGCTACATATTCATAAATTTCGAGACAAAACCGACATATGTAGATACAAAAAACACAGGTACTGTACATATTTCTTTATACATATTTAACATAAAAAATATATATTTCATACATTAAATTATTTTAAAATACTGAGTTTTATATAAAACGTGGTTGTGAATTAAGAACAAAGCAAACAAAAATAAACAAGCTTAGATGTAAAAATAAAAGATTAAGTACGCCTGCTGTAATAATAGATTTCAATTGTGGTTAGCAGTTAAACGATTGTCATACAAATAGGTTTAAACCTATTACTATTACTAAATGTTACGCTCATGCCAATTGACATATTATATGTCAACGACAAGAAGAATAGAAATATGTCTAACTTCTCAGCATTGCTGCTTTTATTGTTTAAAATTAGCTCCAACAAGGGGGATAGATATTTTTGTATTTATCACACTTACTTGCAATACATGTTTATTTACTTTAATCACTGCATCAAAACATACACGATTTCATGAATGAAACAGCACGAGATATTGAGTTTCCCTGCTGTTGTGTCTATGTATAACTCTATTTTTTGCAACGTCCCCGCTCAGGCCGTACAAATCTAGGAACGATATCACAGGGTCATAATTAACCATATATCAGTTTATCAGACGCGCATCTATGAATACACATTTTGGTCGCGGGCTGCAGGAATATACGGACATTAATTACGGTTTATCGTGTGCAAAATTTGAACCATATATATGTACAAATTGGAATAAATCAGACAGTATTCACTTTGTATATTTATAACGTTAATAAAATAAAAATATATTTGTTTAAAAATCAACACAATATAATAATAAAACGAGTAGGCAAAAATGTTCGACCAAAAAATTAATTATGTAATAAAAACAATAAAATTACACAGCATTCTTTGAAAAATATACTCATTCTTTCGCTTTTTCCGTTGTTTCCAGGGGTTTTGGTAAATTCATTATATAATTGCTTTATGAGATATTGCTATGACGGACAGTTCAGAATAGTAGTAGTAATAGTAATATTTTAAAATTATGTCCAGTTTCGAACAGATATTTAGATACATATATCAATATACCTACTCACAAGAATAGTTTATTTTTAAAAGACAAAAAATTGTTAAAAAGTTTTTTATGAATTCTTTAAAATGTCAAAATTCTGGCAAGCCCAGTTTTTCAACAACATACACTGAAAAAGTACGTAGAACTACAAAATCATATATTACATAACAAGCATGGAAAGTGGCATATAACATGAGTGTGATGTTTCAATGTAAATCATGCGAGTAGGTTAGAGCCCTTTCTAGCGAGTTACAATATTTTCCCCACAACACAAAAAGAAATCGGTAAATTTCCTTTCCGGAACTTCCCTTGTAATAAATTCTTAGGAATGTTGGAGTGTGATCCAATTTAGCTCCAAACATCACATTTAATTTTTGTGAAAAAATGTATGTCAATTGAAGAAGATAAACCTTATACGTTGATTTTTTAAACATTTTATTTAGTCTCCATTTTGTTCCGCCATTTTGAATTCGTACAGTTTTACTAGTTTATCTATATCACGCTTAATACTTTCACAAAATTTGAAATTAAACTAAAAAATAGTTTTTTAGGCCGATTTATTAAACATTTTATTAGGCCTCCATCTTGGATTCATACCAAAATGTTACCAGGTAATTTATATGTAATTTTTGTGCCAAATTTGAGTTAATTTGGATAACAAGTTTTTAGTAATATTTTTAACATTTCACCTAGCCGCCATTTTGATCCGCAATATTGGATATTTACCAAAATGTGGCCAAGTCATCCCCATAAGATGTTTAATTTTTGACCAAAATTTAAAGTTAATCGAATAAGTAGTTTTTAGCTATGCCTCAAATTAACAGACAGAGAGACCGATGGAACTCAGAAAATATGTTGTTGGGCAACGCTAAAACTTGAAACTATATAAAACCTTGGAGGATGATCCTTTTCACGATTACAAATATTTTATTTGGCCGCCATTTTTTTGCGCCATCCTGAATTGGTGTCACAATTTTACCAGTTCATCTCTATATCACACTTAATTCTTGCACAAAATTGGAAACCAACCTAATAGGTAGCTGTGCTGATATTTTAAATCTTTTATTAAGCCGCCATTTTGTTTCGCCATCTTAAATTAGTTTCAAAATTTTGCCAGATGATTTCTACTATAGTTAATTTTTGTGCTAAATTTCCAGTAAATTGGAAATAGTTTTTGTAACATTTCACTATTTTGTACCCTTATGATCCTTGATTTTTTTAACAAAATTTGAAGTCAATCGAATACATAATCTTTGAGCTATGCAACGTACAGACAGACCGACGGAATTGAGAAAACATGTTTTTTAGCATCTAGGGACCCAAAGATCTGTAAAAACATGAGAGACTGATTTTTTTCATGATTACAATAATTAATAAAAAACACCAATTTATTATTATCTTTTAAAAACAAATGATAATAATTTGTATTATTGACATACGGCTATATTTAAATTAAGTAACGCGCCAGCCGATCATTCCCGTTTTGTTTTTCCTCACCCAGCCTACTTCGGAACTTTTTAGCGTTCGACGTATCGCACATTGGAGCCGATTCAATGGAAATTACATTATTTATAATATTCTTAATTATTATAATAGTAACGTTATTTTTTTATTACAGAGTAACATAATAAACTATTTTTGAAAAGTTGTTAATAACAAACAAAGCAGAGATTACGATATTATAAAATGCTATGGGCTATTTTCCTCACACGGACGTGTGTTAGGAAAAAAACACAGGTGTGTTTTTTCCCTAACACACATGTTATCATGTTATCATTTGCCTATTTTGTCCCGTTGTTATTTTTTTATTGGGGTTGTGGGAAAATTAAGTGAACACTTGTTATTATTAATCACTTTTCATCAAATATAGCTCAAAAGAAATTCAAATATTACTAATTAACCAATTATGATTCTTAGATTTAGATCGTACCAAAATGGAATTAGTTTCCGACGTTTCATCTGCAATTACAGGAGTGATTTTTGCTGCACCAGATAAAACACAGAAATTTAAAATTCTTCTCTCCTCATATTATGGTTTTTACCTCTTTATCTAGAAATCAATAGGGCGTTCAAAATAAGGGTCTGTAAATGGCTCTGGGATATTTTTTAGGTTTTCATATTTTTTGTTTTGAGGTAACTGTCAAATTAGTAGAGTTGATGGGGGCCTAAAGCATAGCTGGTAGGTGGAATTGTGGACTACCCCAAAAGCCCAATAACTGTCAAAGTATTGTATATAATAAATTGAATAATAACCACTTCTAATGGAAGTTTTCATTCAAGATTATCTTTATGGAAAAAAAGGCATCTATATTATCTATTAAATGATATATTTACTACTTCAGTATTTATTCGAGTAACGATGAAATTTTGGCAAAAATAATCTATTTTTATAAAAAACTCAACCAAACAAGTAACATAATGAATTGCTAATCCAAAGGGAGACATTACTAGTAACATTGTGTATTTTAATAAAATCGTTAATAGGTTTCATGTGTACGGAAAATATTTACTTTAACATTTACTAACATTTTCTACACACCTTGTCCTCAATATCTGACTGGCCTAATGTTTGAAGCAGACGTACACGTATCTGAAACTCCGAAAAGAAACTATTCTTATATTTTAACTTGTAACAATTTTTATACATCGAATATCTCACACAGTGACTCTATGCATGGGACTTAATTAAGGTAGCCACCCCTCCGGGTTTTGCTACTCTGCCTACGGCCTCCGGTTTTAATGCCAATATTTGCAGGGTAAACTTTAATGCCAATATTTGCTTTGAAAAAATAAAATTAACTTCAGAAAATGTTTAATTATTTGGCAATATAACGAAACAACACAATCTGCGTCACTACGTTTAGTATCGTTGATCATATAAGAGATAAACAACGATCACCTAATTCCGTTTCCTTCTTAGTAAAGTAATGACCTTTTTTTGGTTGTTGATAAATCGTCGAGTTAATTTCTTTTGAAAGGTAGCAACCCTAGATCCAAATGTGTGTGTCTATGTATCTAAAACAACTAAAAAAGAAAACTCCATACTGGTTTGTATTTGGCTGTCATATACATTTTTGATGAATGTGTACAGTTAGGTAGTTTTTATTTTTCCTCGTATAATAAAAACAAAATGAGTGATTTGGTTAAGAAGTCTATGAAAAGCAAGAGACGGCCTTTTAAGCGAAAAAAGTTTATTTGAAAGTTAAATTTCATTAATAATGAAAATAGGCCCGGTAGCTTTTAAGGTCGAATAATTTTTCTCATAAGTACTCTTCCACGAGTTTCTATAATCGGGCCACCGAGACTGACAATATCAAATATGTTAAGCGTGACGTGACCGACTTTATTTTGAAAGCAACACCTTGATTACTTTTTTATATCTGTCCAAATTTAACATTGGAATTTTGATATTGTTATCGAAATGCATTTATTCTCTAAACGACATGACATTTTTTTGTGAATTATTTATTAATCATAGAAACATCTTATATTGTTGTATTACCTTATACGCAAGGGTCTCCACTTGTGTCTATATTGTTCAATATTTACACACGATATACCGAAATTTAATTTATCAAACTTTATTTATTTGCCGATGATACGTACAGACTGTAAACGTACAATAGCTCTTCTTGAAAAGTGGATGTCAGCCTGGAAATTTCTTGTCAATTCAATAAAAACTAAAGGCATTTTTTTTTAAATCTTGTGTGGCCTGAGATTTGCGTAAAAATTATAGGAGTCAACGCATCCTTGTCAAACGCGGTCAAATATTTTAAAAGGACTAAACTAGACATACAACACAATATATTTTACTCAAAAAGCAAACGGACAAATTGATGCATTGCACCCATTACTCTATAGCAGCCATGTCAAACAGGCGGCCCAGTGAGCGTTTTTCTGCGGCCCAAATCAGTTTTGAAAACAGCCAGATAATGCGGCCCGCGAACAAATTGAAACCCGTTTTTGAAAGCGCGCGTCGCTGCAACAACGATTGGTATAATAAAAATGTACTATTGTACATAGTGCCATCTATGTTTAGAAGGATGAACTACACATACTCAACCTAAAACCTAAAGCCAAACGTTATCTGGCTTGTTCCACGAAATTCTATCGCGCAAAAACACAGATGATGCTAACTGAACATTCTGGAAAGAAGTCGAGAAATCACAATCCGTTTATAAGTCGTGTTCGACTGAGTTCAGTCATTTAGTGTTTAGTCAGTTATGAGTCAGTTGCGATAGAGTTTCGAGTTAAGTTACGCACTTATTGCTACAACACTTAACAGTACTTATTATAATTTATTTCGGATACAGTTTTTAACACGTCTCTTTCAAAACCAAGTGGAAGTAAGAGGAAACTTGTAGATGAGCATCGTATCTTTCAAGAAAAGTGGGAATTAGAGTTTTTTGCTGTAAAGTGAAAGAAAAAATTATTTGTTTGATTTGTAATAGTACAGTCAGGGTCCGAAAATTATATAATATAAAACGCCAGTATGGTATTCATAAAACTATGTTTGACAAGTATGCACGCATGGTCAGAAACGAAAAATTAAAAGTTAAAATCACGGTTGAAAGATCAGCAGCTTATGTTTACACGTCCAAAGCAAGAAAATGAATCTGTTCTTCAAGCGAGCTACGTACTGTCGGAGTTGATCGCGAATCACTCAAAACCATTTGTTGAAGGTGAATTTATAAAAGAGTGCCTTGTAAAGGCCGCGGAAATTGTAAGTCCCGGGAGCGTGAAGGCATTTCAAAATATATCCTTGTCCCGGAATACTGTCGTTGAAAGAGTTACTGAGTTGGCTGCCAATATAAGTGATCAGATAAAAACAAAATCAGACTCTTTCATTGCATTTTCTATTGCCTGTGACGCAACAACGTTTTTCTTCGTGGGGTTTATACAGATATCAATGTGTATGAAGAATTACTGGAATTAGTACCATTGCACGATATAACAACTGGGAAGGATATTTTCAATGCTGTTTATGGACTACTGCAAAAGTACGATTTAGATTTGTCAAAACTGTGTTCCGTTGCAACAGACGGAGCTCCTTCAATGACCTTGAATGGAATAAAAAATGGCTTCGTTAAAATATTACAGACAAATATCAGAGAAATGGGCAGTTTCAAACCAGATTTTCATCATATTCATTATATAATCCACCAAGAAGTTTTATGCTCAAAAGTGATCAAGTTAGAAAGTGTTTTAAAGTCAGTGAAAAAAATTATAAACTTCATAAGGTCACGAGACCTTAATCAGCGACAGTTGTCTGCATTTTTACGTGATTTAGAAAGTGAGTACACTGGTTTACCATATTATATAGAGGTGCGATGGCATTCGTGTTCTATGGTATTCGACCGGTTTTGGAAACTCAAGGAACAAATACGCGTTTTTATGGAAACAAAATGAGAAGATGTCAGCTTATTATGCGATTTACCTTTTTTACAAGATCTTTTATTTATGGTAGATATCCCAAAATACTTGTCGGACTTAAATACGAAATTGCAAGGACCACGTCAAGCTATTACAGATATGCATGATCATGTGAAAGCTTTCATGTGTAAGATGAAGTTAAGGGAAAAAAAGTTAGCAGAAGATAATCTGTCACATTTTTTGACTTGTAAGGCATATCAGGAAAATACAAGTGTCCCAATATCATACAAAATATATTCAGAGAAAATGAGAAAGCCGGCAGAATTCGAGAAGCGTTTTCAGGATTTTAAGACCCATGAAAACAATTTTTCTCTATTTACTGGTCTTTTCACTATCGATATTGATAAAGTTCCCCCTCACATGCAAATGGAAGTAATTGAGATTCAGTGTCAGACCCAATCAAAACAAAAATTTGATAGTGTTGGTACATTCGAATTTTATAAGTACTTGCCTGTTCAATACCAAGAAATGAGAAAATTTGCCTGTAAAATCCTGTCAATGTTTGGAAGTACCTATAAGTGTGAACAACTATTTTCTTTGATGAAAGGAAACAAATCTCTTGGACGCAGTTTTAAAAGTTATTTCCGCCGATAAATTCGCGACACAAATAGACAACTTAATTAAAAACCAAAGATGTCACATATCTGGCAAAAAAATTTAATGTTTGCATTTTTTTTGTAATGTCTTTTTTATTGGAAATTTAATAAACAGACCTGTCCTATAATAGTACTTTTTCTCAAAATTTTCAGTAGTTTGTCTTCTTTAAGACAAGGTTTTGAGGCCCACCTAGTCGATGGTCTTCATGCTTTTGGCCAGCCAGTGACTTTGAGTTTGACATGGCTGCTCTATAGGAAAAGCAGACTAAGCCGCAGCAGGGTTAAAACAACTTTATACAAGGCGTTTACCAGATCGGCGCTCACATTTGCTATTCTTACTTGGGCTACGTGTCATAGCAACCAGAAAAAAACTCTTCAACGTTTACAAAAATTTTATTTAAGACTAATAGCAGTTGTTCCGCATTATGCCAGAAATTTAACTTTAACAAACTACCAAGAGACATATTACGGTGAACAAGCAAACAAAGAACTTTACGAAATGACACAGACATGTTAACACAAAACACACTGTAGAAATGGCAACCTTATTTCAAAGATGTATCGCCCTGGCATAGATCACGTCCTCCTAGACAATGGAAAAATTGAACACCACGAAGATCAAGAGAGGTAAAAGTTGGAACTGACCTAAAAGAAAAGAAGATCCAGAGAAAAGAGTATTCCGATTTAAATTCCAGACACATAAACACCTAAACATACAGAAAAATAAACAATATTTATATAGAAATAAAGAAAATCCATAAAATTCCTTTACCCAAAACTTCCCTCCATAGAAACCTTTCCTTTTCTAGTAAAGTGTGAATAGTGAAGTGTGATCCAATTTAGTTCAGTACATAGTCATTTTGTAACACATATGTTTACCATCTTCAAAGATTTTTATTGGGCGCCATTTTATCCCATCGTACTAGATTTCTTCCAGTATTTGATCAGTTTTTACCTCTGCCACACTTGACTTTTCGGCATAATTTAAAATAAATTCAATAAGTAGTTTTTACATTGACACACACCGCTATTTTGATACGCCATCTTGGATTCTTACCAATTTTACCAGTCGACTCCCACATAATACTTAATTTTTGTGCAAAATTTGAGATAAATTGGATACATAGTTTTTTAATAATAATTTTTTTAACATTTCACTAGGCCACTATTTTGTTTTGCGACATTGGAATTTTACCAAAATGTTTTCAGATCATCCCTATACGACCCTTTATTTTTTACCAAAATTTGAAGTCAATCGGGTAAGTAGTTTTTAGGTATGCTGTGAACAGACAGACCGACTGAATTGAAAAAACATGTTTTTCGGCATCTAGGGACTTGGAGGGTGCTTGTTTCACGATTATAATAAGATAAAGATAATTCTCTTTTACGAAAGAAGGAAACATTTGGTACCAGTTCATTTTTATGTAATTCTTGATTTTTGTGCAAAATTTGAGCAAATTGGATAATTAGTTTTTTTAGTATAATTTTTTTAACATTTCCCTAGGCCGCCATCTTGTTCCCGCATTTTATTAAAATATTACCAAGTTATCCTCATATGAATCTTAATTTTTGACTAAAATGACAGACATACCGACGGAATTTATAAAACATATTTTTTGGCATCTAGTGACGCTAAAACCTGAAAATATGTAAAATCTAAAGAGTGATTTTTTACCATTACAAATATTTTATTTAGCCTCCATCTTGAATTAATACCACAGTTTTACTAGTTCATCTCTATATCACAATCAGTTATGACTCACAATTTGAAATACGGCCATAGAGTAGTTTTTTTAGGCTGAATTTTTAAATATTTTATTAAGCCTCCATTTTTTTCCGTCATCTAGGATTCATACTAAAATTTTAAAAGTTGATTCCTACATAATACTTGATTTTTGTGCAAAATTTGAGGTAAATTGGATAAGTAGTTTTTTAGTATTAGAGTAAAAACTATCACTACCTGCTCGTTGTATAATATAATATTTACAACTTTTTATTGATTCAAGATATTTTTAGTTATCAAATAATGTTTACTACTAAATATATCCTAGAAAATTGAAACCAAATTAAGTTAAAAAAATGCAAAATTGTGTGGATTATTTAAAAATTAAATCAGATGGCCCGTTACACAAACAGTGCGAATTTGACTGTCTAGCAAAATTCACCAAATTTTAATATGTTATGTATTTCAACTTCCTGATTAAAGTTTTTTATAGGCACAAAGCCATCCTATAACCAGTTCCGAGATACAGGATGTTAAACTTTAACCAAATCCCATACAAAATAAATGGGGAAAACAAGATGCCGATAAATTAGTTTTTTCGACATACAGATTTTTTAATTGATGGCTAAAAATGATGAACGTAATTTTTTTCCTTATTTTAAGACTAAAGTTATATAAACAAAGCAAAGCCTTCGTTTTTAAGACACAGGGCGTTAATATTTTATTTTGTTTATGGTATTCGTACGCTTTTATTTATATTACAAACATTTACTGAGTGTTAGTTTTTTCTATATCGTGGCCCCTCCCCCCCCCGAAATTTATACTGCGACGTCACTGTCTGTTTTTATTTCTAAAAGTAGATGTCTCAATTGGTTTTTTAATTTCTTGGTTTTTTTTACTTTAATCTGGTATTTTGAACCGTTCTACACATTTATTAAAAATTTTATCCTTTTTATCAAAAGCTAAGGTATTTCAAACACAGGTTTATATGAAACTTTACTACTAAAATGGACAAAAAAAATTAGATCCTGCTTTTTTAGCATTCAAAAATAGAAAAAAAATAACATACAATTTTAAATGTGTATAGCCGAGCATTTTGCTAACTAACGTCTAAACGGTTTAAAATATTGTGTTAAATTAAGAAACCAAGAAGTTAGAAAACAAAATGAGGAATCTCTTTTTCTAGATAAAAACAGCCAGTGACGCCGCAGCAAAAATTTTGGGTGGGTAAACAGGAGCGCGATCTAGAAAAACCTAACACCCAGTAGATTTTTGTAAAATGTATTATAGCCATTTCGTAGACATTGCTTACACTTCAAGGGTTTTCAACTCGCGGCCCTCCTTCTAATTTCTTGCGGCTTTCAGAAGCTAAAAAATATAGTATCGCGCCGCGCCCACGAATGACACTCTGAGGCCGCTAGCGCCACCTGGTTAGAAGAGATCTACGCTGTGAACTCGCGATCACGACTACCCACAAGGCCACTAGATTGCGTTGTATGTCTATTGAATCTTTCTAATGATTTTAGAAGTTATCACTACTAGAAGGACCTACTAGTCCAGTCTCGTAGCTGCTCGAAATTTCGAGAGACTTTTCGACGCGCTCGGCCTATATAAAGCCGGCATCACACGGCAGCAACCAGTTCTAATTCCAACTACCAGTGAAGTTGCTACCAGTGCGATAAGTGATTATAGTGAGTTGAGTATAGTGTCTTTTGACGCGTGTAGGGCGTATACTGTATTGTGGCGTGCAGTCGCACAAGTTTAGTTTTTTCGTGGCCATTTTTATCGGAGACTTAAATTCGTTTCTTCTGCCTTGAGATTAAAAATGGCTTCTACTTGTTGTAGTTGTTCGTTAGTGCTAATCAAGAACCCGTCTGTTTAGTGTGTCAAGAATCCCTTTCAGCGTTGAAAGAATAAAACTTAAAACGACATTACGATATAAAGCATGCCACAAAGTTTGAGACATTCAAAGGACAATTACAGCAAGATACAGTAAGAGCTCTAAAAAGTCAGCTTCAATGACAGCAAGATAGTTTTCAGAAGCAAAACATTGCGTGAAGGTTAGCCACATTAAATCCAAATAAAATAGCTTTGAAATCAAAACCTTTTACTGATGGTGAATTTATCAAGGAATGTATGGAGGCCGCCGCTTAAGTATTATGCCAGTCTCAAGAAGAACTTTTTTCTAAAGTTAGTCTGTCCGGTGTTACTGTCGCCAGAAGAATCGAAGAGTTAGCGGCAGACATTGAAAATTCACTAAAAGAACATGCATCGAAGTTCGTATACTTTTCTGTTGTGCTTGACGGAAGCCCCGATTTAATCGATACCGCTCAATTAGCTATATTTATTCTTGGTATTGATAATAATTTTGAAATCACTGAAGAGATGGCTGCCCTTTTTCCGATTAAATGAACTACAAAAGGATGTGATATTTATAAGTGTTTGATGACAGTACTGAGACGATATAATTTAGAATTGACACACCTTTCTGCAGTTGCAAGCGACGGTGCACCATCCAGCAGAAAGTTCTTCCTTTGACGCATTACCATTGTATCGTTCCTCAATAAAATCTTTGTGCAAAATCCAAAAATATTTATGAGGTGATGAAAGTGGTCGTACAAACTGTGAACTTCATTAAATCACGCGGCATCAACCACAGAGAATTCCAACATTTTTTACACGAAATTAATGCCGAGTATGGTGATGTTACATATTTTTCTGATGTTCGTTGGCTGAGCAGAGAAAAAAATGCTAAAACTCATTTTGAACTCAAGAAGGAAATCGCCTCCTTCATAGAAATCAAATAGAAACCAGTTCCTCAATTTAGTGACTCCGACTGGCTGCGCGATTTCTCACGGACATCACGCTGCACCTCAATGACTTGAACACCAAACTACAAGAAAAAGAAAGTCTCATTAACAACCTACTTGACACTATGAAGGCATTTAAGTTTAAACTGGATTTATGGAAAAATCAGTTGTTGAAAAAAAAGTTTACGCACTTTTCTAAACTGAAGAGTTGCTAATGTACAGATGTGGATAAATATGTCTCAGCACTAGATTTAATCAAAAAAGAGTTCCAATCAAGGTTTTCTGACTTCAGTCCGACCATTTAGTGTATCCGTTAGAGACATGCCAGAAAATTGTCAGATGGAGCTTATCGATTTGCAGTGTAATTCGGAACTGAAGAATGTAAAGCAAAAACAAGGTAGAAAGTTACAGACGCACATCTGGAAGGAAGTTTGCGGGTTGCAACTACAAAAATAAAACCAAATATCGACACAAGTCAAAAACAAACAATGTCAAAAATCGCATTGATTGATTGAACTTTGTAACCAATAAAGATTATTACACTTTGAAATTATATGTTTTTTATTTTATTGATATGGTGGTAAAGTAACGTGGACCATTGTGGTCCTTCGGACGATGTGAAATCGATTGGTAGCCCTTACACTAAAAAAGGTTAAATACCCTTGACTTACATTATAGTGTGTGTCAAATTTGAATAACTTATTTAAATTTAAATTTTGGTCTCTATCTCAAAAACGAAGACTTTACGGACCCACATGAACTTTTAGTCCTGAAATAAGGCAAAAATTAAATCCTTTATTTTTAACCATTCGTTAAAAAACGCCTTGTATATATCATATAGTACTTCCCAAAATACGAAAAAAAGTTATATTTTACATAGGTCCGAATTTAGTGATTGAGCTTTGTGATATAACACCCTGTATATCGTGAACAAAGCATTTACGGATCTATGTTTATATAAAACGTGTTTCTGGTTTTGGGAAGTACTATAAGTTCAATATGTTAAAAACGCATATTTTGTGTCATCCTCTTTTCCCCATGCATTTTATATGGGATTTTGGGCAATGTGTAACACCCTGTATCTTAAAAACTAGTCATAGAATTGTTTGCGCCTCTAATTAACTTTGATCGGAAGCTCAAGATACCTGCTATACTAAAATTTAGTGAACTTTCGTAGACTGCATTAATTATATGTAGAGATATATTTCAATGTTATGCATATGTTATTCCAAGTAAAACCGCCTAAAAACTCAAACTAACAAGGAAACTTTAAAAATTTAAATTTCTATTGAGCTAGACCAGCAAAATCCCTAGACTACATGAGTCGGAACTTTAAATTATATATATTAAATATTAATATAATTTTCTGGTACTTTAATAAAGACAGCATTGGTAATTTTGTGAGAAAGTTTCCTAGAATATATCTATTTTAATGAAACTATACACATGGCATTGGCTTAATTCAAAATTGAACATGTTGGAATTCATAAACTTCGGAAAACTCAATTATCTCATATCCGCACATTTATAACATGTCTTAGTTGGGATTTATATTATTACGGAACTATGGAATTATATTTGCTTAGGTGGTTTCTAACAATAGTGTGATGCTGTTAGAAACATTTGGATAAACCTTTAGGATCAAAATATGATATATGCTCTGATTTAATATTAAGAAAGTTGTAGCTCATATATATATATATATATATATAAAATATATATATATATATATATATATATATATATATATATATATATATA